>JAYKQN010000039.1:1595000-1657500 GCA_036785175.1 Eupleurogrammus muticus | reverse complement strand
CAAAGATCATCAGTTTACTATTATAGAAGAATAAAGAAACCAGGAAATAATCAGAGAACAGAAGCTGGAACCAGTCCTCCTGTCAGTCAGAGCTCAGGGCTGAATCCTCAGGTTCAGCCTGTCAGTCAGAGCTCAGGGCTGAATCCTCGGTGTGTCCACTGTTAAAGGCTGAATGAGCTGAAGCTGCATCAGACGCTGCGGCCGCATCATCATCATCACCACCATCATCATCACCTTTTACTTCTACACTAAACAGCACCGAGTGTTTCTGATGATCTGATCTCAGCTGGTGAGTGTTTCTGTCGTCACAGCTGCACACACACACACACACACACACACGCGCGCGCGCACACACGGATTGTTGACATGTCTCAGCGCCATTTGCAGCAGGTGAAGCTGCGTCTTATTGTCTGAGACTCTCATCATGTCCAGTACTACTGATACTACTACTACTGCAAACACTACTACAGGTACTCCACATTACTCCTGTAGGCGCTGAGCTGCTGGTCAGTCACGTGATGCTGCTTCTTTGTGATCTCACACCTGCTATTTTACAGGTTTATTGTAATCATCGATGAGCTGTAGTTGTTATTGTGAACGGTTCGATGTGTTAGTCATCATCCTCATCTTCATCATCATCATCTTCATCCTCATCTTCTTCATCAGCAGCAGGATCAGCCTCGCGCTCATCATGGATCCTCAATCTGTATTGATCAATCAATCAATCAATCAGCTTTTGATCCATTGACTCTTTTATTGTCAATAAAATTCTTATAATTTCAGCTAAAATAAACCCTTTAAAATCCTGCTTTAAACACCTCTGAATCATTGTTCAGTTCACACAACTTTCATTTATTCATTTCCATTCACACACAGTCAATCAGCAATTATTACCTAATAATGATCAATAATGTGTCAAAAATACAACTGAACATGAGACAAAGCAAGAAACTGTAGTAAAACCTGCAGCTGTGATATAACATGAGATAATTGATAATTTACTTATATCATCTAAACTTACTGTTAGAACACATTAAACTAAAGCTCGTTTATTGTCACATTAATCAGTTAATTAACAAATATTTCACTGGTCTCATTTGTTATATGGCTCGTTTAAAGTTTACCTATCTACCTGTCTGTGTCTGTCTGTGTCTGTCTGTGTCTGTGTCTGTCTGTGTCTGTGTGTCTGTCTGTGTCTGTGTCTGTCTGTATCTGTCTGTCTGTGTCTGTGTCTGTGTCTGTCTGTGTCTGTGTGTCTGTCTGTGTCTGTGTCTGTCTGTGTCTGTCTGTGTCTGTCTGTCTGTGTCTGTCTGTCTGTCTGTCTGTCTGTCTGTCTGTGTCTGTGTCTGTCTGTGTCTGTCTGTGTCTGTCTGTCTGTCTGTCTGTATCTGTCTGTCTGTGTCTGTCTGTGTCTGTCTGTCTGTCTGTCTGTCTGTCTGTGTGTGTCTGTGTGTGTCTGTGTCTGTCTGTGTCTGTCTGTGTCTGTGTGTCTGTCTGTATCTGTCTGTCTGTGTCTGTCTGTATCTGTCTGTATCTGTCTGTCTGTGTCTGTGTCTGTGTCTGTGTCTGTCTGTGTCTGTGTGTCTGTCTGTATCTGTCTGTCTGTGTCTGTGTCTGTGTCTGTGTCTGTCTGTGTCTGTGTGTCTGTCTGTCTGTGTCTGTCTGTGTCTGTGTGTCTGTCTGTCTGTGTCTGTCTGTGTCTGTGTGTCTGTCTGTATCTGTCTGTCTCTGTCTGTGTCTGTCTGTGTCTGTGTCTGTCTGTGTCTGTCTGTCTGTGTCTGTGTCTGTGTCTGTCTGTGTCTGTCTGTGTCTGTCTGTGTCTGTGTCTGTCTGTGTCTGTCTGTGTCTGTGTCTGTCTGTGTCTGTCTGTCTGTCTGTCTGTCTGTCTGTCTGTGTCTGTGTCTGTCTGTGTCTGTCTGTGTCTGTCTGTCTGTCTGTCTGTATCTGTCTGTCTGTGTCTGTCTGTGTCTGTCTGTCTGTCTGTCTGTCTGTCTGTGTGTGTCTGTGTGTGTCTGTGTCTGTCTGTGTCTGTCTGTGTCTGTGTGTCTGTCTGTATCTGTCTGTCTGTGTCTGTCTGTATCTGTCTGTATCTGTCTGTCTGTGTCTGTCTGTCTGTGTCTGTATCTGTCTGTGTCTGTCTGTCTGTGTCTGTGTCTGTGTCTGTCTGTGTCTGTCTGTGTCTGTGTCTGTCTGTGTCTGTCTGTGTCTGTCTGTCTGTCTGTGTCTGTCTGTATCTGTCTGTCTGTGTCTGTCTGTGTCTGTCTGTCTGTCTGTCTGTCTGTGTCTGTCTGTCTGTCTGTCTGTCTGTCTGTCTGTGTCTGTCTGTGTCTGTGTGTCTGTCTGTATCTGTCTGTCTGTGTCTGTCTGTATCTGTCTGTATCTGTCTGTCTGTGTCTGTCTGTCTGTGTCTGTATCTGTCTGTCTCTGTCTGTGTCTGTCTGTGTCTGTGTCTGTCTGTGTCTGTCTGTCTGTGTCTGTGTCTGTGTCTGTGTCTGTGTCTGTCTGTGTCTGTCTGTGTCTGTGTCTGTCTGTGTCTGTCTGTGTCTGTGTCTGTGTCTGTCTGTGTCTGTCTGTATCTCTCTGTCTGTCTGTCTGTGTCTGTCTGTGTCTGTCTGTGTCTGTAGATCCAGTACTTCTACAGATATTGTAGATACTTATGAGATGAAGCAGAGACGTTAAACTCCATTAGTTTATGATAATAGCGTCAATAAAAGCCATCTGAGGATTTTCTGACTCAGTCATTTTTATGCTGCATGAATCTCTGAGTAATAATATAATCTACAGTAGTAGTTCCGCTTTACTGCTTTAATGATGCCTGCTGTGTGTGTGTGTGTGTGTGTGTGTGTGTGTGTGTGTGGTTGAGAACAGGCTCGGTTCACCTGCTGTGTTCACAGAAATACCTGATATTAACTCATTCAAAGCTGTAGAGTGGAACCTTCAATACTTTTATTTTTACAACAGACTGAGTTGCTGTTCAGACACCTGCTACTTCCTGTTAGCCGCCTGCTAACCTGGATAAAGATAAGATAAATAATCTGACAGCTCGTCTAGACTGTAAAGCACATGTGTCAAACTCAGGTCCTGGAGCCCAGTGGCTGCAGGTTTTTGTTCCAACCAGCAGCAACAGCTGATTCTACTGACCAACCAGCAGAGCTCCTGCTGAGGACCTTCTAATAGAATCAGCTGTTGCTGCTGGTTGGAGCACAAACCTGCAGCCACTCGGCTCCAGGACCTGAGTTTGACCCTCCTGCTGTAAAGTGTGAAGCTGTTTGTGCAGCTTGTTTTCTGGTTTCCTGCTCAGCGTGTGTGTAGTTGCAGCTGTTCACCAGCAGGGGGGGGGCATATTTATCTCTTCACACTCTCAGGTTCATCATCAACAGTTCTTCATCTTCATGAAGCGGTTTAGCAACTGGACAGAAAACAGACATGTCTCTCTTTTCTCTACCATTTCTTTACAGAGAGAGAGTCTGTTCATTTAGTTTGATTCTAGTGTAATTTATAAGGACAGTGAGCACACACACACACACACACACACACACTGTAACAACCCATTCATATAGTTCATAGTTATAAACCATCAGTTGTTGATGAACTTTTATTCACCTCATCTGACAATAAAAAGTGGTTCCAAGTGTTGTTGTTCAGACAGTGTGTGTGTGTGTAGTTCAGAGTTTGTTGAGTGTGTGTGTTGTCTTGATATTTGACCTCTGACCTCTCACTCCGTCTCGTGTCCCTAACGTCTATTTTTTTCATTTTTTTATCAGAGCGACGTTGATGCTGTTTGTTTCTTTCTGCATCTGTTTCATCTGGGTCAGACCAGAGTGTGTGTGTGTGTGTGTGTGTGTGTGTGTGTGTGTGTGTGTGTGTGTGTGTGTGTGTGTGTGTGTGTGTGTGTGTGTGTGTGTGCGTGTGTGTGCCTCCTTTAATCCCACACAGCAGATTAATCCTAAAGCCGCTTTCCGTGCCTAAGCTCACTCTCACTTTCAGCTCTGACATCAGCAGCTGCAGAAACACACACATTCTCTGCTTAAATTTGCTTTAAATTTCCACAAATGTATTTCAGTTCAGTCCTGGTGTGAGGATGCACATAGGACCCAGTTTAGACCTTAAAGCTGGATGCTGCAGGTCTGTTAACCGGCCCAAATACTCTTGTGTAGAAACAGATAAACTTTAAACGTCTGAACACTTAACTCTGACTGTTGTAAAGTTCTATATCAGGACGACATTAGTTCCTGTTCAAGTTAAAATGATCCATCAACAACTGTTGCTATGGTGACCAATAACGAGGAATTTGGGTTCTGTTCATCGTGGTTCTGTGGGTCCAAGATGCTGATGATCAGAGATAAATCTGGATGGTAAACATGGAGCTGTAAGGTTCTCCATCCCTGGTCATAGCGGCGTTCAGGTATTTTTGCTTGAATAACAGCAGATTTGACTATTTTGAGGTCGAACGAGCCTAGTGAGCGTTAAACCTTCAGCTCGTCACCGTGATTCCTGTTCACACGTCAGTTGTAGTCGTGGACACAGCTGGAGAGCAGAGATCCAGCTGTTCACCTCCCAACACCTGCTGCTGTGGAAGTGGAGCTGAAACACTGAAAGGTCGTTTTCAGCAGCAAACACACACACACACACACACACGCTGTCAACTAGTTTCTATTCTAGGAGGATTAAACATTTAACATCATGATTGTTGTTAAAACATGGTACAAATAGAATTTTAAACAAACATGAACACAAAATGTACATTTGCAGAGACCTGAGGAAAGAGTTAAAACTGGACTTTCTCATCGTGACAACATGATCAGTCACTGACCTGTGTGCTTGTTGCCTCGACAGATTGTCTATTATTAGCATATTGTGTTGTGTATTAATGTAAACTGTGACACTTTGGTTATTAAATCAGTTATTAAACACAGTTGAGAAGAGAAACAAAGTGAAAAGTCAGTGTTGCAGGAGTATAAATAGAAAATGGGGATAAAACTGTTAACAACACAACGTAGCAGGAGTGTGAGTTTAACCCACCGACGTGTGCAGATGCGTTTTAACTGAGTCACCTTAACACAATAACTGGATTTTCTTGAGTGTAAATGTGCTCATTGTCGTCCTCATGCTGAGTCAGCGTCCAGAGGTCAGAGGTCAGAGGTCAGAGGTCAGCTCCTCTCCACATGGACCTGTTAGTATTACGAGCAGCTTTGTTCCTTCAGAATCATCTGAGTTGACTCCTTCATTCTGTCTGGGCTCATTTAATTAATTAATGAATTACTCCTAATTAACCAGAGGTTGAACTGGTTAAATGTTGGACACTCTTTACTGCTATTCTGTTTCTCTAAAGCAGCGTTTCGTTGAACTCAGATTTCCATTTGCTGCTTCCTGTTTTTTTCTTGAGTTGTTCATGTTTAGATGCTGCAGAGTAACCAGTGGTTTATAATAACCGCTGATCTGTTCCCATATCTGGGCACTTGTGAAGGAATCATAAAAATGGTTCTGATTATTGTGATCAACATCAGACCTCAGACTAAATGTTCACAAACCTGCCGTTTCCACCTCATCAACAAATGGAATTGACTCGGCTGTCATCGGTCTCCCTGATGTAGAATCACTTTCTCATGACTGAAGCGTCTTCATGACAGTGATGGGGTCGCTGTGCCGCGGCGTTCTGACCCGCTGTCGTCTGTCAGGACGGAAATCACGGATAAAATAAGTGGACAAACCTGAACATGTGTCCCTCGTCCTTGCAGCCGTTGCCATGACGACAGACGAGGCGGACCAGAGCCAGCAGAAGCAGCCGCGGCAGCAGGAGGAGGCCGGGGGTCAGGAGGAGGAGCTGCGGCCTCGCCGCGGCCTGTCCCGCCTCTTCTCCTCCCTCCTGAAGAGGCGCTCGCAGTGCGACAGCGAGGCCGGAGACAAGGACGACCGGGAGGACACGGGCGAGGCCAAAGCCCCCATCGCCGACCCCGAACCGGAGCTGAGGACGGAGGGGGAGGCGGCGCCCGACCAGCACTCGGTCAGCAGCGCCGAGGCTCAGGTCAGAGATGGATAAAATCACCCAAGGTGTCCACAAACAGTCCAGACACCTAAGCCGTAATTCACAGAACGTTAACACACAACATGTTGATTTACAACATTTAGTTAATTCAATAATGTTATAGATGAAGCGTGACTTTATTAATGTACACTTACACACCAGTTTCTTCTCTTAATCAATGAAAGTTTAACAGAAGAAGCAAAGTTATAGACTTTCGTGTGTTTTTAGGTTCAAGTCAGCTCACTTTTATTTGTTCAGACCAAAATCACAAATCACATTTGGGGCTTGTACAGTTTGTACAACAGCAACAAACAGCCCCAGTCAGATAAGAAAAAACTCCATGAAAACCTTTGAAAAGAGAAGAAAACCTCAGAAAGACAAACGGGAGGATTTTACTGTTACCTTTGTGCCACAGTTTGTAGTAAAATGTCCCTCAGCTCCTCACTGTAAATGATGATAATACGACTGAAGGATGTTCCTCATCAGGTCGTCCACGTAGAGAAGAAAGAAGTGGAGGAAGAGGAGGAGGAGGAGGAGGGTGGGAAGGACAAAGAGACCGACAAGGAGAAAACAGAGGAGGCTACCCTGGAGAAAGAGGAGGAGAAGGACAAGGAGAAGGAGGAGGAGGAGGAGAAGGAGGAGGAGGAGGAGTGTGTTGAGGGAGAAGGAGACAGTAAAGGGGAGAAGGAGGAGAAGATCACAGAGGAGGAGGAGGCCAAAGCTCCGAAAGCTCCACGCCGACCCAAAACCATGCAGATCACTGTCAGCCTGCTGGACGACGCTCTGTATGAGTGTGAGCTGGACGTAAGACACACACACACACACACGGAAATTATATAAATATAATATCATTTATGGATGAAACTTTAACAGCGACTTGATTTTGTTTTCAGCCTGTTAAATGTGAATGATCAGTGGTCTGGTCTTTTATTTTGAAAGCCATTCGCACCCAAACCGGATGTATCGATTAAAACGCAGCTCGTCATATAAACAGGGACAATAAAATAAAATAAAAAAACGGGATTGAAACTCTAAACTAACAGCGCGATCCTTATATTTTATAGTATAATAACATATACATATATAATAATATAATACATAACACTGGCATAACAAAAACATATCCTGACGTTACAGTTAAAATCTCCGTAACGTTACGGTACAAATGTCTTACATTATCTTAAAATGTTAAACACGCAGTATGCGCCTGTTTGTTTTTTTCTTAACATTATGTAAGTTAAATGTACATTTTTCACTTTTTTTCTGATCGCAGCCAGCCAGTCCCCAGTTAACACGTTCACTCGTTAAACTGAAACACCGGTGTTAAGATAAAGTTCGTTTCGCCAACTCTGTACAGGAGCAGCGTCATTACGTCATCACGTCATTGATGTGACGCTGCGTGCGTTTCCCGCCCGTTGATCGGCGTCCATCAACCGACGATGGAAGATAAGGAGAAGGAGGCTGGCGCTGAAGAGTCTGGAATTAAGAAATGCAGCAAAAACTGCGAAAAATGTCAACTTTTTCATCGCGACAAGTTCGATAATGCAACAGGTAGATTATTAAATACAACAGGTAGATTATTAAATACAACAGGTAGATTAAAAAATAATAAATGCTGAACAAAATACATCTTTGCTAGCGAACTAGCAGACCGCTAACTATTAGACATCAGCTGTGAAACATGTATTTCAGCCTTTTTAAACACCTGCTGTTTTAAATGTTTATGGGCTGTTTTCTCTTTTCTACGAGACATAGTGGAGAAGAATTAAATAATATAAGAGGCTAGTTTTATGTAACTGGTGTCGTACCGTTTTCGTTGCCCTGGTAACAGACTCAGTGGCGCCAATAGTAGCAAACTCAGTGGCGGACATGTTTGTTATTAATAATTATAAACAAGTCTGTCGATCGATTTAACATAATATGATTAAATGGTGTTATGAGCCACATAACTATGATATTGTCATTATCATAATGAAAGCTCCCAGAGAGAACAACCAGATCTGGTAAAAAAAAAGCCCTAAATGATGAAGCAAAATTACTCAGCACCACTACATTAATTAAACTAACTTGTACAAAAGAGAGATTTGATTTATGCCCAGATTTACAAAAAAAAGTGATTTAGTGTTAGGTGGCTGTAGTGGAGAGGACAGGTAATGTTGCAGTGAAAATGTCCTGATGGTACAGTAAAACCATCCCAACATTATGGTAAAAATGTCCTGATATTACAGAAAAAATGTCCCAACGTTATGGATGTTTCTAACATTTACCCGAACAGAAAATCTCTGTGACTCAGACGACTTCGTCTCTCGTGGTTTAAAGCGAACAGCTGTTCACGGCGATGTGGAGAAGCTGCTCTTGTTCTCACCATCTGCTCCAACCTGCTGAACAGGCTGTTCTGTGTGTGACGTTGGGTCACTTACATTAGCAGGTTAATGTCTAATTATTCTGTGTGTGTGTGTGTCAGAAACACGCCAAAGGCCAGGATCTGTTCATGAAGGTGTGTGACCACCTTAACCTTCTGGAGAAAGACTACTATGGCCTGGTCATCTGTGAGACGCCCACCATGAAGGTGAGTCAACGACCACTGAGGACAGACAGGAGGCTGATGTTAATGCTGATATGTTTTTTTCTCATATTTTTTTGCTCAGACGTGGATGGACCTGACCAAGGAGATCAGGAGGCAGGTCCAAGGTGAGCTGCACCTTTCTGTGTCTGTCAAACCTGATAAAACTTAGCACCTTTTTTTTATGTCAGTCAGAGTAGCCGAATTGAATCGGGTTTTGTATGTTGGCTCTATTGTCACTATTATACTATAAAGGAGCTATCTAATCTAATCTATCTAATCTAATTCCAAACTTTGCAGGTGTGAGTTATGACATCGCAGCTTTCTACCCTTTTTTTCCAGGTTCCAACTATAACTTCACTTTCAACGTGAAGTTCTATCCTCCAGACCCGGCCCAGCTGTCTGAGGACATCACTAGGTATTGAGGCTGTGCGGTTAATTGAATCTTGAGCATGATTTTGATTTGCCTTTCGATTGATTGCCAAACCTATTTATTCAGGTTGAAACGATTTATTTGCCTTTTTGTTTTTTTGCACAATTGCTGCACATGTCAGATGGTGAAACATCAGAAAGTGGCAGAGTCTTTGGTTGAGAAAAATAATCAGTTTTCTTATATGGGAAACTTTGGGTCCAAGAATCTGATGAGGAGCAGAAGCAACATAACATGCTTGGGTTGCCATGAGAGGTGAAATCGTCAACTCAAATTTGTTGTTTGTTTAAAATCTCAAATGCATCGTGTAACTAGAAAATAACCATTTGAATAATTATGTTTTTGATTTAGCCTGATATAATAGTGATTATGATCTTTCATAATTGAACAGCCATACCAAGTAGGACAGGTGAGGACAGTGTATGTGATCCAACTAATTTAATTGTGATATCAGAAAGCCTACTTGTACTAGATATCATGTACCAATCTCTCTCTCTCTCCCTGTTTCTGGGTGTCTCACTCTCTTCAAACTCTTCTGATGTATCACATGTCACGTAAATCCTAAGCCCATGTCTTGGACTTTTCTGAAGCTTTCAGCTGCATCTCCTATTCATTGTTATCACACAGCTGGATATTAAACGTGTGTGTGTGTAGGTACTACCTGTGTCTGCAGCTGCGTAAGGACATCCTGCAGGGCCGCCTGCCCTGCTCCTTCGTCACTCTGGCCCTGCTGGGATCCTACGCCCTGCAGTCGGAGCTGGGCGAGTACGATCCCGAGCTGCACGGCAGTGACTACGGTGGGCAGCTGAAGATGGCTCAGGGTCAGACCAAGGAGCTGGAGGACAAGATGATGGAGCTGCACCGCACATACAGGTCACAGCACAGACTCCTGTAATCAAAATGTGATCCAAGGTTAACATGGTTTTATGGAAGGATCAGTTTTCTGTTCTGGAAAAGTGAAAATTAGTCCTAGGAGAGCAACCCTCTGTCTGTCTTTTCCATCAAACCTATTCACTCCAGGCAGATGTCTGTTTGCTCAGTAAAGTAATATTAATATAAAGTGTTGTGGTTTTTGCTGTATAAGGTGAGGTTTATAACATCTGTAATGACAGAGCTGTGTTGTTGTACAGGTCCATGAGTCCAGCTCAGGCTGACCTGATGTTCCTGGAGAACGCCAAGAAGCTGTCCATGTATGGCGTTGACCTCCACCAGGCCAAGGTGAGCGGCTCTCTATGTCTTCATGCTTGAACATGTGTGTAGTTTAAGTCATCTTTACTCTGCATGGACATCTCCCTACAGCCTCCCAGCTCCATTTAAACAACACACATGTAAAGAAAAACATAGACAACACTGGCTGTATTTCAATGTCACATCAGCTCATAAATTTGCCTGCTGGCCTGAGCAACAGGAGAATGTCACGTGATTCGTCAGGTTTTACAACAGGAATCAGGTCAATCTGTTTCATCAGAGCAAATTTAATCCACATCTGAAGGAAATATTGTAGAGAGTGCTGCCCCCTGGTGGTGATTCTGAGCAGCACCACTCCAGTAAATAGTATTTATATAATTACCAAATCACCATGTGGTGACACAAGAACAACTATAATAATATGAGAAAAATGACTAACAATGATAATAATAATAATAATAATACAGGATTTACATGTATGTTATTATACCTACAAATCCTGTCGATATTTATTGAAGTGTGAGTGTGTCTGTGTGTGTGTGTGTGTGTTTTAGGATCTGGACGGCGTTGACATCATGCTGGGTGTTTGCTCCAGTGGTTTGATGGTTTACAAAGACAAACTGAGGATCAACCGGTTCCCGTGGCCCAAAGTCCTGAAGGTCTCCTACAAACGCAGCAGCTTCTTCATCAAAATCAGACCGTCTGAGGTACAGACTCCTCCCCCTTGACCAGACTCCTCCCCCCTGCGTGACACAGCAGCTGACTCTGATGTGTCCTTGTTCCAACAGGTGGAGCAGTACGAGAGCGCGATCGGGTTCAAACTCCCCAACTACAAGGCAGCCAAGAAGCTGTGGAAAGTGTGTGTGGAGCATCACACCTTCTTCAGGTAAAACGCTGTGATGCCACGCCCCCCTGGACATGGCCGTGACCCAGCGGGTCAGACGAGTGGATCAATGGTTTCCTTTGTGTGCAGGCTGACCTCCACCGAGATGGTCACCACCCCCAGGAAGTTCCTGGCGCTGGGCTCCAAGTTCCGCTACAGCGGCCGGACTCAGGCCCAGACCCGACAGGCCAGCTCCCTGATCGACAGACCGGCTCCTCTGTTCCAGCGCTCGTCCAGCAAGAGGAACTCACACAGCCTGGATGGAGGTAACCGATGAGTCTGCTCTTCCTGCTGGTGGACTGACGATGTGTGTGACCAGCACACTGAGAGCAGGGTAGTCGAGCTCAATTTACTTAATGGGCCACAATAAGTGCAGTTTGATCTTAAGTACAAATAGCAACATTGACAAATTTCTCCCCCCCCAGTTATTCCCTATTCAATCAGTCTATTGTTGCATTTCAATTCAAAACATTTCGTCACTGATTTAAGACTAAATATTAGTCTTTTCAGAAGCAGGTGAAGTTATCTCCTGCCTTACAAACCATTTATTAATTTAAACCCTTTAGTGGCTGGTTCTGGCCCCTGGGCCACATGTTTGACACCCCTGCTTTATAGAGTTGAATGTGTACAGTTGCAGGAACTCACTATGCAAGATTAGGTTCAGACATTATAATATAACATGTAAAGTGAAGGTTTTTGGATTGTAAATACTTTTTTAAGGATTTTCTATAATGAAGTAGAAACAAAAGACCAAATCCAGAGACATCAGCCCGGTGTTTATATGCTGATGATCTTCTGCCTTTGGCCACTTAACTAGTTGTCTTACTAACATTGTCTTTCACTTATACCTAAAGGCTGAACACGTTTCCCCCTGTCCCCTGCAGCCATGGCGTCCACCCCCGACAACAGGTCTACCCGTCCGGTCAGCGCTCCCGTCATGTCCCCGGTGTCTCCTGGGGAGGCCACCCCATCCCCGCTGCTGCCCGCCCTGCACCGTGCCGACCGCCAAGATGGGGGGCGTCGCCGCCGCTCAGCCGAGAGGAAGGCGGAGGCCAAGGTGGCGAGCCAGCCGGCGGAGTCCAAAAGCCAGAGCCCTCGACCGGAGGCCACTCCAGAGATCAAGGTAACGGAGAGCTGAGGCTGGCTCGTGAAATGCTGTGAGTTGTTGATGGAGTTGATCTGATGTGTGAGCTGTGTCTATGCTACCAGACACTGGCGAGGAGAGAGCGGAGACACTCCCCCTCCGTGGTCACTGCCAACGGAGAGAGAGACAGAAAGAGCCAGGTTTGTTGCTATGATGCATGAACCAGAGCTGCAAAAACATAAAACTATAGATCTGTATATACAGACAGTGCCCAACTTACCAACACGATAGGTTTGGAGAGCCTGAATTTTTCGTCAGTTGTTATTTATTTATTTTTCAATTTATAATTGCCATTCTAGGTCATTTAAATTCCATTAGTACTCAGAACACAAAAACACAAGACATAGAAAGACCCCATCATGATTATCTGGTACATAATGAAGAGAAAATAAAAAATGACTAACTTATCTTAAGAGTGAAATAGATGTGCATACATAGATGGTGGAGGAGGAAGAGGAGAAAGGGAACTAGTTAGCAGTGGCACACAGTTCAAAATATCAACTTGTGAACTCAAAATGGTTGAGTTTGTATCTGCAAATGTTCCTTAGTTAGACGTTTGTTGGGGAGCTGCTGTATGTATATATACATATATGTAAACAGAGGAGGTATAACATTAACAAGACAACAGCATGTGTTGTCTGTGTAAAAAAGTAAAAGCTAAATTAGGTTTTGAAGGAAAGTGTATTAGTGTGGATGGAGCTGAGTCAGCTTGATGTAACCGTGTGTTTTCCTCTGATGGAGAGCAGCAGCAGCAACATTCTCCTCAGGACAAATCAAAGACGGAGATGGTGCGAGTGAGGAAGGTTAGCCTCTGTTCTGCTGACTCATCCACCCCCTGCATCACGTCTCATTTCCTCCCTGTCAGCCTGCATCACACCGAGCACCGTGACCTCTGACCTGCTGTATGACCTCTGGCTGCTTGTCGCGTGATGTGAGCTGTAACTGAATGTGCTGTTGGGTCAAAGACATATTAATCCACCCTGCAACTTATTCATTCACTGCAGCTTTTATTTAAAAAAAATGTTTTTTTTTCCTGTAAAAACCTCCAGAAGTAAACATGAAGCAGACCCTGAGGTTTGTTGGCTGCACAGACACTGCTAAATGATTATAGAGATGTTACAGGAATACACAGGAATATTAAATGAGAACTACAGGAATATTTCAGGAATACTACAGCATTTTTTACAATAGTAATACAGGATATTCCAAGAATAATACAGTAATATTACAGCACTATTATAGGAATACTATATAATACTGCATTATTTTCAATATATCAGGGATGTATGCACAGCCAGCCTGCCTCAGATAGTTGATCACTTTTTTACAGTAAGAAATGACTGTTTGTTTTAAATATGCAAATCTCTGAGGTGACTGTTCATTCACTGCACTGCAGCAGCTCCTGCATGTATCTGCCTGGCTTCTTATTCATGAGTGTGTGTGTGTGTGTGTGTGTGTGTGTGTGTGTGTGTGTGTGTGCGCGCGTGTGTGATATGCTGCAGCTTCACAGCTCTTTTATTTATTATGACTGATGTCATTTTGCACCGTGCTGCTCGCTGAACTCTCCTGCAAAGCAAATATTCAAATGTTTGAATAATCTGCATTTCCAAACAGCTGTTTTCCTTTTTTCTCCATTTTCCACAGAAAAGAGCTAAGAAACTTGAGGGTGAAACTATTTATATCAGACATAGCAATTTAATGTTGGAGGTTTGTATGTTCAGTCTTCAGATCTCTGTCCTGACTGTTTGCCGTCACGTTTCTCCGCTGCATGGACTTCCTGTTGATTTTCTCTGTCTCTGACGCCTCAGTTTCATCGTCTCTCGCCTTTTTCAGCTTAACCCTAAAGGCTTGGCATGCACTATTTTCCTCTCTGATTCACATGCAAGTAGCTTCACTTCTCTTTGACATTGTCATCTCCTGCTTTCATTTCATGAAACACATGATTGGGAGTCTTCCTGTCTTTTACGTGGATTTGGTTAGGTTTAAACTGGCTAAAACAAACAATTCCAAGGTGTTGAACTGTCTCATTCATTAAACTAAAGCAGTGTTGTTGAGGATGATCAGTGTGGAGCACTGAGCCCGTCTGTTGTATTAAATAGATTCACTTCTTAAAGCTTTATGATTAGTTTCAGTTCAACATTGTTTGAAGACACGGCAGCAGTTTTTAGACTCAACACTAACAAACACACACGTTCTATATAACTTCGTTTTAAGTTATTCTCTTTGTCACACGTTTTAGTGACAAAGAGAATAACTTATTTTTATCAATGTGACACACATGTCACAGCTGATGGCGTATTAAAGTTGCCCTATTTAAAATGTAAAAGTGCTAAAACAATAATGTTATAACACCTCTTGTTAATGAGCGTTTTTCAGTAACTTAATGATGATGAGACAATGATGGTTACAACAACCAACTTGGACAACTTTAATGACCCAGTAACCAGATCTTCTCACATTATGAGAGAATCCATATAGAAGCTTCCCAGTCATGTGTATGTGAAGATGCATCATGTCCTGTTCTCTCCTACCGTTTCCTGTGTCTGCTTCGAGAGAGACAACAGACAACATCTGTGCTGCCAAATTTAAAGTCTGTTCCATTAAATTTAAAGATATTTGACAGTATATTTTTTGTAAGTTTATAGCCTTGCGCCCCACATTTGTCAATACCATAACTTACATTAATATGCAACTATTCTGGTAACCGATTAATGGATTTGAGACATTTTTTAATGATAAAATGTCCAAATTTTCTGTTCCAGCTTCTATTCTCTGATTATTTCCTGGTTTCTTTATTCTTCTATAATAGTAAACTGATGATCTTTGGGTTGTGGACAAAAAAAGACATTTTAGGTTCAATCTTCAGCTTTGAGAAACACTGATCAACATTTAATAAATCAAAAAACTAATTACGTAATTATCAAAAATAGTCCTTACTTGCAATCCTCCTATTTTTTTCTATAAGTACCATTAAAATCAACAATTGTGTTTTTTAAATTATACATAGACATATAGGTTTTTAGGAATATGTTATTGCTAGCCTTCACTATTTCATGTTTTCATAATTTAGGGTTGATTGAAGTTACTAAATATGGGCAGGGCTCATAAACATTATAAAACCTATAACTTCAAATATCATTATATAGATGTATAGTGTGACATGGCTCCACTGTGTAGAGAAGAAATGGTTCCCAACGCTTTGACCTGTGACCCATTCAAATAAAGTCTGTATGTTTATCTCTACATTTCATCCACAAAATGTTAAAGTTCACACAGTCCAATGCTTTAACTTAACCAGTTCAAACCCAAAGATGTTTTATAAATTTATCATCATGTTGAAACCAGATTGTTTAAATACTTGTTCAAAAACAATTAAAATAGTTGTTGAATAACTTTTAGAGGCGTAATCCATAAAACACAGAAATTGACTCTTTAGTAAAATGCTTTTAAAATAACACAAAGATGTGAAGAATATTTGAATATGAAAATTAAAAAAACGACACTGAAAGTGAAGCAAATTCTTCTGCTTATGACTTCCTCCTCCTTCTTGTGTGTTTGTCTCCGTTCTCACATCATCGTGTGTCTGTCTCTTTTCTCTCTGCTCTGTCCTGACATCTTTATTTCCGTTGCAGGACGTGGATAAGACCCAGACTGAGATCATGCGTCACCACACAAGCATCAGCGAGCTGAAGAGGAGCTTCATGGAGTCCGTCCCGGAGCCTCGGCCCAGCGAGTGGGACAAACGCCTCTCCACCAACTCGCCGTTCCGCACGGCGAGCATCAACGGGCAGCTGCAGCCGGCGGTGAGTTCCCACAATCCTCAGCGCTCTGGCCTCTCTTCTGTATATGTCATTTCATTCACTGTCACGATCAGGATTAGCAGGTGGTGGCAGGTGCAGCTTCAGGCTTCGTGACACAATCCAGAGGAAATAGGTTGATTCAGCTTAGTAACCACAGCCTCACACACACACACACACACACACACACACACGTTCACATTTACTGCCAACAGTATTTCCACTCTGGTAAGTTAGAGGAAAGCTATCATTCAGGATTTAGTTCATGATAATATATGATCAGAAATAAAACACCAACTCAAATCAGTTTCATTTATAATATCCAATTTACCTCAAAAAGTTATAATCTTCAGGTGATTGCATTTATATTGTCTGATTAGTCCACTTATCTTAACTTAGTCAATCAACAAGTTGTAGGAACTATGATTTATTTTATTTACTCAGTTATTTTATTATTATTATGTTTGAATGAATTTATTTTTTGTGTGTCCTTGTTTATTCTGTAGTTATGCAGTAATTGTTTTGTCATGTTTTTATTGTTTGTTGTGTGTCAGGACCCCGTGTAAATCTCAATATTTAATAATTGATCGTAACTATCAATTTAAAATAATCAAGGGAACTAAACTCACACACACACACACACACACACACACACACACACACACAGATCCAAAGAAGTGAACATAAAGAAACTGTTGTTTGATCATGTTGTGATGTACACTGATCTTCCACCTGGTGGTGCTGTCAGCTTCCTTCATGTCATCTCACTGCTTCGGCTTGACTGTTCCTGCAGTCACAGACGACTACAGACCTCGGGACTTCTTTCATTTTGCTGAGAAGTGTGTATGTGTGTGTGTGTGTGTGCGTGTGTGCAGGGGAGGATGTCTACGGTTGTCCCTGCATACAGATTAGTTGGTGGCGTGTCTGAGGTAAAGATTCTCTGTACTTGTCCAGCGTTTCTCTATGAGCAGCATAAAGACATAAAGATTTGAAGAATGGCTCCTGGAGGCTGAGGCCGACTGGCAGGAAGCAGCAAACCTCACCAGACTGTGCTCGGCTGTCACTACAGGGTTCAGTATGCTTCAAACTCAGCAGCTGGAGGAGTGGTGGTCAGAGGACGGCGTAGAGTCTGTCAGCACAGCCAGCATTGACATCACTACTGGACAAACGGGAAAGAGGGAGCAGACACTGCTGGGAAATCTCTTCTCAAAGATGTGCACGTGTTCTATCCACTAGCGGGGATGGTCTGATCGTCAGTGTGACGGAAAAGTTATTGAACAGAAAAGATGAAAACATGAAGAAAAATGGCCTCATTTTTTACTGCTGGATTTGTGCCTTATCATATTTGATAAATATTATAGGTTATATATTTTTATTTTATTTATGAACCTTGCATCCTTATGTTTGGTAACATGTTTAATTTTCAATTATTATTAATCAATTATTGGATTTGAGGCATTTTTAAGTAGAAAATGTCCAAATTCTCTGGTTCCAGCTTCTCTTCTTCTGGTTTCTTTATTCTTCTATAATAGTAAACCGATGATTTCAATAATCACTAGATTAACCGAGTGTCAAAATAGTTGTGCTATTTAAATTATACTTAGGCCTATATATACTATTTATATTTTAAGAATAATGATGAATTCTGTTATTGCTGCTTTAAGTGTTACTATTATATTTTTTGAATTTGGGCTCATACATATAAAAGCTATGACCTCACATATTTCAGATATGAAGCTGCACAATTCAGCACTAAAGTGATTTCTCTTCATGTGTTGATGATGTGGGGTTAGAGGAGGGTTACAGGAAGGTGGCGGGGAGGCGTCATTTGAAGCATACTGATATCTATGTAGGTGCCCCTCCCCTTCCCCCGTCACCCACCCACCGCTGCCTCCTCTCGCTCTGATTGGCTGCTGCTGCTTCGTCATCTGCTCGACCCACGCACCAGTCGCATGGCTGCAGGTTTCTCCTCATGATGTTTGCATGAATCTTCTGCCTGCTTTGACCGGTGGAGAACTTTAGAGCAAACGATCAGAAAAGCTAAAGAGAAATGATTAGAAGCCAGAAGACTGACCCCCTCCTCCTCCTCCTCCTCCCTCCTTCATCTGTCTCCTCCCCCTCCTCCCTGTATCCATCCATTGCTGGATGTCTTTATGTCTTTCTGTGTCTCATCTCCTCCTTTAAAGTTTGAGCCTGTTTCTCCTATCAAATGTTCCTCCTCCCCACATCCTCCTCCTCCCTCCTCCTCCTCCCCACATTTGCCTCCTCCTTCCTCGTCCTCCCCTCAGCCTCCTCCTCCCTCCTCCTCCTCCCCACCTCCTCCTCCCTCCTCCTCCCCACATCCTCCTCCTCCCTCCTCTTCCTCACCACCTCCTCCTCCCCCCTCCCACCCTGCTCATCCAGACCGAGGTGCTGCAGGTCAGACAGGATCTCAGTCCTCCTCCATCCATGACCTGAAGACACAGTTTCTGTCCCAGACCTATTTTTAACACTTAGAATACTTCAGCCATAATGGCACTTTTAGCTGACAGGCACAATTTTGGTAATTTCATATTATTTCTGAATGATGATAAAATAGAACTTGTCTCCGGTGCATCACCAGCCATAAGTTAAGATTTCTGGATTCTTCTAGAGCTGGTTAATAATTGCTGGATCAACCTGATGCAGGAAAACCGTTATAGATAAATATAAAGCAGCATGGGTGACATATTACAGGTTTTCTGGTGTTTCCTCCTTCTTTATTACTGCCAATGCTGGTTTGTGTTAGATATTCTAGCCACCGGAAAATGCCTTTCCTGTTAAATTACTCTTCCTCTCACTTTCCTGACCTGCATCTGTAATTCAGCTTGTGGTCAAACTAATCAATTATTGACAAAAATTGACGTTTTAATTTCATTTGATTTAGACTCTTCCTCCTTTAGCTTCACTGCAAAACATGAACTCATAACAAGTCAAAATATATCGTATTTGGTTATTTAGTTGATTATTGAGTAGAATTATCTTGTTCCATTGCCATAATTTAGTTTATTTCATTTTTTTGTTAATAGGTAATCATGTCTTTTATCTGTTTTTTTTTTTACTTTTAATTAGAAATAATTCACAATAAAAGTGGTTATGACCAAAATTAGGGAAAGAAATCTAAATATCTGCCAATGAAATGAAATGATGTACTAAAAACAATTTTAATTGTTAAGATTATATTTTTTGCAGTGTGAGGCAGCTGTGACCTCACAGATGAACTATATGTAACCTGTCTTAATGCATTCATTAGGATGAAGCTCAGATATAAAATGATCACTAATCTAATGCATAAATCACATGAGAAAACCTCAGCTGCACTAGAGGATTTTTATCTAGTAAAATGCAATGTTAGATTTTTTTTTTTTTGCAATATTTTTGATAAAAAAATGTTAATCTTATTTTATTAAAACAAGACCATATTGACCCAAATCAGGACCTAGAAATAAGCAAATTTACCTGCTAATGGCATAAGTTAATTCTACTCAATATTGGACTGATTGTACCAAATACAAGACATTTTCACTTGTTAAGAGCAGTGTGACAATCGACTGTCGTCATGGTGACTGGTTTCATACTATGGGATGCTAACTGATTCAGACACTTCTGCCATCAACTTACACGTTGTAGATTCCTTCTGATTCCAGGTTTAGGTCCAATAGTCTATGTCCAGGTCATTTAGAGCCCAAACTCAGAAAAGCCGTCACCTCCTCCTGCTGAATCCTGAGCCTCCACCCCTGACCCCCCCTCCACCCCATCCCTCCCCCGCTGTCCCGCACCGCCTCCTCCCGTCAGTTGACCATATCCCACTTGTGTGTTCATTGTTATCTGTCTCTCTTGGTCCGCCGCTGCCGAGCCCAGCGAGGGAGGCGGCCTCAGTTCGGACTCAAGGTAAGAGCCTGTAGTCTGTCACCGGCGGCGGGGGGGCGGCCGCCCGGACACGGCTACCTGCTGGAGGACGAGGTGGATTGGGTTGATGAGGGGGACAGCGAGGAGGAAGAGGACGAGGGCCGAGCCGTAAAGGTGGCGGTGGGCGTGCCGGCCCAGGGGCGGAGCCTGGACAACCCCTGTGTGCTGAACCCGGCCCGGCTGCAGTACTCGCGGATGTCCTTCTTCCTGTCCGGCCTGCTGCTGATGGCCCTGACCATGCTGTGGCTAGCCTTCATCTGAAAAGACAAACCAACTGTTGCCCCCCCCACAGCCGGCCTCCTGGGAACTGGATCGTCTGAGTGCTGTTTGGTCCCTCTGCCTCGAACTCACTTCTGTCTCTCCAGATGTAAAACAGCTGGACTCAGAACAGAGATTTCCTCTTTTAAAGCGAGCCTATGTAACCCCCCTCCGTCCAGCTCCGCCCCGTTTTGGTAACAAACGCTTCTCACGTCAAAAGGCTTCACATTCTTTACACCGCAGATATGCAGTTTACAGAATATTTGAGAGGAGGGTAAGAGTTGTCTGATTTAATTTTCCAATCACAATTGTCAGTTTTCGACTGTCACTGCCAGATTTGATCACCTGTAGCTGACTTCTAGTGAATCGTTTTAAACCAAGAATCCAGACAGACAATTCTGTGTAAGGCCATGATGAATGATATAAGACATTTAAATGAAGAAGCACCACTGTGACAGCTAGTTCACACTAGAAATACAGTAGAACATCACTGTTTCATATTCAGTTAGGGCTAAATATTAAACAGGGTAAGAAGGGGCCTACTTTAGGTTCATATTTACCTAGAATATGCATTTTCTAGTCTAGTCTGGTCCCTCCCATGTAATTACAATCAATTTTCCTTCAGTCTTTGCCTGGTTTCCAGTATATTTGTCAAATCTTCACCTGTCCAATCACAGACCAGGGGGCGTGGCCCATGATGATGCTAGTTTGAGTTGTAGTGTTTCTGAGGTTGTGGTTCAGTAACCATTGTAGAGTCTGTTGTCGATTATTAATCAGCTGCTGAAGATCCAGAAGTTGAAGCCAGAGCAAGAACAATCTTTGCTGAGTTCTTTTTTTTGACAGACATTGTGACCAAAGGTCAGTCATTGGTTTTGAATCAGAGAGACTCTAAGATCCAGCAGATTGAAACTTCAACACATTTCAACCTTCGAGTGAGTTAACAACTTGTAAATGCACAGAGAACAGAGTCTGTACAGAGGAGATGTAGGACCAGGTCTGCTGCCGTAGTTTCTCCAACACACTTGTTGTGATCTACAAAATAACCACTAGATGTCACGACAAAACAATAATCCATCGGATTAACCATGAGCTTCTGGTTCTATCAGTCACATTCTGCAGCAGTGGTAAATTCGTAGTGTTTGGAACTAAACAAGGGTGATTTTGATTTCTTAAGAGGACCAGTTTCAAATTGTAAGAAATGAACATTTCCGACAAAAGTTACATCGTCTCGCTCTAAGAAGTCAGCACGAGTTGTTTCTGTTTGCAGAGATTACACAACATTCATGTTTTCTTCATCAAAAAGGAAAGACTTGTTTCAAATATTTATTTTATGGCTGAATTGTAAATATCTTCTGCTGTCTGGCAGATTTCCTGAGGTATCACAGGGAAGTCTTATTCTTCATCCTCTAAATTTTTTGAAACAGATTTTAAATTTCAAGCTTGGCCCAGTTAGTAAACATAATGAACAGCTATGAGAACATTTCTGTGGCACAGCTAACACAAGCTGATTGAATGTGCATTAATTAGCCCCGTTACCATGGTTACTGATCAGCTTGTTCATGTTGGACCAAGTATCAGCAGACAATCAGGCAGGCGTGCGTCCAGAATCCATCAGTGGAGATAATGAATTACTCAGGAATGCATCACAGCAGGTTATTTTATTCCAGAAATGTGTGGATCAATAATTCATGATTGATGCAGTAATGATCATAGACCAAAGTTAGGATAAAGTCAAGCAATGTCGTTTTTGTAGTTTTCTGAGGATCAGAACAAGGAGCAGAGGCAGCGTTTAATTTCTCTGATCAATCGTTAATGTGATGACACCATTGGGCACAATTAATTTGTGTTTTTTTTTACATGCTTCTTAAACTTACCAATCATCAGTCAATATAAAGTAAACTCGTCACTTTTTAGTCCAGATCTGCTGTATCACTCACCTCCAAAGGCCTTAAAGTGGAGCTGCTGGTTTCATGTCTGTTGTTTGTCTCTGTTTTTCTGCTGTAGCTAGAATACGCAGCTTCCTCTTCAGCTCAGACTCCAAACCATTATAAACATGAATGAATGCAGGTGTGCAACGTTCAACAACTGCAGACTAGATTATCGACATAAGAGATTATCAAGGGCCTGGAGAAAGTTTTAGATTCTAGTGGTTCTGGAGGTTTTTTGGAGGGTTCTGTAGAAAGCTTGTGATGTTTGGAGAAGAATTTAATTTAAGGGTTTTGTAGGAGGTTATTAATTTTGGAGGAAGTTTTAGTAGTCTGGAGTCTGTTTTAGAATTTTAGTTGACAAATCCACTGTTAAAAAGACAAAGTTTAAAAAAAACACATTAAATATATGATGTTTACAAAGTCAATGAAACTCAATATTGACCAAAAATAATAGCTTTTTATGATTTAATCAGTTAACTTCAGGAAGCCTGCATAAACCCTGATAATGTTTTTATTCAGACTTGATTCTCATTCTGCTGATGGTAACTATATTTGAATTATTATCCAATATGAAATGTTGACTTAATTAGCTTTAAATTCCAGTTTTCCCAGTCACATAAAGCTACAGTTGTATCAGTGTATTAATGCAGGAAGGATTTGGTTCTCACACATAAAACTGCACTGAATTATTAATTAGTTTTATTATATTTCCCTTTGCTCCCAATAATGTTGCTGCTGTGGATCCTCACGTCTCATCAGTTGAGCAACATTCAGTAGTTTTATTTGTGTTTGATCCACAGCCGAAGCTCAGAGACTTTAACGCTGGCAGGAACTCATTTTACTGTGTGAACTAACTCTGGGAGGGTTTAATGTTTACTCTTTGACATGTTGGTGGGACTGATGCGGCTGTAAAAACAACTTTTACCTAACTGAATATATCCATGAAAGACACGTGCATGCCCAGTACATGTAATAACAGCGTTTGTGTGCACGTGTGTTTGACCTGGTGATTTCATGTCTTTGTATTTTGTATTTTCACTGTGATTCTGTAGTTATTAGGCACATTTACTGTTTCTCTGTCTCCTGCCGGACTTTAGCCAATTCATAGATCTTTATCGGTATATTGAGACGTTTCCAGTCTAAGTTTAAAGCTTGCAGCTATAAGGTGTGACACGTGTACTATACAAATAATAAATGCATCAAATATGGAGCGTGTACATTTGAATGTTTCTAGTATAGATGTGGTCAGAGCAGCTCACCATGCATGAGGAAACCTCTGAAGTGTACAGGTCTGCACATGTGTGGAAGTTTGTGAAACTTTGTACTGAAGAACCCGTTAATTTGGATGCGATGGGTTCATCCTTTTGTTGATGGAGGCTTCTCAGAGCTTGTTTCTGACCATGTGTCTGATCCCTTCAGTCTCCTGTGCTGAAGACCCAGACAATCACCATCTCAGACGTCACCAACTCGCTGAGAGGGACCGTGGCCTACCAAGACGTACCGCTGGTCCACACCGAGACCAAGACCATCACCTACGAGTCAGCACAGGTGAGAGGGATTCTGGGAACCGTGGTCCGCTGTTTCTACATATAGCTCAGCCCAGGACTCTCAAATCTAATAAAACCTAGTCACGGGATATTTACAACAAATCAGCAAAGGTCAAATCACTTGAAATACAGACTGGAAATACTGTGATGATTTATGTCAGTAGTAGAATGCAAGTTTATGTTTTAAATCATTTTATTAGAAGGAAAGTTGTTCAAACATGTTGCTCTTCTGTACATGTCATTAAGGTAACTCCTTATAGATAGTGAAAGAAAAGCAGAAAATTAATTTCAATCAGATTAAAGATGGAATTCATTTGATTAAATCAGGTTGTGAGGAATCACTCTAACAATGACCACACATCACACACAACACACTGTATCCTGCAAACTCACCGAGCAGCTCAGTGTTTGATATTCAGCAGACCCTTCATACACAGTATAGACAGAGAGGTCAGTGAATGCATCTCCAGTAGCAGATAAAGTGTCTGTCTGAGATTCTTGTGTAACACTGAAAAGGTTTCTCTCCCACAGCCGGTGGACAGCCCGGCAGAGCGGGACTCAGGAGTGCTGCTGAGTGCCCAGACCATCACCTCCGAGACCATCAGCACCACCACCACCACCCAGATCACCAAGGTACCGATCAATACCAGATCACCACAGCCTCCTAATCAATACTGATCAATACCAGATCACCACAGCCTCCTAATCAATACTGATCAATACCAGATCACCACAGCCTCCTAATCAATACTGATCAATACCAGATCACCAAGGTCTCAGTATTTATCATCATCCAATTATTTTCACAAAAAATAAACTTGGCTGAAGTTAAACCTCCAGTGAGTTAACAATAACGAACAGGAACAAGAGACACAAGGAGGAACTCTTTCAAAATAAAACAGGAAGTAGACATAAAAAACAAACAAAACACCAAAAAACCAGAGAAGACAAATCAGGAGAAGTTTTAGAACTTTAAAGGCAGTGGAGTTAAATAGTTTCTGGATAAAACTAAAACAGAATAACTGTCACATGTCTGGTGTGAGTTTATTTACCAGTCAGAATAATTCCAGTTTGTTCCATGTCTGTTACAGACGGTGAAAGGAGGAATCTCCGAGACTCGCATCGAGAAGAGAATCGTCATAACTGGAGACACCGAGATCGATCACGACAAGGTGAGGAAACAAGGGATTAATCAGAAATTATTAATTAATAGCCCTTACTCTGTGTGGTGCTGTAATATTGTTCCATCACCAGAGAAATGCTCACAGCTTGGATTCAGAAAGTAAAAGCCAATCAGAACGAGTCATAAATATTAAAGAGAAAACGGCCTGAGATGAGATGATTATAACTGCAAATCTATCATTTCTAAAATAAACCTATAAAGGTGCAGATATGAGAACTTGAGGGTTAGGGTTCATGCAGATTTTTGCTTGACTTTCATATGATGGGTGAATCTGCAGATTGTTTTAATTAAACTTAATTAAATCACTGTTTATTGTTCTTCCTTCAGGCTTTGGCTCAGGCCATTAAAGAAGCTAAAGAGCAGCATCCAGACATGTCGGTCACCAAAGTGGTCGTCCACCAGGAGACTGAGATCTCCCCGGAGTAAGAGAGGGATCCTTCGGAAGGTGAGTCCTCCTCCACCCAGGTAACCATAACCCAGGTAACCATAACCCAGGTAACAATAACCCAGGTAACAATAACCCAGGTAACCATAACCCAGGTAACTGTAACCCAGGTAACCATAACCCAGGTAACAATAACCCAGGTAACAATAACCCAGGTAACCGTAACCCAGGTAACAATAACCCAGGTAACCATAACCCAGGTAACAATAACCCAGGTAACAATAACCCAGGTAACCGTAACCCAGGTAACTGTAACCCAGGTAACCATAACCCAGGTAACCATAACCCAGGTAACCATAACCCAGGTAACAATAACCCAGGTAACAATAACCCAGGTAACCATAACCCAGGTAACCGTAACCCAGGTAACAGTAACCCAGGTAACCGTAACCCAGGTAACAATAACCCAGGTAACAATAACCCAGGTAACCATAACCCAGGTAACAATAACCCAGGTAACCGTAACCCAGGTAACCATAACCCAGGTAACAATAACCCAGGTAACCATAACCCAGGTAACCGTAACCCAGGTAACCGTAACCCAGGTAACAATAACCCAGGTAACGATAACCCAGGTAACAATAACCCAGGTAACCATAACCCAGGTAACCGTAACCCAGGTAACCATAACCCAGGTAACCATAACCCAGGTAACAATAACCCAGGTAACAGTAACCCAGGTAACCATAACCCAGGTAACCATAACCCAGGTGACCGTAACCTAGGTAAATATTTCCCAGGTAACCATAACCCAGGTGACCGTAACCTAGGTAAATATTTCCCAGGTAACCATAACCCAGGTGACCGTAACCTAGGTAAATATTTCCCAGGTAACCATAACCCAGGTAACCGTAACCCAGGTAACCATAACCCAGGTAACAATAACCCAGGTAACCATAACCCAGGTGACCGTAACCCAGGTAACAATAACCCAGGTAACCATAACCCAGGTGACCGTAACCTAGGTAAATATTTCCCAGGTAACCATAACTGAATCTTCAGCGTCCTAGAGTTGATCATAGTAGATCTTATTAGTCATTTCTATTAAGAGTTGATGAGCTTTTCTTTCTTTGTTTTTTCTCTTCTTTCATTTATTGAATTGCTCTGATAACAACATTAAATCTAAAAACTCACAACTAGAAATAGAAACACTTAAAGAGCTGAAAAACAATATATTGATTTAACCTACAGGTATGAACACTAATGACTGATTATGACACTAATTTAACAGAGCGAAGACATTATCACTTATTAGTGCTCTTTCACCCTAATAAAATAATGGTCTGTGTCATTTTTAGTATTATAAGCTGATAAATTAAGACTAAATTCTTATATAACATTTTAGCCTTATTCACCTCATTCCTTTATCTCAGGATTAATAGATCAGACTAGACTAGTCAAACAGAGACTCAGGTCATTATTTATTAGGGTGATAATAGACATTTTGCTGCTGCTCAAATTCACTAAACTCCTGTCTTCTTTTTTCCTCCTTTCCTGTCCTTCTGTCTTTCTCTTGTTTTATAAATCCTCTAACCTCAGCCCCCCTTTGTCTCCATCACATTTGACCCTAATACCCGACACCCCCCAAACCCCCCACGTGACCATCAGTCCACATTAGAGGGAACGAACTTTGAACTTTAACCTCCGTGAGCGGAGTCTGGCTTGAAGGAGACGGAGTCGGCAGAAACTTCCCATGATTCCTCCTGGCGTTCCCCACAATCCCCGAATTCACTTTACTGCCAAACCACCACCTACTGGACTGATGACTGACGTCTTTTTTAAGGGAGAGGAGAGAGCACGGTAACAGCAGCTGTGGATTTATCACTCTCCGATTTGTCTGGAGATTTTAAGGAAATTTCTAGGGGCATTTGGTCTTTTAATCTTGAGAATACTGGTACTTTATTTTTCTACAGCTTTTCTTACCATCAGAATTGGTTACGAACAAGTCGGAGGTGTTTTTTTAACGTGTTCAAACAGCACTAACAGAAAGGGATTGTGGGTGATTTTTCTTGGGACTCGAAGATCCTTCACAAATTGTCATTTCTTGTATATTAAATATTTTATTTTCCCTCTCAATGTGAAAAAATATTTTTTCAATTAACATGTAAAAAGGATTTGCTTTATCAAACCAGGGGAGGTAATTACTTCTTTCTCTTTATTTAAGACTTTATCATTTGTTGTCTCTACATTTTACTTTATTCTAGTTGTTGTTGTGGTGCTTGTGTCTAGAACAGGACTTTATCTTTATTTATTTACTCCCAGCTCTGTCTTCTTCTTGTGTTTTACTTTAGATCCTCAGCACAGACGTATGTAGCTTCATGTTTGTACTAAGAGTCGTTTCTACTCTGCATGACGCAGCATCTGCTTTCTACAGAATGGCCAGTGTGTTTCAACCAAACATCACAGGAGACGTATTACAATTCTATGCGTTTACAATACCACGTTTATCAGATTACACACACTCAAATTACAAAACTTTATAACAATAAATTGACATTGTTGTTTAAAACATATATTTTCGTTGGTATAATTGGTCCAATTTTCAGTAGAATTTACTTGAATCATCATATTTTAATTTTTGTCAGATTTTGATCATGATCACTTTTTATTGTCTGATTTTTATTTAGATAAATTATCTAAAAAGTCAAAGAATATAATTTCATTCAACAAAAGATCAATTAAAAAACTAAATTAGCTGCCAATTGAACAAGATAATGCTGATCAATATTGGACTAATTATAACAATATAGATATTTTGTGTGTTAGTGTTCAGAGATTAGATATTGTTGCAGTTGTAATAGTTCAACATAAAATACTGAAACACTATTACATCCATCTCTTAGTGACAGTTGCGATAAACTCATGATGCTCTACGGAGGCGTTTCACTCTGTAAAAGAGTCAGAAGCTGGAATTAATCTCAGGAATCATCTCAGGACTCACTCAGTGTTGATGCTGTTGGTTAAAACAACGAGCTCCATTAAATAAATGGAGGTTTCCCTGCTATAGAAAAGGAAAATTGTGTAAGAACAGCTGCAAATCAAAATATTTTTTTTCTGTTCATATGAGAAAGTTTGACTGTGTCAGGGCCGTTGTTGGTAAGAAAGAATTATTTTTAAAAAGTTGAGTAAAAAATGGTAAAACTGCGATTATAACATCAGTTTGGGAGAAAAATCTACACATAGTTCTCATTATTATCATGTACAGTAAAGTTTAATTTAGCAGGAATATAATGTGAGTACATACATAATAACCCCTACAGGACTCATTTAACCAAACTTCTGTTTTAGGAACACAAATAATTAATGAACCACTCACCTAAAACTTTAACATCATGTTTGATGACAGATGCATCATTAAAAAAAACTACAGCACTGATAATATCCTTCATCACAAGTAAAATAACTGATTTTAAGCTGCATGTTCACGCAGTAGGTGACATGTACTAAATGACAATGAGTTTCTCCTGGTTACACACTGTCCATTCAGACATATTTATTCTCACTTGTAGTTTATGCTTTTCTGCTCCACCATATTCTGTACAGTTCAACACGCTGTGGTTCCTTCACCGTCTTTGTGCCACTTCCCTTCCCTTTCTAGGTTGGAAAACAAGCCAAATTTTATAAAGTTCTTTACCTGTGACCGCCCCCCCTCACTTCACCATCACAGGGAGACAAACATGTATTAAATGAGCATCGTGCACAGAATTAAAGCGTGGACTTTGTATTGCATCCTTTTGTGTCTGCTGGTTGGTTTTTGGTGTTTTATTATAAAAACTGCCTTTCACACTAAATTTACATCTCAGATCATTTCAAATCAATGCTAACAATAAAGCATTGATCATTTATTGTTGAGTTAAACTCCAACTACCATATTAAAGTAATAAACCAGGCCATATTTCATTTCATAATCTGCTTTCACTTGAAGTTTAAAGTGCTGCAGGAACAGGTGCTTTTATTTAGAATAAAGCTGCTTAGTCCATGAAATAATTCATTTCCAATTATAACAGTCATTTCTCTGATTATTTCCTGGTTTCTTTATTCTTCTATAACAGTAAACTGATGATCTTTGGGTTGTGGACAAAAAAAGACATTTTAGCTTCAATCTGCAGCTTTAGAAACACTGATCAACATTTTACACCATTTAATAAAGCAAATAACCAAATAATTGTTTCAATAATCAATAGATTAAACCATTAGCGACAAACTGATCAAGAAGAACAAAAGTGTTTAAGACATTTATTATTATGCATTCTGACAGGAGTCATAGAAATCAATTAAAAAGGTTTGAAGGTGATGGAGCCGCTGCAGATCCGTCGCTCACCAGCAGAATATAACGCAGCACTTTGTAATATTTACACACGTGGATCTGATGGGGAATATTTAATCTGTTAGAGCCTTCAGTTTACAACATGTATATTACAATCATCACAGCAGGAGTCATCATTCACGGTGGAGTCATCATTCATGGTGGAACCAGCAGCTCTTCATCGTGTCAGATCTACTACACAAACTCACCTGAGCAACACACTTTACAACCGGAAGGTTCCACAACAACAGGTAACAAAAAAATAATTTACAGCCCCTAAAAACCACAGATTAACTTCTGTTAAGTGTCTTTCTTCATTTTGTGTTCCAGAATAATTCCTAATAATAATAATAATATCATCTTGGTGTTGGAAATACAGTGACTAGTGTTAGTGCAGTAAATAAGAAACAGATGATAAAGATGGATGAAACGAATGAATGAATCTCAGATCTTAAATCTCCCCTGCACTACCTCAGTCCTCCACTTTCAACAGGATATCCTTCAGCTCTCTTTATAAAACCAGCTTTGATCAGAACAGATGAGTTTTTACACAGCGATCGTCCCTCTGAACAGATCCGCCGCCATTTTCTCTTCTTGTGATTTTCCAAGCGGGTTCTTTGCAGGTGGGAGGAGGGGCGGAGTCAACCGTAGCGGTGGCACGCGGCAGCTGGAGCGACGTCACTTAGACACCTGCCAGATGATGATGGAGAGGATGACCAGCACCACGGAGCCCACCATGGCCAGGATGCACATCTTCTTCCGGGACTTTTGCTGTGATACAGAAAAAGGCGAGACCCAACTCAGAGGCTCAGTTTGGTGAAATCTAGGCCTGATAAACACTATTAGAATAGAATAACCCAAATTCTAGGATTGTACAGGCTGATCAAACTAGTTTTTCTGGATTTACAGTGATTTCCTTAAAGAATCACAGGTTGAGATTAGTGTTAATCTCATCAAACGGGAATCAATTTAACCACTGACTGATGATTTAACTAACTATGTAGACACAGTTATGGCTGACTGACAGCTCCTAACAGTCCACACTTGAACGGATTCAGAGAGAAGTCGATGTGTTTGTTTTGTCACCCACCTGGTAGTACGCAGCCCTCTGTAGCTGCTCCGTTCCCCGCTCCACGTGAACCTCGGCGTTCTCCACGTTGGCCTCGATGCTGTCTGCACAAAACACGGAGAATTGTCTGTTTAACCCGTTGTCATGGCAACTCAACCCAGAAGCTGTTTCTGGATGAAATAACCACATGTCAACCTGATCAGTAAAATCACTGTAAAACAGTTTCTACTTTTACCCGAGTAGAGGATCTGAATCCTAAAAAAAAAGGAACATAACTTGTTGGCGACATCGTCTATTGACATAATGTGAGATGGTGCTGCTCCATTGTAGAAAAAATCATTACTACACTTATTTGGATCAATATTGAATCCAAGATTATGTTTTAGTTACACAATGAGTTTATTCAGCATGACTGTGCTTGTTTGAGATGATAGAAAGATTTGTGTTGCCAGGAGTCGTTTTACCTTTTATAGCAAATCGTGTACGTTATTACGTTACATTATTTTAGAAATTGTGTAAAGATAAAAGTCAGATAAATAGTTTCTGTAAATGGAGCTGCTGCTTCTCACCGATCATCTCCCCCTGATCGTGGATCATCACAGCCAGGTCCTTGAAGATCTGGTTCACGTCCAGAATGTCTGACTGGAGCAGAGGAGGGACAGGTCAGCGTTAACAGACATGAACACACATCTGTGTTAAGGTGATGGACGCCTCCTGACCTCCAGCTGCCTGATGTTGGTCTCTCTCTCCTTGATGAGCTCCAGGTCCTCCTCTGTGATGGCGGCCTCCTCCTGCGTGGTCATGTGACCCCAGTCGTCCTGACTTCACACCGACCAGAGAACAGGTATCAACACGAAGTGTTAAAACAGGACAGTGACACAGCTGCAGGCTCTTCCTGTTCTCAGTTTCCTCTTGAAAAGGAAACAGCTGCAATCTGTGATATTACTGGACACGAGTGTCTTTATGCTGCGAGCAAACACTGCAGATTAATATTAAGGTGTTAAGATAGAATCAGAAAATAACAGGCAGCTAAAATACAGACAATATAAAACAATGACAAAAGCCTCACAAGATTTCTTTTTGTATTATTACACATTTTATTTTATTATGTCTTTTTATGTGTTTAATATTGGTTTTAAGGAACCTGAATAAACAACAGCCACTTACTTCTCAAACGAAACCAGCTTTTCATCCCGAGACACATCTTCAGCCTGAGAGAAGACAAACGTTAATCTGATAACACGAAATCCACTACACTACACTACTACTGGTTTAGAAAAAGTGGTGTCAATGCCTCCTGCCATAATGTGGCGTCAAACCCTGAATACCACAGACAGTACTCTGGGTACTACTGGGTACCACAGACAGTACTCTGGGTACTACTGGCTACCACAGACAGTACTCTGGGTAGTACTGGGTACCACAGACAGTACTCTGGGTACTACTGGCTACCACAGACAGTACTCTGGGTAGTACTGGGTACCACAGACAGTACTCTGGATCTACTGGGTACCACAGACAGTACTCACTGACAGACGGGACCCGGCTCTGGCTCTGGCCACAGACTCTTTCTCCTTCTCTGCCGCCCGTCTCTGAACAGCCTGGAAGTTGTTGAGAGCTGCTGAGAAGTCGTTCATGAGTCGATCTTTCTGGATCTTCTGCTGCCTCTGGAACAGGAAAACAGATTTAAAACAGATCAGTTTAGAAGATTTAACATCAGACTTTTTGTTCTTTAGATTTGATTAGATTAGCTTTTTTTCCCCCATTCTTACGGAGGTTTAATCAGGGAAATTGTAGCTCACATACAGCTGCTAAAAACACAACCAGAAAGAGCACTATGTTCTAAAAATAAATAAATACCAACACTGACAGTTTGTGACAGTGACAGAAAGTGGAGTTTAAAAACAGTGTCAGGCTTGTTGTGTTCTGTCTTCTTAGCAGGAATCATACAGAAAAAGGTAAAAGTATTTATCTGGATAGATGAATATTTAATAGGCTTTCTGCTATTCTTAGTTTTAATCTATAAAAGGAGAATAAAAGGCCTGGAGCTTTTTTCTGTTCTGGCTCCACGACGTCTCGTCACATCCTCTGGTCAGATGTTTGAAGATCCTGGATCTTTAATAATGAACTCACCTGCTCTGAGGCTGATAGCGGCACCGGGATGGAGCCCAGGTCCTTCAGGTGCTTGTTGGTTTCTTTGGCCAGCTGGTTGGTGTAGTGTTGGATCTGCTGCCTGAGAAACAACAACTTTTACTTTAGTAAAACTCAAGAAAAACTCAGTTGTTGTGGCCCTAGATAAATAGTTTGACACCTCTGGTCTAATCAGGTGTTTCTGCTGTTGTATTTGCATGATAAATCCTTTGGATAAAATCATCTGCTAAATGACGCTGTGACGTTACCAGTATCACGTTACAGAAATGTTTATTCTCAGAAACAGAGTGAGGTCTGGTGTCCGGAGAGAAGCTGATACGTACAGTCGGTCCTGGAGTTCGCTGGTGTCCTGTCTGGTCCCCAGATGACTCACCATGCTCTTGATCTGAGCCGCTGCAGGAAACAAACGAGAAGAGAATAAATCAGTGAGAGAACATGAACAGAAACATGAACAGAAACCTACACATTGATGCTGTGATTCTGTTTCATGTGAAACTCAACTCCTGTTCTTTTTTTATCCTTTTTTTCCCCTGTGTTACTCGAGGATCTTGTTGTGTTATGGACTATTTAGTTTAGGATTTGTCACATTCTTTTTTCTGTGTTACTTTTTGTTAAATATCATGCTTTAATCTTGTAATGCGTCATATCAATTTGAGTTTACTTATTAATGTGCTGTTTGTCTTTGAATGTGTTTTAGGAGGAAGTCTAGCCTGAGATGTCTGATGTGGATAGATTTGAACAGACTAGTTTAAACACTATTCACCATTTAAATGTGTTCATACAGAATGTTATTCAAGTCCAACACTCACTGTTCTGTGTGATCTTCTGGATGTTTCCGCTGCAGGTCTGAATGAGGGAGTTGAAGTCCCGGGGAACCGGGTGGTAACCTTCAGATTTACCGTACGACATGTCTGCCAACGTCGGTCTGAGGGAACAAGACAAATCACAACATCCTCCTCAGCTGCTTTATTCCCTGTAGTGACAGAACACGCTCAGGCATTTCCTGACTAAAGTGAGTTTTAGTCCTAAATCATCTCTAACGGTGCTGCCACGTCTGGTAAAATCACATTAATCCTGAGTTAAAGGATCAGACTCTTTATGTCCTATAGGACGATGGACATTTTACTGAGGACGTTCTATTTGTCGCCCAGGTAATTTTTTTTTTTTTCTTTAGGAAAAAATGACAATTTAATGGCAGCTTCTTCAAGAATCCCTAAACATGATCCTAGAATCACACTAGAATGTTCAGGAATTGGACTAAAGTCCCTTTATTTTTTATTGTTAGTGACATCACAACATTAAAGAACAATCACTGATAAACATTCTCTCACTTAGATCATTTTTTTTTGTTTCCCAAAAACTTGAAAAATTACTTAATCCTTTATTTGAATAGAAAGACGATATATACGAATGAAATGATTTGTAAACAATGACCAGCTACACAAAAAGCACCAAAACCAGCTGATGTAACCTGCCAGGTGACAAACACGATGACAAACCAGTTTCTGACTGACAGGACAGGTGAGCTGACGTCACTGCCCACTCACCTGTTATCGTTTTATTGACCAGGTGACGCCGCTCTACTTTGGTCGGGATGACAACTGGTAAAGTTAGCTAGCCGAGGAGTTAGCCTGCTAACGCTGCATCAACCGAGATTGATAGAAATAGGAGAACACGTAACGTGACGCGTGTTACATTATTAGATCATACCGGTATACGTTTGTGTAAACACCTGTGGACCACGTATTAAACCTTTAACAGCCGTTTATCCACAGAAATTCACAGCTGTACCGTCACAGAAGCTGCTCGGCTGTTAGCCTTCTAGCTAACTTCTCTGTAAACAACGAACCGCGCGTTTTTCCACTAATAAACACAAACGAATCACAACGTTTAGTCAATGACGTTGAAGCATTGATGTAAAAAAAAAACAATGAAATACCTTCTTATTTTGCAGTTTAAAATGAACTCATAGGCGTAATGTTTTCCTGCTGCCGTCTAAATACTGCCCTTCCTGGTCCGGTCGGGTCTGTGACGTAATCACGTAACGCAAACGTCAAGTGACGTTTTTCTTTTTTTCCTTATTTTTAACTTCATTGTGCAGATGAATCATGGCCTATTAATAATATATGATAATATAAATTAATATCAGAGCAACACTCATAAACAGCACACGAGAAATATCAAGGAATTATAATAAAGAATAAGAATAAAAAAGTACTAAAGAATGAATATAAAATAAACACACATATATATATATAGTTATGCTAGCTCAAACTAATCTACTACATGAGTATATTTATCTTGAACTATCCAATCTCTACATGTGATTAAGCAAGAGAAAAACCAGGTTAACGTTTTCATTAGGAATAGCATTAGTGCATAATGTGGTTTTCTCTTAAATATAATCCAGTGATACTCATTGTTGTGAAAATTGTTTTTTGTCTTCTAATCCTATTTAAAAAGCTCATGCATTTAATTATTCTATAATAAATCTGCATATGAGGTCAGGTCCGTTTTAACCGTTTCTCTCCAGCCTGTAACCGGTGACTAGCCCACGTGAATCAGGTGGTGTTGTGAGTATTGTGGTATCTGGACTGGGCGGTGCCAGTTTTTTCCCCCAATACTCTCGGGCTCTGATTGGCTGAGAATGTGTGAAAGCCTGAATTCTTCGCTCTGATTGGCTGTAGGTCGCTGCGTGTAACGGCTGGAGTCTGCGCAGTGAGCGCAGCGCTGAAATTCAAAATTTGAACCGAAGTTGTTTTGCGAGTAGAAGTCGAGAGGAAGAGACGCTGCAGAGTTCTGTTCATGTACACACGCTAGTGTACTTGACTTTTAAAACTCACGCTGGTAAATATTACTCTAGTAGGTATCAGACACCCGGAATGGATCCGTTTACCGAGGTGAGTCGATGTGTTAACGGCGGTTTGAGTCGAAATAGCGTTAACGCTAGCTGCTAATGCTAACCCTACGCCTCTTTTCCTTTTATACATATTGTTTGACCGTTTTACTCACGTTAGTCGTTTTAATGTAAGATAACTAAACAATACAGACATTTACTAACGTTAGTAACCGTAATACATTGAAATATGGTGAATGCAAACGTGTCCCTGTTTTATCGTTGACTTGTCAGTTGTCAGCAACCTGAAAAAGTAAAAATGTAAAATAACACTAATGTAGATTTTCTATAAAACGTTGCACGACAGAAAATTTAGTTTTGAAGATGCTGAAAGTAATTTCAACATAATTTAGTGAGACTGTTTACTTAAAGTTGCTAAACCTATATTTAATTACACTTATTTCTACCCAAATTAACCAAAATGCATCAATACTCAATGTACGTTAGCGTTAAAATAATTTAATAAAACTTTATTTTTCCCCAAGAGCAAATAAAACAGAGTAGCAGTGTTTTATAATGAAGGGTAAAACTAGGGTAGACACAAAATAAGCATAACTACTAAAAAATGAATAGTTTTATAGGTAAGTGCATAACCGTATTCATGTTAACACCAAAAACCCAATGCAAAAGCTGTGTTTCCATTTAAGGCGATGGATGGTACGTGTCAACTCTGGACTGGGTCCAACACTTGGCCAAACTTTGTTGAGTTCCACTTTTTTCCGTTAACACTCGACTGTAGAATGTGGAGGCGGCTGCAGGCAGGAGTGTCTCAGGCATCAGGAATGCTGCTGCTGGACTAATGTTTCCACAGATTCCAGAGTCTGGAAGCAGGACGGAATGCGTCGGGACTCGCAGGGTTAACTTCCAGCACAGTAAATCAGATTGTGTGACAGGATGCGTTTTGAGGCCAAGAGATAAATGTCAAATAAAGAAAAGAGGAAGGAAAAAAAGGCGAGCAAACAGAAGCCTTTTCATCCAGCATAGACAAGAACTGTTTTGTGTCTTCAGCTGTAAAATTGCTTGTTAAAGCGGCTCATGTACGCTGTGCTGTTTTTATATGTTTGCATTTTCAGATGTTTCTTAACCTGAAAGACGGAGAATCAGCACATTTTGTGTGTTTGATTAAAGCTGCAACGATTCTTGAAAATAATTGATTTGATTTTCATTTTTAATTCTAAAATGTCCAGATTCTCTGGTTCCAGCTTCTGTTCTCTGATTATCTCCTGGTTTCTTTATTCTTCTATAATAGTAAACTGATGATCTTTGGGTTGTGGACAAAAAAATACATTTTAGCTTCAATCTGCAGCTTTAGAAACACTGATCAACATTTTATGAACCAAACAACAACAAAGCAAAAAATGGATCAAATAGTTGTTAGTTGCAGCCCTACTAAACACATAAAACTGTAAACTGTTCATATTTCAGGCTGTGCAGTAACTTAATATAATAAAACGCGTATAAAGCAGGGTCTGTAAAGCTGTTTCTGTCCAACCAGAAACTGCTGGAGCGGACCCGAGCTCGCAGAGAAAACCTGCAGAAGAAAATGGCTGAAAGACCAAACGCAGCCAGCAGACAGATGGTGAAACGGCCGCTGGCCGACACCAACAGCAGCCTGACGGTCTCTGAGACAGTGGCTGAGAAAGGTACAAAATCTACTCCTTACTGGTCCTGGAGGGACGGTGTAGGTCCAGAATTTTGTTCCAACCAGGCAGCAGCACCTGATTCTACTAATGGTAGAATAGTACTAAACTACTACTACTGAAGGTCCTTAGCAGGGTCTACTGGTTGATTAGTAGAATCAGGTGTGTTACTGCCTGGTTGGAACAGAAACCTGGACCCATCCCAGCCCTCCAGGACCAGGATCTCCTACGTCTGGTTGAACCACTGAGCAGCTTCTCAATCGTCTGCAACTCCCTCCCAGTTCCACAGGCGTCCAAACCTTCTCCATCGAAGCGCAGTCGCTCGGGGGAAAATGTCCCGTCCAAGGTGGACGAGGAGAACCAGGAGCCCCTCACGGATCCTCCCACAGATAAGAAACCCCCGCCGGGCCCGGGCAGCGCCCGGACCTCCTCCACCCGACCGATGGTCCGTTTTCAGCCGGAGGAGGTGAAGGCTGCTCAGGTGGAGCAGGAGAAGGTGGCGGTCACCTCTTCTCCTGCTCCGGTGGTGATGGAGCCACCGGCTCCACACAGGAACTACCCAGACCCCGTGGAGGATTCAGCTCCACACAGGAACTACCCAGACCCCGTGGAGGATTCAGCTCCAGCCGCTGCTGGCATGAAGTCTCGACTACAGCTGCTCGCTGAACAGAGGAAGTGTTGGGACGGTAAGAACTGATGTGACTGTGTCCACAGTTGGAATCTGCTGTCAGTGACTGACAGACGACAGCAGCCAAATCTGTGACTATTCGCTTCTTTGAAGCTCTTTACTAACACGAGTCTACAACTATCATTCTTTTTCTTTTACAAAATATAAATTTCTAGAAACCTGATGAATGCTTCTGTTCTTTAAAACTTGTCTTGTCTTGTTCTTATGTTGCTGAACATGATTCGTCACTGCTCCAACTGCTACTTTAACACTCGTGTCTGATTCTCACCCTGATTGATGCATGTTTCTACCTGTTCAGGTGTCTCCAATGCAGACCCCCCTCCTCTGTCCCTGCTGAAGAGACCGGCTGACGCCCCCCCAGCAGACCTCCCCGTGTCCTCCGGGGCTCCGCTGGGGCGCCGAGGTCGCCTGGCCAACCTGGCCGCCACCATCGGGTCCTGGGAGGACGACCTGAGCCGGCCCAGCGTCCCCAAGGAGAACGTCCAGGTGAAATCTGCTGCTGCTGCCAGGTTCACCTGCAGAGACCAGAAGACCACGCCCACCTCTACTCAGGTGAGTTACCATGGAAACTACAGCTACTGTTGGTGATTATTGTGATAGTTGACAACTAATCCATTAATTAACCAATTGTTGCAGCTCGTTGTTCTGTAATGTATAATAATAAATTCTATAATTTATAAACCTATTTGTCTTCTCAGCAGGCAGTGAGTTCTCCTGTCAAGCCAAACCCCCAAAAGGCTGAGGTCCCCCCTGCCAGACCAGGACCAGGTCTCCAGAAGACCCTGAACCAGGAGGTGGCCCGTCCCTCTAGTCCCCAGAAGACCTCCGTCCAGAGAGCAGCCTGCCCCCCCAGCCCCCTGAAGAACCAGGCCGTTCCTCGTGGTCTCCACCCCCCCTCCAGTCCTCAGAAACCAGAACTCCGAGCCAAACCCACGACCGCTGGTCCCTCAGTGTCTGTCCCCCAGGAAAAAGCAGCAGGAGCTCCCAGTGAGTCCAGACGATCAGTGATCTATAAAACACGATGCTGGAGGTGGTTTTATGAGATGATTTAACTTCTGGTTCCCACCAGATGTGAAGTCCTTCCTGGAGCGGTTTGGAGAGCGGTGCCAGGAGAGAACGGGCCAGGGCTCCCCAGCAGGGGGGGCGGCCCAGACCAAGACCCCCAGCCTGACCCCGTCAGTGACGCCCAACACCAGGCTGGTTCAGGAGCGGCTCAGAGCGGCTCAGGCTGCAAACACCACGACTGCTGATCTGACTCAGAGACAGAAGCTGGTACCTGATGTGAACTATTAAAACTGATCCGTGTGTTTATTTTATTATTGTGCTGCTGCGTGACAACGTAAATATGAACAAAACTACATGAAACTGTGTTGAACTAGTGAAGGTTTAAAAAGGATCAAACTAGTCTAGTAACGCTTCTTTCTGCCTGGTTTAACTTCAGGAGCGCGAGTCTGAACTGGCTCAGATACGCAGTCGTTTCCAGAACAGCAGCAACAACAAGTGGAAAAACGACGAAGCAGCAGAAACCAAGAAAAACGTTGAGGTTGGTCGATGAGTTGAGTCACAGGAGGTTAAATACGTGTTGACCCGTTTTTAAAGGATAAAGAATCTGTTTTCTAGGAGCAGCTGGATGAGCCTGTGGACGGGAAAGTTAACACATGTGAGTCACAGGATGAAACCACAGAACCCACTGCTGCCCCCCCCACCCCCACCAAGACCACTCCTCCAGCGGTGACATCACTTCCTCCAGCTGTGAAATCACTTCCTCCAGCTGTGACATCACTTCCTCCTGCTGTGACATCACTTCCTCCAGCTGTGACATCACTTCCTCCAGCAGTGACATCACTTCCTCCAGGTGTCTGTTATTATTGTTAGCATCGGCAAATGTCCTTTTGTCAATTGAACTCAAATATTCATTGTGGAGAGTTATGTTACATATAAATATTATAAATGACAAAAATCACTGTGATGATGAAAATAATTATTAGAACAGTTTTATTTTGTTAAGCTGATAAGTTCCTCTACTGAAGATAATTAACAAAAACTCATCAATACATCAGGGATCAACATGTGTAAAAACTACATGAAACCGAGTGCAGCATGTTTTAAAATGATTAAACGAGCTTTGTTGTACGTTATGTATTTTGTTTATTTTGAAAGTCTAATGTGCTCATTTAACATCCTGTTAAACCAAACCTGTGTAAGTCGTCTTTATGTTATAGATTGTAGGTTCTCTAATCTGGTGTCTTCTACCAGCAGGTCCTGGTGTGGGGGGGTCTCCTCCAGCCTCCACCTCCAGTCCTCTGAGACGTCTCCATCACACAGGAGACAAAAGCACAGAAGAAGAAGAAGAGGTCAAAGAGGTGGAGATGAACGTGGACCAGTCCATCAACTCTGCAGTTATCAACGAGCTGTTTGATGGAATCCTGCAGCAGAGCAACGAGGAGGATGAAGATGATGAAGATGAGGAGGAGGACGCCCTGAACATCTCCTCCATGTCTCTGCTGACTCCGCTGACGGAGACCGTGGCGTCTGTGGTGAAGAGTCCAGAGAGGAGGATGATGGTCGGCCTCAGCTCAGTCTGAACCTGCTTTACTGTGTTTTAATGTTGATTTGCAGCCTCACAGCGTTTTCCTCCGTCTCTGAACAGACGTCGACTCCAGCCAGTTCCTTCCTGGTGAAGAGTCCAGACGACGGCTTCAAGCCCAGCAGCAGGTTCCAGAGAACCAACGTGACCCGGAGCTGCTCCGTGGACAGCGTGGAGGCGCTGGGGGACGACCACAAGCTGCCGTACAGGTACCGGAATGTTGGAGAGGAGAAGCCTGAGGAAACAAGTCATTTAAAGTCGCCATGAGTCTCCACTTACATCTAGCTTTCATGGTCAAAGTAATAAAGTTTTAAAAAGTAATAATGAATTATTCGTGCTACCCACTACTTATATTCAAGGGGATTGTTATCATTCTTCTTTGGTTTCACCATTTGACATTTCATGACCCAAATAGCACAAAATTGTGTTGTTGTTTTTTTTGTGAAAATAAATAGTACAAAGTTTATAGACCTGATGACTGATGATAAAACTGTATTTTAGGACGTTTTTGACTTTCTCCTCTTGACAAACATGATTCATCACTGATCCCTTTAATAAAGTCTGATAATGTCTGTTAATGTATTTCAGCGTTGACGCCTACAGATCCACCAGAGTGAAGGACACGGAGCGGCCTGACCTGAAGCAGGTGATCGTGAGGAAAGAGGAAGTTTCCCAGCGAGCGGAGGAGCCTCGAGGCTCCGCAGGCTTCAGCATCAAACAGAAGATGAAGGTCCGCAGTCGTCCTGTTCGTGGTTTCCTTCCCTGTGGAGCTGCAGCTGTAACCGTGCTGTGTTTGTGCAGATTCTGGCCAACGAGATGAACCTGCAGCAGACCGTGATCCACCAGGCCAGCCAGGCCCTGAACTGCTGCACCGACGAGGAACATGGGAAAGGATCGCAGGTGGAGGCCGAGGCCGAGAGGCTGCTGCTGGTGGCCAGTGAGTGAATGGACAGGAACATTAATAACATGGGTTACATCCTGGGAGGAAACAAATACACAAACATGTTCCCAGATGGAACGAATGTAAAAACCTTTACTCGTGTTAAAGTTCAACACACGTCATGTTCGCAAAGACAAACTCAACTACTCATGCTGTGAGTTTGTCACAGTATATAAAAAGTCCAATTTCTCTGGTTCCAGCTTCCCTTCTCTGATTATTTTATTCTATGATAGTGAACTGATGATCTTGTCCCCCCAGCGGAGCGGAGGGAGGCTCTGAAGTCAGAACTGGACCGTCTGAAAGGAGAAGGTCCGTCAGGTCAGAGGAAGACGCCAGCGGCTCCAGAAGCTTCACGAGGCTCCGTCACGCTGCAGGAGCTCAGGCTGCCGCTGAAGGCCGACTTTGTCTGCTCCACCGCCAACAGGCCCGGTACGGGGGCGGGTTCTGGTCCTGGTTCTGGTTCTGGTCCTGGTCGTCAGGTCCCAGGTCACTGACCCATATGGACGTCTGTGGTTGTTGTTTCAGAGTCGACCAAACACTCGTTCTTCATCCTGATCCGCGGCGGGGCGGAGAACACGGTGGCGACGCCGCTGGCCAGCACCCACCACGGCCTGAGGGGGGACACGCTGAGCTTCCCCACCAGGTTCAGCATGTAAGACCCCCCTGGTCTGGTCAGACTAGCGTTGAACTGTGTGGGACCACGTTTACAGCACATAGACCAGGGTCCTTCCAGATGATTCATAGTTAACTATATTTCTCCTTTTTCATTCCAGAACCGATGTCTCCAGTGACTTCACCATCGATATCGAGGTCTATTGTCTGGTGAGTGACGATGGTTCATGTTTGAATCAGAGAAATGAGGATTGAACACAGACCAGTGTTTGCCACACCTGTGAGATTGTCTCGATTTTTTTTTTTTATCATTATTTTTCCTCTTAAAGGAAATAGGCTTAATTCCTGTCCTCATGTTGCTTCAGGTGCAGAAACGCGACGTTTGCACCGACAAGAAGAAGAAACCCAGCAAGTCAAAGGTGAAGCTCTACTTTATGTTTTATACAAGTATGAGAAGATGCCATGACTGTTAAAGTGTGTGTGTGTGTGTGTGTGTGTGTGTGTGTAGATGATCTGGAAGCAGGTTCATGACGCTCATGATCTGTGTTTTTCGGTATGAACAGTTTCTGTCTGTTTCTCACTGGTCGGTTGGTGCTGACTTTACATCTTCACGTCACAGCAACGTTTCACAGCTTCTGGGTTTTATTTCATCAGGTTAAAGTTCACAGCTCAGTGATAAACTGTTTGTCATTTATTCCTGTTTCACCATCATTATGTTCCTTGTGTTCAGGCGATCACTCCAAAGAGATTCCTCCAGATTACTGTGAGTATTTTATTGTTTTTACACTGTCCTAACAAACTAAATGATGCTTTCTGTTGTTTAGTTTTTAAATTGGATGGATGGAAATCTATTTTAAACCTTCCCATCGTCCCTTCAGCTAAAATAAATGAAGTCTCTGCCTCATACTTTCTCATGTCTGAAATGAGTGTTTTAACTTGTCTCTATTGTCTTGTGTTTTTGTAGAAAAGTGTCCAGACACCAGGTACGTCACTGAGGTTCACAGCATCACACATAATGTGACTGTTAGTCCCTGTGTATGAAGGAAAATCTATACACATACACACACACACCATCATGGAATGGAAAGCATCAGTCTGTAAAAGTGGTTTTAGATTAATGGAAATTATTCTATTCTCAGAAGAAATAATCTGCACAAATGTCAAATATCTGCAAATGACAACAGTTCATACAAAGCATGAAACGTCGTTTCAGTCCCAGTTAAACGGCAGAATTCTGTCAAACCAGGAAAAACAATGGAGGGATTAAAAATGTCAGATCCAGTAGTTTATATTTATTTTTCAGATTATCAGACATGTCTCAGCTTCTGTCTGAACTCGATGCTAAAATAAAACCAGCTGCAGGTCCAGGTTTCACCACCAGGTGGCGCCTGCTTCAGGCTCCATTCACCACAAAGTCACCAAACAGAAAACTTATTCATCTTTTCTCATTAGCCAGATTTTTTTTATCATATATTGAAAATGTTAAGAATGGAACGATGAGTTCCATTCTTAACATTTTCTATATATGATAAAAAAAATCTGGCTGAAACATTTTCAAATCTATCATGGCTGATTATAACCGAGCGTTACGGAGCTCACACACACACACACACACACACACACACACACACCTGTGTATAATCCAGGTAAAGCCCTGACCGTGATCATGTGACCCCCCTCGTAGTCGTGGCCAGTCCTGGGGGTCCCAACGCCGTCCGCACCAGCCACTTCGTCCTGGTCGGATCCCACAGGATTTCTCTGTCGTCCGTCGGGAAAAACAAGTTTCCTCTGGAGAAGGTGAATCGTTTTTCCTCTTCTGTCCACCTGTGTCTGTCTGAGCTCCGTCCGTCGTCTCTCACGTTAAATGACGTCTGCATGTGGTCGACGCTGTGGTCTGACCCGTGTGTGCTTCACCTGCTCCATGTGTTTCTTTTAGACACAGTATGAGAGAAGTGAGAGGGAACTGCTCAGTGACATGTTTCCTAACCAGGTTACTGCTCAACTCGCTCTTCTGTTCCTTCTGTTCTACATGTTAACATCAGCGTATCCTCACTCTGGGTTTGGATCTTTTTGTTGTCACTGTGCATCAAACCTGCATAACTCTGGGTTTCCACGGGTTATTGCCTTAAAAAGCTTTAGATAGGATTCCCACACACACTAACATTTTGCACAGAGCATATATATGTAGTTAGATGTAAGGTGGAGGTGTTGGTACCTTTCCTGGTTGAATCCTCCTCTAACTGCTCCGTGTCTCTGGGTCCAGGTTCCGTTCCTCTGTCCTCTGGAGGGTCACGTCCACCTGAAGCTGCAGTGTGAGGTCGGCTCCCAGGTGGAGGAGCGAGGATTCCTGGTGAGGAAACAGACAGCATTACACACAGGACAGAAACCTCACGCAGCAAAGAAAGAGACAGCTCTACGTAGAATAAAAACACTTATAACATGACCCAAAGTCGCACAGGTGATACATGAATTACTGAAACTCTCGTTGTCTCCAGACGATGTTTGAGGACGTCAGTGGGTTTGGAGCCTGGCACCGCAGGTGGTGTGTGTTGACGGGCTACTGCATCTCCTACTGGACCTACCCTGATGACGAGAGGAGGAAGGTACCCCACACACACACACACACACACACACACACACACACACACACCTTCGCTTATACAGGAACAGAAGGAGAAACATTGACTTTAAAACAGAAACCTACTCTACATGAACAAGTCAGCGTTTAATCCTGTTTGACAAAGAGAAACTCAGACATTTTAAAATCCAGTTTTTAGAATCATCAGATCTATAAATGTACGTTTATGTTCATGTCGGTTTCCTGTCAATTAAAAGTCTATTTGTACCATTAATTTTACAAAAATCATGATTTTTTTTGTTGTTTTTGACATGAAAAGGTGTAACCTAAAAACAATGAAAAATCCTAGAATATAAAACTAGTTGATAGCATGAGTTTTTCTTTTTCTCTAAACAAATTTTTGTGTTATCAAGTTGTGATGAAAAACTCAGGATTCACTCATTTTAACAGTTTATCACCAGTTCTGCACCAAATGTTGTTTCAGAACAAACCTGGTCATAAACTGGACAGATGAGCTTTATGGTTCCAGAGGGAAATTTGAGTCCTGAAGCTGCTGCTGCACAGAACCGATCAATTAATCAATAACTAGAAAATCATGTAAAGCTTCAGGATTTATCTCCATCACATCGAGTCAAAGCTTTTGTTTCATGTGATTTTGAGCTTTGTGGATGATGGATCATAAAAACCCAGTTTTCATCATATTTTAGCTACAGACTCTTTCTGTCAACGCTAACAACCTCTGACAGCAACAGATTTGATTAAATGTGAATAATTCTGACGTCAGACGTGTTTTTATCCGTAGAATCCCATCGGCCGCATCAACCTGGCCAACTGCACCAGTAAAAAAGTGGAACCAGCAAACAGGGAATTCTGTGCCAGACCAAACACGTTTGAGCTGATCACAGTCAGACCTCAGAGAGAAGACGACAGACAGACGCTGGTCAGCCAGTGTAAGAACACCATGTGTGTGACCACGTAAGTCAATCAATAATATCAGCTATAGACTATCAATAATCACTATTATTGATAATATCAGCTATAGACTATCAATAATCACTATTATTGATAATATCAGCTATAGACTATCAATAATCACTATTATTGATAATATCAGCTATAGACTATCAATAATCACTATTATTGATAATATCAGCTATAGACTATCAATAATCACTATTGATGATAACATCAGCTATAGACTATCAATAATCACTATTGATGATAATATCAGCTATAGACTATCAATAATCACTATTATTGATAATATCAGCTATAGACGATCAATAATCACTATTGATGATAATATCAGCTATAGACGATCAATAATCACTATTATTGATAACATCAGCTATAGACTATCAATAATCACTATTATTGATAATATCAGCTATAGACTATCAATAATCACTATTGATGATAACATCAGCTATAGACTATCAATAATCACTATTGATGATAACATCAGCTATAGACTATCAATAATCACTATTGATGATAACATCAGCTATAGACTATCAATAATCACTATTGATGATAACATCAGCTATAGACTATCAATAATCACTATTGATGATAACATCAGCTATAGACTATCAATAATCACTATTATTGATAATATCAGCTATAGACGATCAATAATCACTATTATTGATATCAGCTATAGACTATCAATAATTACTATTGATGATAATATCAGCTATAGACTATCAATAATCACTATTGATGATAATATCAGCTATAGACTATCAATAATCACTATTGATGATAATATCAGCTATAGACGATCAATAATCACTATTGATGATGATATCAGCTATAGACTATCAATAATCACTATTGATGATCATATCAGCTATAGACTATCAATAATCACTATTGATGATCATATCAGCTATAGACTATCAATAATCACTATTGATGATCATATCAGCTATAGACTATCAATAATCACTATTGATGATCATATCAGCTATAGACTATCAATAATCACTATTGATGATCATATCAGCTATAGACTATCAATAATCACTATTGATGATCATATCAGCTATAGACTATCAATAATCACTATTGATGATCATATCAGCTATAGACGATCAATAATCACTATTGATGATGATATCAGCTATAGACGATCAATAATCACTATTGATGATGATATCAGCTATAGACGATCAATAATCACTATTGATGATGATATCAGCTATAGACTATCAATAATCACTATTGATGATAATATCAGCTATAGACTATCAATAATCACTATTGATGATAATATCAGCTATAGACTATCAATAATCACTATTGATGATAATATCAGCTATAGACTATCAATAATCACTATTGATGATCATATCAGCTATAGACTATCAATAATCACTATTGATGATCATATCAGCTATAGACTATCAATAATCACTATTGATGATCATATCAGCTATAGACTGTCTATAGTAAAACCTGCTAGTGGACGTCTGTAGACACCTCTGTGTCAGGTTATTGATTGATTGGTTGATTGATTGATGATCAATCGGTTCTTCAGGAACTGGCTGAGCGCTGACACCAAGGAGGAGAGGAACCTGTGGATGAGGAAGCTGAACCAGATCGTGGTGGACCTGAGGATGTGGCAGCCGGACGCCTGCTACCGGCCCCAGTGACCCCCCAGGGCTGGACCTCCTATCAGTGCAATACACAGAATGAACCCTGGTGGATGATTGACAGGCTGCTGGATGATTGACAGGCTGGTGGATGATTGACAGGCTGGTGGATGATTGACAGGCTGGTGGATGATTGACAGGCTGGTGGATGATTGACAGGCTCTCGTGCGTCCAGACGTGAGCAGAGCAGCTGAAGCCATACGCTAACACTTCAGTATTGATCAGGACTCGTCCTGGCAACAAATATTTAATCCATGATCTTCACTGTCGCTTTAAATTATTGGTTTCAGAGCTGAAATCAAGACACAAAGTGAAGCATCACACTGCAAACTCTCATCTTAAGTTAAAAATGTCCACGTTTGGTACAATAAATCCAGTATTGAGTAGAATTTGATCTCGTTACGTCGACAGATACATTTTAAGTTTCTGATTTTAGTCCTGATTTCATGTTTTCATCGTTATTGTGAATTTTTTTTAGATAAAGGGTTAAAAAAAAATTTAAAAATGCCATAATTAAAAAGGAAGCAATTTAATCTTGTTTTAACTAAATTAGATTAAATTGGCCCGAATCAAGAAAAAAAACTTAAAATAGACAAAATGATCTGTTAATGGAACAAGATAATTTCTACTGGATGTTGTGTAAATATAAGACATTTTGACGAGTTTCGTGTGGTTTTATCTCTGAATGGATGCTTCTGTTTTATCATGCACCACGCACAGAACAACTATCTTTTATAAATTTAAATGCATATATATATATATATTAGCTTTTACACGTCGTGGGAGGACTTTATTACAGATTTTACTACAGCAGCTTCAACGTGTGATGTTCATTGTTCTTTCTGTTCCGTCACTCCATTTAACACCTGAGAAATGAGATTTAAATAATCGTTCCAACACATGAACAAGTGGAAGTTTTTGCTGTAAAAACAAACAGCAGCAGTTTGTGAGTAACTGCAGACTACACGTAGTTTTATTCTAGTGTTCAGACGTCAGGCCTCGTATTTCACTGTTTGTCTGAGCACACCGTATGTTAGAGGTTTTACTGGACGTCCTGCTGATGTCACAGCGACTCAGCAGCTTAAGTGTGTTTCTGACTTTTTCAGCTTGTTCTAATGAACCTTGTTTCACCTCTGACCTCAGTGAGAGGACATTTAAACACGTTTAACACGTGAAGTTTTCGGTTTGTCAGGTATTTGTGGATCAATAAATACCCGCTGAACCAAAATGAACCAAGTTACTGCAGCTTCTTATGTCCTGTGTTTTTATTGAAATGTACCATTAAATGGAATCTGATGGTTCAAAGCTCAGACATGTGAAGTTCACTCATTTATGTTAGAAAACCTCTGTTTGATCATGAAACTGCTGCTGTAGAAATGTCAGGTTCATGTTTTAAAAGTTCTGTGTCTGTGTAGGAACAAATATGGACGTATTCAACACAACGTTCTTCTCTTTTCTCACACTAATCTGATGTGTGATGGATCAGAACAAAAAGTCAGTCACTGATCCACTGACACCAGGTGGATTCATGCTCGTTCCTGATCAGTTTCACCTCAATGTTCTGGTTGAATCTGGATCCGACCGGTGGAGCAGCTTTTTACAGGAGCGGTGCCCGGAGGCTGCAAACCATGATCACTAGAATTATTCAGACGCACAGAGAACGTTTGACACGTTGGACAAATCATGACGGTTGGAAACTGTTTTTAAAGCAGAAAGAAATGTTTTCATTCACCTATTACACAACTCTTTTTAAAAAATATTTTTTAAATCTGTATAGCAGCTCCTACTGAAAGTGATTTTCAACAAATACAATAAAATAGTTGAAAATAAAACCTCCAGATCCACATAAGATAATTAAAGATTTGAAGGAAAAAAATCATGGAGTAATGAAATGAAGTGAAATGGAACATATTAATAATAATAGAATAAAGTGGGAGTTTTATTGGTAAAAGTGAGATCCATCCGCCTTATGCTGTAATAATGAAGCTGCGTGACACGTGCGTGATGCAACACTCCATGCGGTTGCGTGTCTGCAGGATGCTGAGGAGCCAGTAACCGCACAGCCTTCAAAATAAAACAGGTAAATATAAAAATATACAATCACACGTAATCAATAAATGTGTGATTGGTTGTGATTGAACTATTACAACAATTTAAAATAAGTCTCATATTTAATACCAGTCTGTGAGCTCTGTGCGTTTCTTTTACTACATATAAATTGCATTTATATATATGTGTGTGTTTTTTAACCAGATTATGTGTTTAAACTTGTATTCTTTTTTCAGGTTTTGCGTTGCAGTTTTTCCCTTAGGTTGCGTGCTCTTATTCTGAAGGCCCGCCGATTGTTTCCGGGTGTGGGCTCTCCAGCAGAGCATCAATAATCGATGAGCAGCATCCGCTTTTCCATCACTTCATTTCTGCAGGAAAACATCTGAAAACTCAAGGTGAGTGAAATTCACGAAAAGTCAAAATCACGCGTTTGACGTGATGTGGACCGGAAACACGTCACGACCTTTCAGTTTAAAACAGCTCAAACAAACACGTCACGTTCAAGTTTAAATGGACAAGTTCAGCGACTTCGACTAAACTAGAAATAAACATAAAACGAAAGTTTCTGGAGTTTTACTGCAGCAAAATCAGTTTTATTTATGTATTAATATTTGATATAGTCGGACAACAGGTGCATTAAAACACCTATAAATTATAATTTACAGAATAATTGATTCACTCATTGATGAAATGATATAAAGAAGGAAAAAGTTGTTAGAAAAATGATAAAAATTGAAAGCTTTTAAATAAAGTCATTTATATATTTGTTCTGCAGCTGGTGAATGTGTTGATGTCCAGTTCTGTTTCATTTATGATGATTATGGCTGTTTTTGCACATGAATCTCTGTTCCTCTTATTGTGATTATAACAGCCAGAAAACATTTCTATTGCAGAGATTAAAGTCAGAGTTGTCCACGATAAGGAAATTATCAAAAAAGTGTAAAAATAGATTATTGTAAAAGTTCATATTCTCTGTAGTTTGGATGGAACCTCTGGGACATTCTCTTCTCATAAAATGACTCTAATCCGTTAATCAATTAATAAAATAGTTTCTGAATAATGTGATGGTCGGAAACTAATCGATCAATCGACTAATTCCTGCTCTGTTGCTGAATTTTCTCCCAAACTAAAACGGTTTGTTATAAAACACTGAACCTGTTTGTGTTTGAGGATCTTATTGATTTCGTTGTATTCTGAGTAATTTATTGTGCAGCTACTTTTAATCAGGCCATTGAGACGTACCACGCGTGTTATTGATTAATTGATCGGTTCCGTACAGCAGCAGCTTCGTGAATCTGGACCAAATTTCCCTCTGGGACAATAAAGTCTCCTCTGTCGAGTTTCTAATCAGATGTGAGAAGCTGCAGCCAGAGAACTTCAGATGAATCACCATGAACAGTGGGTGGAGACTAACTGATGGATTAACTGGTGGTTGCAGCTCCACCTGGAATCAGACGTTAAATCCTCCTCTTGTTGCCTCCTGATCCCAGAACCAATCAGAATCATTGTCAGACTTTATGCCTCAGTGACCTTTGACCCATTACCTGGCCTCTCCTCAGCAGCACCATGTGTGGTATCTGGGCGTTGTTCGGCAGCGATGAGTGTCTCTCCACCCAGTGCACCAGCGCCATGAAGATCGCCCACCGAGGCCCCGACGCCTTCCGCTTCGAGAACGTCAACGGCTTCACCAACTGCTGCTTCGGCTTCCACCGCCTCGCCATCGTGGACCAGCTGTACGGCATGCAGCCGCTACGCATCAAGAGGTTCCCCTTCCTGTGGCTCTGCTACAACGGAGAGATCTACAACCACCACACGGTGAGATTATGAGATTAACACCACAACACGGTGAAACTAAGAGATTAACACCACCACACCATGAGATTAGGAGATTAACACCACCACACAGTGAGTTTAACACCACCACACGGTGAGATTAGGAGATTAACACCACCACACAGTGAGATTAGGAGATTAACACCACCACACGGTGAGATTAAGAGATTAACACCACCACACCATGAGATTAGGAGATTAACACCACCACACGGTGAAACTAAGAGATTAACACCACCACACAGTGAGTTTAACACCACCACACGGTGAGATTAGGAGATTAACACCACCACACAGTGAGATTAGGAGATTAACACCACCACACAGTGATATTAAGAGATTAACACCACCACACGGGGATTAACACCACCACACGGTGAGATTAAGAGATTAACACCACCACACGCTGAGATTAACATCACCACATGGTGAGATTAAGAGATGAACACCACCACACGATGAGATTATGAGCCTAACACCACCACACAGTTAGATTAACACCACCACATGGTGAGATTAAGAGATTAACACCACCACACAGTGAGATTAAGAGATTAACACCACAACACAGTGAGATAAGGAGATTAACACCACCACACGGTGAGAATAAGAAATTAACACCACCACGTTAGATGCACAAAACCAAATCATGATCAAACTATATATAAATCCTGTGTTTGCTGCAGCTGAAGCAGCAGTTCCAGTTCCAGCACCAGACGGAGGTGGACGGCGAGGTGCTGCTGCATCTCTACGACCGTTTTGGCGTCCAGAAGATGGCGTCGCTGCTGGACGGCGTGTTCGCCTTCGTCCTGCTGGACACGGCCAACAAGAAGGTGTTTCTGGGCAGGGACACGTACGGCGTGCGACCGTTGTTCAAACTGCTAACGGACGACGGGTTCCTCGCCGCCTGCTCAGAGGCTAAAGGTCAGAGGACTGTGTCATTCTCCTGGAATCAGATCTAACTACTTACATGTTCCCAATTACCCATCTACCTATACCCAATTACCCATCTACCTATACCCAATTACCAATCTACCTATACCCTATCTAGCTATACCCAATTACCTATCTACCTATACCCAATTACCCATCTACCTATACCCAATTACCTATCTACCTATACCCAATTACCTATCTACCTATACCCAATTACCCATCTACCTATACCCAATTACCAATCTACCTATACCCAATTACCTATCTACCTATACCCAATTACCCATCTACCTATACCCAATTACCCATCTACCTATACCCTATCTAGCTATACCCAATTACTTATCTACCTATACCCAATTACCCATCTACCTATACCCAATTACCTATCTACCTATACCCAATTACCCATCTACCTATACCCAATTACCCATCTACCTATACCCAATTACCTATCTACCTATACCCAATTACCCATCTACCTATACCCAATTACCTATCTACCTATACCCAATTACCCATCTACCTATACCCAATTACCCATCTACCTATACCCAATTACCCATCTACCTATACCCAATTACCCATCTACCTATACCCAATTACCCATCTACCTATACCCAATTACCCATCTACCTATACCCAATTACCCATCTACCTATACCCAATTACCCATCTACCTATACCCAATTACCTATCTACCTATACCCAATTACCTATCTACCTATACCCAATTACCCATCTACCTATACCCAATTACCCATCTACCTATACCCAATTACCCATCTACCTATACCCAATTACCCATCTACCTATACCCAATTACCCATCTACCTATACCCAATTACCCATCTACCTATACCCAATTACCCATCTACCTATACCCAATTACCCATCTACCTATACCCAATTACCCATCTACCTATACCCAATTACCCATCTACCTATACCCAATTACCTATCTACCTATACCCAATTACCCATCTACCTATACCCAATTACCCATCTACCTATACCCAATTACCCATCTACCTATACCCAATTACCCATCTACCTATACCCAATTACCCATCTACCTATACCCAATTACCCATCTACCTATACCCAATTACCCATCTACCTATACCCAATTACCCATCTACCTATGCCTAATTACCTATCTACATGTACCCAATTACCTATCTACCTACCGAACTATACCCAATTACTTATCTAACTATAACTAATTACCTACCTGCTTATACCTAATTACCTATCTAACTATACCCAATTACCTACCTAACTTTACCTAATTACCTAACTATACCTTATTATCTACCTACCTATATCTAATTATCTAACTATACTTAATTACCTAACTTTACCAAGTTACCCACCTACACACCTACTGAACTATACCTAATTTCCTACCTACCTACCGAACTATAATTAATTCCCTACCGATACCTTATTACCTACCTACCTATACTTAATAACCTATTACCAGTATGAAGGGGTTAGTATCCTGTTCATGTGATAACTCGTAGTTTGTCTGGTTTTAGGCCTCACAGACCTCACCCACGCCATGCCGACGCCCGCCAGCATCGAGCCCTTCCTGCCGGGACACGTCGAGGTCTTCGACCTGAAGCCGAACGGGAAGGTGGAGTCGGTGCGGATGGAACCGTTCCACTGCTGCACCAAGGAACCGGCACACGCCGTCTACGACACCGTGGACGGACTCTCTGCCGGTATGAGCCTGTCCGATTCGTCGGTTTGATGCCTCTGCGTTTTCTGAACTTTTTTGAACTCCTCGTCTATGCAGGTTATGACGAGGAAAAGGTGAAAAGCAACATCAGGGCCTTGTTTGAGAACGCGGTGAGGAAACGGCTGATGGCCAACAGGAGGATCGGGTGTCTGCTTTCAGGTAGGTCAACACCTGCAGCATTAATACCTGCAGCATTAACACCTACAGCATTAACACCTGCAGCATTAACACCTGCAGCACTAACACCTGCAGCATCAACACCTACAGCATCAACACCTGCAGCATTAACACCTACAGCATTAACACCTGCAGCATTAACACCTGCAGCATTAACACCTGCAGCATTAACACCTACAGCATTAACACCTGCAGCATTAACACCTGCAGCACTAACACCTGCAGCATCAACACCTACAGCATCAACACCTGCAGCATTAACACCTACAGCATTAACACCTGCAGCATTAACACCTGCAGCATTAACACCTGCAGCACTAACACCTGCAGCACTAACACCTGCAGCATCAACACCTACAGCACTAACACCTGCAGCATCAACACCTACAGCACTAACACCTGCAGCATCAACACCTACAGCACTAACACCTGCAGCATTAACACCTACAGCATTAACACCTGCAGCATTAACACCTGCAGCATTAACACCTGCAGCATTAACACCTGCAGCACTAACACCTGCAGCACTAACACCTGCAGCATCAACACCTGCAGCATCAACACCTGCAGCATCAACACCTACAGCACTAACACCTGCAGCACTAACACCTGCAGCATTAACACCTGCAGCATTAACACCTGCAGCACTAACACCTGCAGCACTAACACCTGCAGCATTAACACCTGCAGCATCAACACCTACAGCACTAACACCTGCAGCATCAACACCTACAGCACTAACACCTGCAGCATCAACACCTGCAGCACTAACACCTGCAGCACTAACACCTGCAGCACTAACACCTGCAGCACTAACACCTGCAGCATTAACACCTGCAGCACTAACACCTGCAGCATTAACACCTGCAGCATTAACACCTGCAGCATCAACACCTGCAGCATCAACACCTGCAGCACTAACACCTGCAGCACTAACACCTGCAGCATCAACACCTGCAGCATCAACACCTGCAGCATCAACACCTGCAGCATCAACACCTGCAGCATCAACACCTGCAGCATCAACACCTGCAGCATCAACACCTGCAGCACCAACACCTGCAGCTGTAGAATCTGAACATTATGAATGATGTAATAACTGCAGTCTACAGTCTTAACGTTTATTTCCTGTTTTCAGGGGGTCTGGACTCGAGTTTAGTTGCTGCTACTCTGGTCAAACTGGCCAAAGAAGAGAAGCTGCCGTATCAGATCCAGACGTTCTCCATCGGCTCTGAGGACAGTCCTGATGTCATCGCTGCCCGCAAGGTGTGTGTGTGTGTGTGCGTGTGCGTGTGCGTGTGCGTGTGTGTGTGTGTGTGTGTGTGTGTGTGTGTGTGTGTGTAAACTGTAAATCTGTCATCAGGTCGCGGCTCACATCGGCAGTGAACATCATGAGGTGAACTTCACGGCAGAGGAAGGAATCCGAGCCGTGGAGGAGGTCATCTTCCACCTGGAGACCTATGACATCACAACTATACGAGCCTCTGTCGGTGGGTGGAGGAAACATGTGTGTCTGTGTGTGTGTGTGAATACTGAAGTATCTTCTTCTTCCTGCAGGAATGTTCCTGATCTCCAAACACATCCGTGAGAAGACGGACAGCGTGGTGATTTTCTCTGGAGAAGGAGCAGACGAGCTGACGCAGGGATACATCTACTTCCATAAGGTCGTCCTGTTCTGCTTCAGTTAATCTGAACATGTTCATGTTGAAATGATGCTCTGCACAAAATATTAAAATTGTTTTTTTAAATCAGACCAAATTCACTCAATTAAAGAAAAACAACTATACATGAGATAAATGATCTGCTGATGGAATGAATTAGTTCTACTCAGTATCGGGCTAATTGGACCAAATACGAGTCATTTTCACTTGTTGAGTTAATTTTTTGCAGTGCAGCTACTGACTTTAGAACAGTGTGACTGTTGTCATGGCGACTGGTTTCATACTATGGGATGCTGATTGATCCTGACACTGTGGTCCTGAACAGCTGAGTTCTCTGGATGTGACTCAAAACGCTAACTGGACGTTTTCCTCCTCAGGCTCCGAACCCCAAAGCTGCAGCAGACGACAGCGTCCGCCTGATGAAAGAGCTGTACATGTTCGACGTGCTGCGAGCCGACCGCACCACGGCTGCACACGGGTACGACAACGTTGTTATTAACATGGCTGCACACGGGTACAACAATGTTATTATTAACACGGCTGCACACGGGTACGACAACGTTGTTATTAACATAGCATTAACACGGCTGCACACGGGTACAACAACGTTGTTATTAACATGGCTGCACACAGGTACAACAATGTTGTTATAAACATGGCTGCACACAGGTACAACAACATTATTATTAACACTGCTGCACACGGGTACAACAACGTTGTTATTAACATGGCTGCACACAGGTACAACAACATTATTATTAACACTGCTGCACACGGGTACAACAACGTTGTTATTAACATGGCTGCACACGGGTACGACAACGTTGTTATTAACATAACATTAACACGGCTGCACACGGGTACAACAACGTTGTTATTAACATGGCTGCACACAGGTACGACAACATTGTTATTAACATAACATTAACACGGCTGCACACGGGTACGACAACGTTGTTATTAACATAACATTAACACGGCTGCACACGGGTACGACAACGTTGTTATTAACATAACATTAACACGGCTGCACACGGGAACAACAACGTTGTTATTAACATGGCTGCACACAGGTACAACAACATTATTATTAACACTGCTGCACACAGGTACAACAATGTTGTTATAAACATGGCTGCACACAGGTACAACAACATTATTATTAACATAACATTTACACGGCTGCACACGGGTACGACAACGTTGTTATTAACATAACATTAACACGGCTGCACACGGGTACAACAATGTTGTTATTAACATGGCTGCACACAGATACAACAACGTTGTTATTAACACTGCTGCACACAGGTACAACAATGTTGTTATTAACATGGCTGCACACAGGTACAACAACGTTGTTATTAACACTGCTGCACACAGGTACAACAATGTTGTTATTAACATGGCTGCACACAGATACAACAACGTTGTTATTAACACTGCTGCACACAGGTACAACAATGTTGTTATAAACATGGCTGCACACAGGTACAACAACATTTTTATTAACACTGCTGCACACGGGTACAACAACGTTGTTATTAACATAACATTTACACGGCTGCACACGGGTACGACAACGTTGTTATTAACATAACATTAACACGGCTGCACACGGGTACAACAATGTTGTTATTAACATGGCTGCACACAGATACAACAACGTTGTTATTAACACTGCTGCACACAGGTACAACAATGTTGTTATTAACATGGCTGCACACAGATACAACAACATTATTATTAACACTGCTGCACACAGGTACAACAATGTTGTTATTAACGCGGCTGCACACAGGTACAACAACGTTATTATTAATAATACAACATTAATCACTGCTGCACAGTTGATCACTTTGAGTTTGAGCTGATGAGGAATGTTCCAGAACATTTAAAGGGGCGGTAACACCAGTGTCACACTGGCTTCTCATTGGTTAAAAGTTACACATCTGCAGGTTAATTTGTGAAGGAAACGGTCGCTGACGTACGTCAAACAGCTTCAGGAATGAAATGTGCTGCTGGTTCTGCATTAATCAACTCGTTCATTAACTGGTCGACTCTCAGCTCCTGATTAGTTTAAACCGAGTGTCAGAAACAAAAGATGAAGTGGAGGTAATTTGATTGGAAAGAATCAACAGCTCAATAAATAATGAATTCTAATTACTTCAATTATGAATCATTAAGCTTAATAAAAACCACAGGAGAGGAAGTCGTTAAAACCAACGAGTTCAGAGCAAAAATCTGAAAGAATAAAAGTGAAAACAAAGCTGATTTATTCTTCGTGTTTTATATTATTATATATTAGTTTAACAATATTGTTTGTTACTGTTTAATAATGTTATTTGTTGGTTTGCATTTATTATTATTAGTGTTCCTTGTGGTCCTCAGGCTGGAGCTCAGGGTTCCGTTCCTGGACCACAGACTCTCAGCTTATTACCTGTCGCTGCCTGAGGACATGAGGGTCGCTAAGGTCGGTTCATTAGCTGCTGTCTCTGCTTCTTTATTAGCTGCTAACAGCTAATTCATAACAGCTGTTGATGTGTAACCAGAACGGAGTGGAGAAACACCTGCTGAGGGACTCCTTCAAAGGTCTGGACCTGATCCCCGAGGAGATCCTGTGGAGACGTAAAGAGGCCTTCAGTGACGGCATCATGTCTATGAAGAAGTCCTGGTACATCTGCCTGCAGGAGCACCTGCAGTCCGTGGTAGGTTCACACGTAGTCCACCTGCAGTCCGTGGTAGGTTCACACGTAGTCCACCTGCAGTCCGTGGTTGGGGGGTGAGTTTGAGGGGTCAGGGTTCGGGGTCAGTGTTGGGGGGTCAGTGTTGGGGGTCAGGGTCAGGTTTGGGGGTCAGTGTTGGGGGTCAGTGTTGGGGGGTCAGGGTCAGGTTTGGGGGTCAGTGTTGGGGGTCAGTGTTGGGGGGTCAGGGTCAGGTTTGGGGGTCAGTGTTGGGGGTCAGTGTTGGGGGTCAGTGTTGGGGGTCAGGGTCAGTGTTGGGGGGTCAGTGTTGGGGGTCAGGGTCAGGTTTGGGGGTCAGTGTTGGGGGTCAGTGTTGGGGGGTCAGGGTCAGGTTTGGGGGTCAGTGTTGGGGGTCAGTGTTGGGGGGTCAGGGTCAGGTTTGGGGGTCAGTGTTTGGGGGTCAGTGTTGGGGGTCAGTGTTGGGGGGTCAGGGTCAGGTTTGGGGGTCAGTGTTGGGGGTCAGTGTTGGGGGTCAGTGTTGGGGGGTCAGGGTCAGGTTTGGGGGTCAGTGTTGGGGGTCAGTGTTGGGGGGTCAGGGTTCCTTCTCACAGGGTTCTGTCTTTTCTCAGGTGAACGACGCCCAGATGGAAAAGGCTCAGAAAACCTTCCCCCACGTCCCCCCCCCCACCAAAGAGGCCTACTACTACCGGCAGGTGTTTGCCAAGCGGTTCCCGGACCGGGCCCGGTGGCTGACCCACTACTGGATGCCCCGCTGGACCGAGGCCAGCGACCCGTCGGCCCGAACGCTGGACAACTACGAACCAGACAAAGAGCAGTGATGCTGTCACTTCCTGTGAGGAACAAACACCGAGTCGACTAAAGACAAGAAGAAGAAGAAGAGGAGGTGATAGTCCACTGATACTAATACTATTATTAATAATGTGAACATTCAGCCAATAAACACGTCAGAGCCTCATCAGGAACCACCTCAGTAACGAGTTCTCAGCAGGATCAGATGCTCCAGCTTCTTCTTCTACTTAACTTCTTCCTCTTCAGACCAGAAATCTGCAGCAAATGTCAGACTTTAGTTTTGTGTGTTTCCGTTAGAATCTTTAACTCGTGGTCAGTGGAACTGAACCTGATGAACGACAGAAGCTGCTGTGTCAGGTTCTTATTCTCATCTTTATTTCAGCATCTTTAATTTCATGTGTTTCCTTTAATAACTGTTTAATAACTGTTTAATAACTGTTTAATAACTGTTTAATAACTGGGTGATTTCCTTCCTGATCTACAGACAGTTCGTTGCCACTTGAGATGAACATGAACCCGGTTCATCTGTAGGATAAATTCATTTATTTATTCACTCCTCATTAGGGTCACATGATCTGCTGCAGCCAATCACAGATCAGCTGTGTTTCAGTAATGTGACGGTTTTAATTCTAGAACATGATGAAACCTGTGTGAAGTTCACAGAAAAAATCTGCTGATTGTTGATTAACTCATAACTTCTGTGTTAATAAAATAAACGTGTTGGCTCTGAGTTGCTGCAGAGTTCAGTGTGACATCACTTCCTGTTTATAAAGGTTCCACAATAAGGCAGCGTAAAGGTTTTATAACGTTTAAATCACATGGGGAAAAAGAAGAAATAATAACAAATCACCACTTCAATCTATAACTCTGCTTTTACAGAAAACATGTTTAGAATATTTAACAATATTCATTTGAGAAAAAATGATTTATGACAATGATTTTAACATTACTCTGATTTTCTGTTGATCAATCTAAGGAAAAAAAAGTCAAAATTCTGACATTGTTCCTTAATCGATAAAAAATAAAAAATGATCCTTTTTATTTTATTCTCTGCAAAATAATTTTATTGGTCAAATCACTAGAGAACACACAGTATCTGTGACATCACACGGTGTGCAGGCAGGGCTCTGGACAGCCAATCAGAACGCGTCCCGGGTGAATCAGACACGTTTAGTCCTTTGTCCGACAGGAGGTGGCCACGCCCCTTTTTTCTACCTGCCGCCGGGAACCAATGAGAAACTGGCACAGCAACATCACGTCACGACAAGGTGAAAACGAAGGTTTTTATTGGCTAACAGCTACACACACACACACACACACACACACACAAACACACACACACAGAAACCAGGTGGGAACACGTGGCGACACGTGGCGAGCGGCGTCAGCGGCGGCGGTCGAACGTCTGTAGCGAGCTCCACTCGTAGGAATCTGGGGAGAGAAGCTGCTTAGACACGACAACAGGTGTCTACAGGTGTCTACAGGTGACTACAGGTGTCTACAGGTGACTACAGATGTCTACAGGTGACTACAGGTGTCTACAGGTGACTACAGGTGACTACAGGTGTCTACAGGTGACTACATGTGACTACAGGTGTCTACAGGTGACTACATGTGACTACAGGTGTCTACAGGTGACTACAGGTGTTTACAGTCTACAGGTGACTACATGTGTCTACAGGTGACTACAGGTGACTACAGGTGACTACAGGTGTCTACAGGTGACTACATGTGACTACAGGTGTCTACAGGTGACTACAGGTGTTTACAGTCTACAGGTGACTACATGTGTCTACAGGTGACTACAGGTGTTTACAGTCTACAGGTGACTACATGTGTCTACAGGTGACTACAGGTGTCTACAGTCTACAGGTGACTACAGGTGACTACAGGTGTCTACAGTCTACAGGTGACTACATGTGACTACAGGTGACTACAGGTGTCTACAGGTGACTACAGGTGTCTACAGGTGACTACAGGTGTCTACAGGTGACTACAGGTGCCTACATGTGACTACAGGTGTCTACAGGTGTCTACAGGTGACTACAGGTGTCTACAGGTGACTACAGGTGTCTACAGGTGTCTACAGGTAAACACGGGATGCGTCTATTACCTGGATCCTCTCGACTCCGTTTACCCATCAGACCCACGAAGGAGTTGATTTTATGCCCTTTGGAAAAAAGAGATTTAGATTCAGTTAAATCAACTTAGACTCAGAGAACCAATCAGATGGAACATGTTAACGAGCAGAAGTTCACTGAATTAAAAATAATCTTTTCATAGCTGTAAACATGTTTAAAGCTGAATTTCTTGTTTTTCTTCATCCTCGATTCTTCTCTATATGTCTAATAATAGACAATAGTAGATTTAAATGTCACTAAAACAAAGTGGAACCACTTTACTTGTTTAATCTAATTCTTGGTTCTATCAGCTGCTGTCGCCCCCTCCTGGCCGCTCACAGTAAATCAATAATTAGAATAAAACGCTGATGATTTTAGTTCTTAATTATCCTGATGATGAAAATCCACCAAAATTCAGATTATTATAATTGAAAATACAATAATCTCCATGTGTCATAATCCTCCGTGGTGGAAAACCTGATATAATATATATTTTATATTTTATATTCTATATTGTCTCTCGCTGAGGTTATTGATCAGCTTCAGGCTGTTGAAGAACTCGATTCTTCTTTTATCCTGAGCTTTGTTCAGTTCGTGGGCGACTAATGACACGAAAAAAGAAAAGAGGAGGAGGAGGAGGAGGAGGATTCTTCTTCCTCCTCAAACGCTGCGTCTGTCAGTGAATTTAAAATCGTCTCCTTTCAGCTTGTGGCAGCAAAAGAAATGATTTAAACGTTGGAGGCGAAATATGAAAAGCTTGGTTTTTCCCTCGTTGTTGCTGCCTGACGTGAAGGAGAAAAAAGCTGAACATGAACGTTTTAATCCTGAGGCAGAACAGCTGGAGAGAGACTGCAGTGACGCTGCAGAGCTTTATGTTAAGCATCATTGTGTTATAGTATAAATATATTATATTTATCATCATATTATATTTATCATCATATATTATATTTACCATCATATATTATATTTATAATCATATATTATACTTACCATTATATATTATAGTTATTATCTACACACGTCTGTTTTTTTCTACCATTATTT
>JAYKQN010000039.1:1585000-1592500 GCA_036785175.1 Eupleurogrammus muticus | reverse complement strand
AGAAGATACGAGACCTCAGTCAGAAGTAGGAACAGCAGCTTTGACCTTTGTTATAAATCACATGTTAAACACTAATAAAGTATTTATCTGCAGTAAAACACAAAGTTGCTGTTACAGCATCAATAATGAAATAGTCTAATATAATATCAGCAGTAGCTGCAGCTAACCACTGTTTACAGATTTATTTAGATTTTTAAACATCTACAGAAAATATTAGATAGCTAGATAGATTAGATTAGATTAGATTAGATTAGATAGCTCCTTTATTGTCCCACAGTGGGGAAATTTACAGTGCTACAGCAGCAGTTAGAAAATGTTTTTTTTTTAATTTAAAAAGGAAAAAAAAATTAAAAAATTAAATTAAAAAACAATATACAGATATATACAGATATATACAGGTATATATAAATATGAATTATAAATGTATTGCACTGTTTGGCTATATACAGAGGTCTATGTACACAATGTCCATTTTTCTGTTGGGGGGGGGGGGTTACTGAGAGCTGTACTTGTTGTACAGTCTGACAGCTGTAGGAAGGAAGGACTTCCTATATCGCTCCCTCAGACACTTTGGATGGATTAGTCATGTTTTCTTCATGTATTCTTCATGTTCTGAATGATCCTCAGTGATTTACAGCGTTTTATGGACAATAATTCATCTTATGAATCGTTGCAGATAATTCATCTTGTTAAATAGATTTATTGTGATTTAACAACCTTTGTGTTTGCAGAATCTGAGCGCTCAGAGGTTTTATTAAAGTTCATGTTGCGTTTGTTCTGAAAGTCTGCTGCTTCCATATGAATGAGCCGCGTACGGTTGTGACCTCACAGCCTCTGATTTCCATCAGAAAGACGCTGATGAATGCAGGAGCGGCTCAACGAGGCTCGATCCGTGGAGAGCTCCGCGTCGCTTATTTACTCATGTGTTTGTCTCCATGGTTCACGTAAACAGGGACAACGTTTGTTATGTTTTATTATTGTTTATGATGGAATACACGAGCGCAGCAGGAGCGACTCGTCTGCCTGATCAGCTTCACGATCCACGTCAAGAGGAAAAAATATGATTCAAGATTAGAAAAGACAAAAATGTGACCTGAAGAGAAACGTATGGTTTGTGACTGAAGAAACATGAAGCGTGAATCCTCAGCAGGTTGATTCTGTTAATTGGCTGCTCGTTAACGAGCTTCTCATCAGGCGACGAATAAATCAGAATAAAACCATAAAATCACATTAAAGTTTGTTTTCTGCTTCAATTTGTTCTGTAGAATCGTCTTAAAATCTCCGTGTTTTCATATCAGAATTTTCTCTTGTATCTTTTCTGGATATTTTCTCTTCATTTGTTTTGCTGTAAAATCACCAAACAGGTCAGAGACACTGAACACCTGATGAGAAGCTCGTTAACGAGCAGCCAATTAGCTCAGCCCCAGAATTATGCGGCGATAAACGGGAGACGAGAGGTTCCTGCGGGTGTGACATCACAACAGACGCCAGAATTAGGACCCGGCGGAAACGACTGGTTTATTAATAAAGCTGAGGCCTAAAATGTCCCTGATGGATGTTGGACACAGAGAAGAGTTTGTGCTGTGGAAATGTCCAACAGGTCGAACTCGTTGGTAATTAACTGAATCTGATCTTAAACTGTTGTTGATCATTTATCGATGTTTGGATTGATCCTTGATCATTTCCTGCATTTCCTGCATTGTAGAGTCTCTTCACTAATAAATAAAAACATTTATTCCAACATCGAGTTTTTCTCTTGTTCCAGATAATTTGTTTTTTTCATCTTTTCATGTTTGATTCTTGTTATTTAACTTAACAAAGAAAAACACTCAAACAGCAAAGTGCTGTAATTTACCATGATTTTCCTGTTGATGAAAACGTTTTGTGTTTTTGCTGGTGACAGAAGCACAAACGTTAATTACAGGATGCGATGTGTGAGTCTGCAGGTTGGATCCCGCTGAGCGTCTGTTCTCTGTGGGGTGAGAGGGGGCGGGGCAGCGTGACTGACAGCTGCTGACAGGCCACTGTGACATCACAAAAGGCTGCGGAGCAGAAAGTGCAGGTGATTAAAACGCGTTATTAACGTTTTATTGTCCTGTCGACGCCGTCGTCCTCATCTCATGTTTTTATAAGTTTGTTCAGTAAACTCAGTTTGTTCCACAGCAGAGAATAAAACAGTAAAAGTAAAAACACAAACAGCAATAAACACGTCTGAACATGTAACAATACAAGGTAAAACTACTGTAAAGTATCTGTAACATCGCTGTAAATACAGTAAAAGTACTACTGTACTTGACTTCACAGTATTAATAGTATAGTATAAGTATAATAGTCTTTAAACGCAGTAACGTTACTGTGATTTACAGTAAAATACACATCCATGTACTGTAATAGTCTTTAAACGCAGTAACGTTACTGTGATTTACAGTAAAATACACATCCATGTACTGTAATGGTCTTTCAACGCAGTAACTTTACTGTGATTTACAGTAAAATACACATCCATGTACTGTAATGGTCTTTAAACGCAGTAACTTTACTGTGATTTACAGTAAAATACACATCCATGTACTGTAATGGTCTTTAAACGCAGTAACGTTACTGTGATTTACAGTAAAATACACATCCATGTACTGTAATGGTCTTTAAACGCAGTAACGTTACTGTGATTTACAGTAAAATACACATCCATGTACTGTAATGGTCTTTAAACGCAGTAACGTTACTGTGATTTACAGTAAAATACACATCCATGTACTGTAATGGTCTTTAAACGCAGTAACGTTACTGTGATTTACAGTAAAATACACATCCATGTACTGTAATGGTCTTTAAACGCAGTAACGTTACTGTGATTTACAGTAAAATACACATCCATGTACTGTAATAGTCTTTAAACGCAGTAACGTTACTGTGATTTACAGTAAAATACACATCCATGTACTGTAATGGTCTTTAAACGCAGTAACGTTACTGTGATTTACAGTAAAATACACATGGATGTACTGTAATTGTCTTTAAACGCAGTAACGTTACTGTGATTTACAGTAAAATACACATGGATGTACTGTAATTGTCTTTAAACGCAGTAACGTTACTGTGATTTACAGTAAAATACACATGGATGTACTGTAATAATCTTTAAACGCAGTAACGTTACTGTGATCTACAGTAAAATACACATGGATGTACTGTAATAATCTTTAAACGCAGTAACGTTACTGTGATCTACAGTAAAATACACATCCATGTACTGTAATGGTCTTTAAACGCAGTAACGTTACTGTGATCTACAGTAAAATACACATCCATGTACTGTAATGGTCTTTAAACGCAGTAACGTTACTGTGATTTACAGTAAAATACACATCCATGTACTGTAATGGTCTTTAAACGCAGTAACGTTACTGTGATTTACAGTAAAATACACATCCATGTACTGTAATGGTCTTTAAACGCAGTAACGTTACTGTGATTTACAGTAAAATACACATCCATGTACTGTAATGGTCTTTAAACGCAGTAACGTTACTGTGATTTACAGTAAAATACACATGGATGTACTGTAATGGTCTTTAAACGCAGTAACGTTACTGTGATTTACAGTAAAATACACATGGATGTACTGTAATGGTCTTTAAACGCAGTAACGTTACTGTGATTTACAGTAAAATACACATCCATGTACTGTAATTGTCTTTAAACGCAGTAACGTTACTGTGATTTACAGTAAAATACACATCCATGTACTGTAATTGTCTTTAAACGCAGTAACGTTACTGTGATTTACAGTAAAATACACATCCATGTACTGTAATTGTCTTTAAACGCAGTAACGTTACTGTGATTTACAGTAAAATACACATGGATGTACTGTAATTGTCTTTAAACGCAGTAACGTTACTGTGATTTACAGTAAAATACACATGGATGTACTGTAATAATCTTTAAACGCAGTAACGTTACTGTGATTTACAGTAAATACACATCCATGTACTGTAATAGTCTTTAAACGCAGTAACGTTACTGTGATTTACAGTAAAATACACATCCATGTACTGTAATAGTCTTTAAACGCAGTAACGTTACTGTGATTTACAGTAAAATACACATGGATGTACTGTAATAGTCTTTAAACGCAGTAACGTTACTGTGATTTACAGTAAAATACACATCCATGTACTGTAATAGTCTTTAAACGCAGTAACGTTACTGTGATTTACAGTAAAATACACATGGATGTACTGTAATAATCTTTAAACGCAGTAACGTTACTGTGATCTACAGTAAAATACACATGGATGTACTGTAATAATCTTTAAACGCAGTAACGTTACTGTGATTTACAGTAAAATACACATGGATGTACTGTAATAGTCTTTAAACGCAGTAACGTTACTGTGATTTACAGTAAAATACACATGGATGTACTGTAATAGTCTTTAAACGCAGTAACGTTACTGTGATTTACAGTAAAATACACATCCATGTACTGTAATAGTCTTTAAACGCAGTAACGTTACTGTGATTTACAGTAAAATACACATCCATGTACTGTAATAGTCTTTAAACGCAGTAACGTTACTGTGATTTACAGTAAAATACACATCCATGTACTGTAATAGTCTTTAAACGCAGTAACGTTACTGTGATTTACAGTAAAATACACATCCATGTACTGTAATAGTCTTTAAACGCAGTAACGTTACTGTGATTTACAGTAAAATACACATGGATGTACTGTAATAGTCTTTAAACGCAGTAACTTTACTGTGATTTACAGTAAAATACACATCCATGTACTTTAATAGTCTTTAAACGAAGTAACGTTACTGTGATTTACAGTAAAATACACATCCATGTACTGTAATAGTCTTTAAACGCAGTAACGTTACTGTGATTTACAGTAAAATACACATCCATGTACTGTAATGGTCTTTAAACGCAGTAACGTTACTGTGATTTACAGTAAAATACACATCCATGTACTGTAATGGTCTTTAAACGCAGTAACGTTACTGTGATTTACAGTAAAATACACATCCATGTACTTTAATAGTCTTTAAACGCAGTAACGTTACTGTGATTTACAGTAAAATACACATGGATGTACTGTAATAATCTTTAAACGCAGTAACGTTACTGTGATTTACAGTAAAATACACATGGATGTACTGTAATAATCTTTAAACGCAGTAACGTTACTGTGATTTACAGTAAAATACACATGGATGTACTGTAATAGTCTTTAAACGCAGTAACGTTACTGTGATTTACAGTAAAATACACATGGATGTACTGTAATAGTCTTTAAACGCAGTAACGTTACTGTGATTTACAGTAAAATACACATGGATGTACTGTAATAGTCTTTAAACGCAGTAACTTTACTGTGATTTACAGTAAATACACATCCATGTACTGTAATAGTCTTTAAACGCAGTAACGTTACTGTGATTTACAGTAAAATACACATGGATGTACTGTAATAGTCTTTAAACGCAGTAACTTTACTGTGATTTACAGTAAATACACATCCATGTACTGTAATAGTCTTTAAACGCAGTAACGTTACTGTGATTTACAGTAAAATACACATCCATGTACTGTAATAGTCTTTAAACGAAGTAACGTTACTGTGATTTACAGTAAAATACACATCCATGTACTGTAATAGTCTTTAAACGCAGTAACGTTACTGTGATTTACAGTAAATACACATCCATGTACTGTAATAGTCTTTAAACGCAGTAACGTTACTGTGATTTACAGTAAAATACACATCCATGTACTGTAATGGTCTTTAAACGCAGTAACGTTACTGTGATTTACAGTAAAATACACATCCATGTACTGTAATAGTCTTTAAACGCAGTAACGTTACTGTGATTTACAGTAAAATACACATCCATGTACTGTAATGGTCTTTAAACGCAGTAACGTTACTGTGATTTACAGTAAAATACACATCCATGTACTGTAATGGTCTTTAAACGCAGTAACGTTACTGTGATTTACAGTAAATACACATGGATGTACTGTAATAGTCTTTAAACGCAGTAACTTTACTGTGATTTACAGTAAATACACATCCATGTAATAATATAATAATAATTATCAGCATAAATGTGTGATATTAATCGTTATTGATCCGTAGTTACACATATTTGTATTTGCATTGTACTGAATAACTTTGAGGTTTATCGATCACATCCATTGATCGTTATTGATGAACTGAAAACGTCGCCATGTTCCTGCATCAGCCTGATCCAGTGTTTGATTCTTTTTGTCATGAACTCCCACCAGCGGCTTTTTGTGTTGAAGAGTCAACATTTGCTGCTCTTCACTTTCCTGTTGTTACCACCAAATGTCAAGTAAGCACGTACAAGTACACAAGTACGCAGAGTGCAGTACCATACATACTGAGGCTGGATGCAGGCGAGTGGGACGTCACGTTGGTTTGTAGGAACAAAAGAAATGTTCTTTCACACACACATAATTACACACATAAAACATCACATTTTCTCTATGCTAAGAGGCTGAGTTTACACACACACACACACACTCTGTCTCTGAGCTGCAGTAAAGCTGTGGATCTGGTTGGTGGAATAACGCTGGATAAGTAGAAAACTAACACGTTATTGATCTCTGAGGTTTGTTTTTACTGCATTTTGCATTTTATTGTTCAGAGCTGCAGTTTCCCTGATCAGCCATGAACCAACAGAAAGAAACTGAAAACGTGTGTGTTCCACTGATGTCATGTTCACTGAGTGCTCTTATGAAGATTAAAACTGTCGTAACGATCGGGAACACGTTAGGCTTTATTTGTCCGCCTGTGTCACTGTAGAACTTTGCTGTAAAATCTGTAGTTATTTATCACAGAAGATTGATTAATTTTACAATAAACCACAGTAGTCTACGTTAGAAGAAGTAACATTTATGACATTTGGTAAATAATTGTACGATAAAATCAATTAAATACTGTGAATTCAGTCATATTTACAGTATTAGACAGTAATAATGAAGCAGAGACAGTGACAATGAAGCAGAGACAGTAATAATGATGCAGAGACAGTAATAATGATGCAGAGACAGTAATAATTACGCAGAGACAGTAATAATGATGCAGGGACAGTAATAATGATGCAGAGACAGTAATAATGATGCAGAGACAGTAATAATGAAGCAGAGACAGTGACAATGAAGCAGAGACAGTAATAATGAAGCAGAGACAGTAATAATGAAGCAGAGACAGTAATAATGAAGCATAGACAGTAATAATGAAGCAGAGACAGTAATAATTACGCAGAGACAGTAATAATGATGCAGAGACAGTAATAATTACGCAGAGACAGTAATAATGATGCAGAGACAGTGACAATGAAGCAGAGACAGTAATAATGAAGCATAGACAGTAATAATGAAGCAGAGACAGTAATAATTACGCAGAGACAGTAATAATGATGCAGAGACAGTAATAATTACGCAGAGACAGTAATA
>JAYKQN010000039.1:1570000-1580000 GCA_036785175.1 Eupleurogrammus muticus | reverse complement strand
CCGCGGCCACGGCCAGCGACCAATCACAGTAATGAATCCAATAAGCGATGGATGCACTCTCTGGAATTATCCTCAGTGTGATTCATGATCCACACTCACACGTTCATCTGGTTCCCCTGCTGCCCCCTGGAGGCTGAGAGAGGAACAGCAGGCACGACGCCTAAACTTTATTATCGCTGCACAAACACGTCAACAAGTTCCCTCAACTCTTTATTTCATGTAAATTATGTATAAAGAAACGCTTCAGCTAGGACTCAAACATGGTCTGCTGCTTATGAGGCAAGAACACTACCCCCTACACCACCATACAACACCTACAGGACTTTTTGATTATAGAATAATCTTGTGTTGACTTTCCATCTGAAAAATGTCACTAACAGGATAGAAGACCCCCCATCGAACCATGAACAAACTATATGTGAAAGTTAGTTTCATCCAACAAACAATCAAAGAGGAATGAGAGGAACAGACAGATGTTCAGTAGTAACGCTCGGTGATCCACTGATCCAGTCTCTGCTCTGTGATCCACTGATCCAGTCTCTATGTGATCCACTGATCCAGTCTCTGCTCTGTGATCCACTGATCCAGTCTTTGCTCTGTGATCCACTGATCCAGTCTCTGCTCTGTGATCCACTGATCCAGTCTCTGCTCTGTGATCCACTGATCCAGTCTCTGCTCTGTGATCCACTGATCCAGCCTCTGCTCTGTGATCCACTGATCCAGTCTTTGCTCTGTGATCCACTGATCCAGTCTTTGCTCTGTGATCCACTGATCCAGCCTCTGCTCTGTGATCCACTGATCCAGTCTTTGCTCGGTGATCCACTGATCCAGTCTTTGCTCTGTGATCCACTGAAGAAGATAGACTTTAATGTGGCCATGAAAATATGCTAATTTAATGCTGTATTGCGTCATTTTTTCCTTCTTTCCTTCCTGAACAGATGGACTCCTCCGTGTTGGTTTTCCTGAGGTTTTTAAAGTTTTTCCTGCTCAGGTGTGAAGGTCTGACGAGTTCTTCCTGCACCTTCACAGCCATGAATGAGTGAATGAGGATGAATTAACAGCAGCTTCTTCACGTCAAGGTGAAATTCTCCAGAGAACAAAGGTCAAAGTGAACATATCAGGTATAACACATAGAGAAGTGAGTGTGTGTTTGTGGTGAAACGTGTTGACGTCCTTGAGCCAAGGACACACATATAAACACGTTTAATGGATGTGATGCGTGTGACATTCTGATTTCACTGGTAAATGCAGCATAATCAGCTCTAAATGGTCCCTAATTAATTAAGATAAGCAACAAGGAGGTTTATCTTTCTAGAATTAAATAAGAAACTGCCCTGTTTTTATATATATATATATATGTATATATATATATATATAAAGTCTAACAATTAAATCTTATTCTAACTCTCTGTTACATGGTAAAAATGTTTTGAATATTTCTATAAATATCCTAAAATATCCTAAATAATATCTATATTTTACCATTAAGTTGTTGAACTATGAATTTTACACATTTCCTTTTTTTTACATTTATTTTTATTTGGTGAAGATGTTCCAGAATTCAGAATAAAAGTCCACCTTTGGTCGTGAGATGATGGTCACATGTTAACAGGGACCGGTCATGTGACCTCATTAATTGTCTGTCCTTCAAAATAAAAGCGCCCAGTCAGACGTAGCTGTGAAAACTTGGACTTCATGTTGCAGCTTTAAAATGATGGAACAGGATATTTCAGGAATCATTTTTCCAGGTGGAACCACGCTGCAGCGGCGGCTTAATGAGGCGGAATCACAGGAAATAAGTTTCCTGTGAGTAAACTGAGGCTCATGTGGACATAGAGAAAGTTCATTTCCTCAGACTTTACTGTGAGTGTGTGAGTATAAAACTTTATCACCCAACAGCGGAAATTACTGCCCTGTAGAATGACCTATTCCGTCAGCACGTGTCGGGCTGACCATCTGGGCTTTACAGTTCATACTGGACCAGCTGATCTGACCAGAACTAACCCAACATCAGGGTCTAGTCCTTCTTTAAACATGAGCCCTGATCAATACGCCAGCGCTTCCACTTTAATCCACATCGATCCCGCTATGAATAAAACAGCAGCCGGTGAAATCACTCGATCACATGCAGCCGTTTGGTTTCCATTAAATAAATCAACACAACTTTTAGTATTGGGATTAAGAGGGAGTCTGGGGGGTCAAACACGAGGCCCGGGGCCCAGAACCGGTCCCTGAAGGGTTTAATCTGGTCCTGGTTCTGCACGTTTTATAAAAAAGGAAAAAGAAAGACTGGATAATAATGAGCCCACTGTAGAAGATGAACCTTATCAGTGCGATTATACCGTTTTTAATACAATTAGTCACATTTTTTGCCTTTTTTCAAATGTAGATAAAAAGTCAAACAATTTGATCTGATTATTCTTTTGCATGAAGTATTATATTATCTGGTAAAAACAATGTTTTGGATGTTTTTATGACTTAAAATGTCACAAAATTTATTTTAGAATATTAGAAAAAAATAAATAACAGTAAAACTGATTAAACGTAAAACTAAAAAAATTCAGAATAAAAGATAACGATGGTCACATGACAAATGTTCATAAGTGAAAGGGTCATGTGACCTCATAAATTACATGTCCTTCAAAATAAAAGCCTCCTTTTCTAACCTAACTGATTTTTCACAGCATTTAATTATTTCCAATGACATGTCAAGGTGATTCTACTTATTCCAACTGAGACATCGTACATTGAAGGTTAATATAATGAACAGCAGGGGAGAAGTGTGTAGATGTTAATGAACGTGTGTGTGTAAATGTGAACTGGTTAAACCGACTGATTCAGAGAGTTCAGATAATACGTCAGTATTTACGGTTTATTTGTGTTATATACAATAAGTAGATGAAGCGTGTTGTGATGCTGGAACACGTGAAGCTGAAAGTGGAAATCCGTCACGTCTCCATCACTCAGAAAAGTCTCATTGATCCTTTGACCTTATGAACGAGTCTGAATCAACGTGGTGAATATTCATCACATCAGCAGGTTCCTGAGCTTTAAAGTCACTAATGGAATAATTCAGAGTCTCTGGCGGATTCGTGACATTAACAATTACACTGACGCTTTAATTCCAGCCCGACAAAACTAGAAAACGCTCGAACTTCAAGAATAAACGGAGAGGGAACATCGGTCTTTACACAGCGTCGCTGCGGATGAATCTTTTGTCATTTATTGATTCGTATGAGCAGAAAAATCCAATTATGACGTAACCAATAAAACAGCAGTTTATGCTCAGAATAACTAACAACGTCTCCTCAGCAGCAGCTCAGAGCGTCCAGCAGCAGGGTCCACGTCCAGTTAATTGGTCTCTGTGGGTCGTTAGCGTGTGGGCGGAGCCTCTTTGATGGGATCAGGACCCACTGGGACGCGACCTTCACATCAGCAGCTGCCGCGTCACGTTCCTGATTAATGGACGATTTCATCTTTAACTTCAACCTCAGCGACCTGAAGTAAAAACACGTTGACAACTGTTTCAACTCGAGACCAACGATCAGTCAATCAATCAATTATTCAGATTAAAGGATTAGAGTCATTTTCAACAGGAAAATGTCCCAATTCTCTGGTTCCAGCGTGTTTATATGTAAATAAGAATATGAATCAATTTCGCGTCGCGGCTCGGCCTGAGGAATGTGAGCGGTGAACGCCAGACGCCACTGAACGCTTCGTTTCTAATGAAGACGGAGCACGAGCAGCAGAGTGTTTTTACGGAGACGTACGAGCTGCCAGAGCTGCAGCTGCAGCCTGATCCTCACATCACGTTCATGGTTTCCATCAGACAGGAAGGAGCGGCAGGAACGGATCAGAGGAGAGATGGTTTTATGATGGTGATGGTGATGATGATGATGGTGATGATGATGGTGATGATGATGGTGATGATGATGATGATGATGGTGATGATGGTGATGGTGATGATGATGATGGTGATGATGGTGATGATGGTGATGATGATGATGGTGATGGTGATGATGATGATGAAGATGATGATGATGAAGATGATGATGAAGATGATGATGATGATGATGATGATGATGATGATGAAGATGATGATGATGGTGATGATGATGGTGATGATGATGGTGATGATGGTGATGATGATGATGGTGATGGTGATGATGATGATGAAGATGATGATGATGAAGATGATGATGAAGATGATGATGATGATGATGATGATGATGATGATGATGATGATGATGATGATGAAGATGATGATGATGGTGATGATGATGGTGATGATGATGGTGATGATGATGATGATGATGATGGTGATGGTGATGATGATGATGATGATGATGATGATGATGATGATGATGATGATGATTTTTATTCTCCAGCAGAAAAATGACAAACAACATAACTTCTGGTTTCTTTTCACAGCTCGGTGACAGGAAGCTGTAATTATTCACAGCTTTGTGTTTGTTAAAAGATGAACGATTAGAGACGACAGAGTTCATCAATAAATCAGCTCGGTGGGGGAGGGGTCTGATCAGGGATCAATTACTGCATCACGATGAGTCTGATTTATCTGATTTACTGATGGCTTCATTATCAATAATCAACCACCGGTATCATCTTCTTGTCAGTAATTACACTGGTCTGGATGAGCTATTTACCGTAATGTCTGCTAAAGATGCTTTATGCATAATGTCTTCATATTTACCATCATTTCTGACCATCTTTTCTTTAATATCTAGACGTTTTTACCTTAAAGTCACATTTCAGTGTATTTTAAACAAAGTTTCCCGTGTGATTATTTCCCTCTAACAAAGTGGCTTTAATCCGACCACAGCGCCGTCAGAGCAGTAACATCATTATTTCTGACCATGTAGTATCCAGATGTGCGCGGCTGATAACCACTGAAACTTTAATTCAACATGCTGATAACGCTCAGCTGCTAAATCAGACTCCAAGACCCCCCACTGACGGACGTATGAAAACATTATTTATAGTAAATTGCATCTGACATGTTTTTTCACGTTGAAAAAACATAGTAAAATTCCATAAAATTACAAATACTCCTCTCACAGAAAATGCATAATATATAGTATTGAAGTGCAGATGTTGAGGCTGTTGAACAGTAATGAAACATAAGCTCAGTAAAACACTGAAGTGCATCCATCTAACTGCTCAGACATAAAGCACAGATTTGTGGCTGCAGGGTTAAAGCAGCATCTAGAATATTAATCATCATCAACGCCACAGCAACACGCTGTAAAGTGGTGGAGACGCATTAGTGATGTCATAACTTCCCTTCGTCCTGCAGCCGCTGACGCTGCTGTTTGTCTGGTTTCAACACTTCAGGATTTAAAGTCACATCTCAGGACGTTTGTTCATGAAGCTGCTGATCTCAGGGTGTTTGTTCACTATTATAACAAACACTATTATAATTCATTAATATATAGTGATGATGTGAATGAGTGTACGAGAAAAAGAAAGAAAAAGAAAGAAAAAGAATATTTTAACTGTTTTATTTGGACATTTTTACCGTAATGTCTGGATCGTTTATTAACCGGCACTAGAAGAAGAGAGCATATCTCACCTGTATTAGCCTCTACACTGGCTTCCTGTAAGATCTCGTATAGAATTCTAAATCCTGCTCCTCACCTATAAAGCTCAACGGTCAGGCTCCATCCTACCTTAGGGATCTCTTAGTCCCATATCGCCCATCAAGAACATTACGCTCCCAATATGCAGCTTATTGGAGGTTCCCAGAATTTCTAAAATTAAAACAGGAGGCAGAGCCTTCAACTTCCAGGCTCCTCTCCTGTGGAACCGTCTTCCAATCTCAGTCCGGGGGGCAGACACCCTTCCTATATTTAAGAATAGGTTAAAAACTTTCCTGTTCGATGAAGCATATAGTTAGGGCCGGCCCTGGCTGGCCTAGTTATAGTTATGCTGCGATAGGTTAGTCTGCCGGGTCCTCATGAGATGCCCTGGGCTTCTTTTTCTTCTTCTATCTGTGATACTGTTGTACCACTACTGTACTTTTAAATCTGCTGTGGTTCCGGAGTCCTGCCCTGTGTTTTCTCTTTCACAGAGCATGCTGCAGTACAGCCACTCAGGGATCTACGGATGTTGGAGGGTCTGAGGCTGCCTTGGTGAAACCTGAAAGCTGTGATGGATCCTGCTCCTCATCCTCCACTTCTACCAACATTCATTACATTTCTGTTTGTTTGTAATATTCAAATGTCTCTGTAATGTTTCCACCTGCACACATCATCTACTGCAGCCTGTCCGTCCTGGAAGAGGGATTCCTCCTCTGTTACTCTTCCTGAGGGTTCTTCCGTTTTTTCTCCCTGTTAAAGGGTTTTTTAGGGAGTTTTACCTTGTACGATGTGAGGGTCTAAGGACAGGGGATGTTGTGTTGCTTTTGTACACAATGTAAAGCCCTTTGGGGCAAATCTGATTTGTGATTTTGGGCTATACAAATAAATTGAATTGAATTGAATTGAATTGAATAATGTCTTGATATTTACTGTAATATCTGGATACTTTTACCATAATATCTAAAAATCTTTTCTTTAATATCTAGACTTTTTTTTTACCATTCTGGGAGATAATTGTACATTTTATTTCATAAATCATGCTGAGCAGATGTTTAAACATGTTCTGTCTCCAACAGTTAAAACTGATGTTTTATTGTAGAATAAAGGTCAAACTGTTAAAAAGCTGCAGGTTACAGACGGTGAAAACACTGAACAGTGAATAGCACTTTACTGACACACACACACACACACACACACACACACACACACACACACACACACAGGGTGAGTCACGCCGACCCTGTCCCACCATGGAGTGCATCATGCCCTGTGTGTGTGTGTGTGTGTGTGTGTGTGTGTGTGTGTGTGTGTGTGTGTGTGTGTGTGTGTGTGTGTGCTCTCTCAGGTGATGTAACCGGTGTTTTTTCAGAGCCGCCACACTTCACGCTGGAGCAGAGAATGTGTGGAAGTGGCTGTTGACGTGTTTAATAGCCCGAATGTGTTGGAATTATCATATTTATTATTTCATTTACACGACTGAACGAGCTCAGCTCAGCCGTACAAACAAAAGATGGAGGAGATACACTCAGGTTTATCTTATTATCTCTTAATGTTAATAATAATAATTTAGTCTAATAATCAGTGTGTATCTGCACAAAGATTCACAGCTTAATTGCTGTTTTGTCTATATGTGAAATTATTTGTTGTTCTGTTAGTGGATTAATCTATTACTATTTCATCTACTTTGGTTTATCACACGATTTAACATGTTGATCAGTGTTTCTAAAGCTGCAGATTGAAGCTAAAATGTCTTTTTTTGTCCACAACCAAAGATCATCAGTTTACTATTATAGAAGAATAAAGAAACCAGGAAATAACCAGAGAACAGAAGCTGAACCAGAGAATCTGGACATTTTAGAATTAAAAAATGACTTAAATCTATTAATGTGATAGTCAGTTAAATAGCAACTGAAATCATATATATTTTTATAACAGCTGCTAAATAAAACGAAATCCAATGAACTGATGAAGTTTGACTCTTAAACTTCATCGATGCATAATGATTATAATATCAGCCCAGATCTGATATTTGGACTCTGTTTGTAGGCGCTGACAGACAGCAGGTCACTGCTTTGATCGCTCTTACACATAATTCAATAATTCCTCTTTGTTATGAACTGTCCTCTTCCGTGTTTGTTCTCACACGCTCTCATTTCACGCTAATCACACGCCGTGTTTGCTGTAATAATCGATTCATCAGACGCCGCCTCTGCTCCTGTGGAGATAAGTGAGCGTCTCTGCTCCTTTTATACAGCTATTAATGATTATTGTCTGCATGAGTGGATGTTGGTCTTCAGTCTGAGCTCCTGCTGGAAGTGGAAGGAGGAAGCAACACCACTGCTTTCAAAATAAAATAAGAGAAAGACCTGGTTAGTCTGTAGGTTTCAGCTGGTTTGGGGGTCCTACAGGTGACGATCCTACAGGTGAGAAACCTACAGGTACAAATTTTACAGGTGAGAATCCCACAGGTGAGAAACCTACAGGTGAGAAACCTACAGGTGAGCACCCTACAGGTGAGTATCCTACAGGTAAGGATCCTACAGGTGAGTATCCTACAGGTAAGGATCCTACAGGTGAGTATCCTACAGGTGTGCATTCTACAGGTGAGGATCCTACAGGTGAGCCTCCTACAGGTGAGGATCCTACAGGTGAGGATCCTACAGGTGAGCCTCCTACAGGTGAGCATCCTACAGGTGAGCATCCTACAGGTGAGGATCCTACAGGTGAGCATCCTACAGGTGAGGATCCTACAGGTGAGGATCCTACAGGTGAGCCTCCTACCAATAGCTTCACCAACATAATAACAAAGCTCAGATCACCTCTGCTGAAGATGAAGTTTCAGTTACATTTGTTCAGACTCTTGAACATGGCTGACACACACACACACACACACACACACACACACACACACACACTGTATTCCTCTTATTTTTCCCCTGACGTTAGTGGTTTATGATAATGATTTAATGTGGTTTTTATATAACAGCTGATGCACTTTGCTGCAGCACTTTATGTGTCACTGAGCACTTTGTTCTCCAGTTATTATCTATTAAAACTGCTGCTGCGTCCATGAGGATTTTAACTGAGAACATGATGAGATGCAGCAATAAAACTGAATCTGAATCCACAGTCACAAGAGGTCAAAATTTACATTTACATCCAACACTTTGTTTCCTGACAGCACAGCTGAAAAATAATGAGAATTCAACTTTCTCTGTATTTTACTTTATTTATTATTTGGAAACAGGTTTATATATGAATATATTATATTAAGATGAATATCTGTGTTCTCTCCTTCTCCCTATATATATATATATATATATAATGGCAATTATAATATAATTGACATTGACTGGTGGTTAATTTAATTTATTTAATATACTGTATTAAAGTACGTCTAAGACATCTTATTATTGTGTAGTTTCATTATAATGGAAATTTTAATAATTGATTATTATTAAATTATGGAGAAGGAATTAAAAAAGTCCAAACTTCCTCCCAGAACTTTCACTCAGATCATTACATACGTTTCGTTTCCATTATTATTTTTATCTGTTATATTCATTAATTGTGGTCTGATTATTTGTACATAATTAAAATAAACTAATACTACTAGATTATTGACATGATTTTGAACTGAAAAGCTGTAAATATCTTATGTAGAATACTATGACATTTCTGTAGTGAAAGTCATTATTTGTAAGACAATACTCTTTATAAAGATTTGAAATACTTTACTCTTTGTGATGAATCTTTAATATATGTTTGAGCTGTGATTTTAGTGGATTCATATTTTATCAATGGTCAGTGATAATTAATGAGATGATTATTGTTTTTGGGTGTAAAATGATGAAATGTAATTAATGCTACTGCAATGCAGCTATGAGAATGTCAAACTGTATGCTGATGATATCCTGTTCTATTTGACCTTTATGGTTCCTGTTTAGTACCCGTTTAATGCACCCAGGAACTGGATAGAAAATAATTTGCTGCAGTTATGTGATTCTGTAGATGTAGTTTTATTGTAAATTCTCCACATCTCAGGTTTCTAAAAGTCAAAACTGGATGTTGATGAGTTACGTTGAATAAAAACAGGAAAGAAGAACCTGGGAAAGTGATGAAAAAGAGACAAACTGACATTAGTTTAATTTAACTTTAGAGTTTTCACTATGGAATGAAAGGACAGTTTAATGCAGGTTAAAGTTGATTAAAGTCACACTGGAATGTTCTATTCATTCTTTAACGTTAGTGACATCACAACAACGTTCTATGTGTGTCCACAGTCATCCACTGACAGAACATTCTCTGACTTTGAAGGTTTTTGTGTTTCCCCAAAAACTTGATTCAGGTTTTTATTGCACTAGTTGCAGATATTGAACTTTGCATTCTAATTATTAAAG
>JAYKQN010000039.1:1175000-1565000 GCA_036785175.1 Eupleurogrammus muticus | reverse complement strand
TCCTTGTAGTTCTGCAGACAGGAGGAACAGCAGCGTTTTAGCAGCAGATGGTTCATCAGCTCAGAATCACTGCAGATCAATAAGTTCTGACGCGTCAACAACACGGAACACGTCCAGAACCAACAGGTTTACTACAGCAACACATCACAGGAGGAAACACACAGATTCTCTGGTTCAGCTTCTGTTCTCTGATTATTTCCTGGTTCCTTTATTCTTCTATAATAGTAAACTGATGATCTTTGGGTTGTGGACAAAAAAAGACATTTTAGCTTCAATCTGCAGCTTTAGAAACACTGATCAACATTTTACACATTTAATGAACCAAACAACTAATTATGCGTCTGTGTGTGTGTTTATATATATATATACACACACACACACACACACACACAGTTTTCGCAGTTTTCTGCTGAGGCCTAAAAACATAATTATTTCATATTTACACACGTCATTTTTAATAAAGGTGAATGAAAAGATTATTATTCTTTTTTAGGTTTTAACGACATAGTTAATTCCTAAATAACTTTCCCTCATAAATCTCGCTGCAGCAGGTTCTGGACGGGTTCCGTCATCCCAGTTAAACAAGGTCAGAACCGCAGATGTAAAAACATCGACAACTCTTCGCTTAATGGAATTATCCAGAACATTTGCCAAGAAGGAAAAAGCCTGGTGATGCAGGAGGCCGATTTAAAGGAGCCGAGACCCCCACAGCCCAGGTCCTGGAGGACCCCTCTGGGTCCAGATCTTTGGACCTGGACCAGCACCTGGTTCTACTGGTGGTTCGTGAGTAGAACCACTAGGAGAACTGCGGGTTAGTCCTCCAGGACCTGGTTTGGTGACCTGGTCTACACAATGGGATCCTGGGTAGTGGGTCCAGCAGGATCTCCAGCGGGGGGTCCCTAGGAAGCCCCCTCTGATTGGCCGTAGTGTTGCCGCTGGGTGGTGATGTCATAAGGTTCTAAACACACGAGGAAGTGGAAAGGACCGTAACCCTGACCACCAGAACCTGGTTCCAGAAGAAGACCCTGGACCACGTGTCCAACTCAGGTCCTGGAGGACTGTTGTGGGTCCAAGTTTTTGTTCCAACCAGCAGTAACACCTGGTTCTGCTAAACCAGTAGATCCTTGCTAAGCCGTGTTGTTAGCCGAGTTGCTAGCTGTGTTGCTAGCTGTGTTGTTAGCCGTGTTGTTAGCCGTGTTGCTAGCTGTGTTGCTAGCTGTGTTGCTAGCTGTGTTGTTAGCCGTGTTGCTAGCCGTGTTGTTAGCCGTGTTGCTAGCCGTGTTGTTAGCCGTGTTGCTAGCTGTGTTGCTAGCCGTGTTGTTAGCCGTGTTGTTAGCCGTGTTGTTAGCCGTGTTGTTAGCCGTGTTGCTAGCCGTGTTGTTAGCCGTGTTGTTAGCCGTGTTGCTAGCCGTGTTGCTAGCCGTGTTGTTAGCCGTGTTGCTAGCCGTGTCTTTAGCCGTGTCTTTAGCCGTGTTGTTAGCCGTGTTGTTAGCTTTGTTGCTAGCTGTGTTGTTAGCCATGTTGTTAGCCGTGTTGCTAGCTGTGTTGCTAGCTATGTTTTAGCTGTGTTGCTAGCCGTGTTGTTAGCCGTGTTGCTAGCTGTATTGCTAGCTATGTTTTAGCTGTGTTGCTAGCCGTATTGTTAGCCGTGTTGCTAGCTGTGTTGCTAGCCAAGTTGTTAGCTTTGTTGCTAGCCGTGTTGCTAGCTGTGTTGTTAGCTGTGTTGTTAGCTGTGTTGCTAGCCAAGTTGCTAGCTTGTTTTACCTGTTTGCTTCGCATGTTGTTATTATGATCACCTACGCCTACATTTTTCTTTACAAACTTAAATTTTCTGTATAAACTGATAAATCTTCAGGATTTAAACTGAACTAAATTGAGTTGATCTGTCAACAGATGCATTAATGTACGTGTTCAGAGGCCTGATGAATGATTCTAAAACGACGTTTTTACTTCCTCATCTGGTCAAACCTGATTTATCACTGATTCAACGTTTTTCTGACACAGAACAGTCTCGTGTGTCTCAGCGTTTATTCAGCTTCTTAACGTGTGGAATCGTCTGTTTCTATTTCACACACGTTCCTGATAAAATAGTGGAGCTCTATTGATCGATTATCAGAATAATTGGTGATTCCTGTAGAAACCGATGAATCAACGCTGACATCAGCAGCAAAACAGACGAACGTAAAGTTTTCTGTTTTCTCCTCCCCTCATCCACTTATTTAGTTTTTCCGCTTGTTCCGTGTTTAATCCCATTGTGTTGCACACAAACGCGTTTAAAGGCAGCTCTGTCGCTCTCATCTCGTAAATGATGAAGCGTTTCATTCGTCTCTTCGGGGGAACTCGTTTAGCGTTTCATTCCCGTGCTTAAGTAACCGGATTACGGCCGCTGTAATCGGATTGAGCTGCTGCCGTTTGCTGGGAGAGAACACGGCCATTCCTCAGCAGCTGGAGCAGCAGCTGGAGCAGCAGCTGGAGCAGCAGCTGGAGCAGACATTTATACAATAATATTCACTTATGATGAGGGAAGAAGAAGAAATCGTCAGGATTTGAGAAGCTGCAAAAAGAGAAAAAGTTTCTCCCAAATTAAAACAAACGTTAACTCAGAGAAACTGAAGCTAACAATTAAATCAGATCCATTAAAAGCTTTTAAAGCTCCCGTTGGAGCGTGTGTGTGTGTGTGTGTGTGTGTGTGTGTGTGTGTGTGTGTGTGTGTGTGTGTGTGTGTGTTGCTCCGCTAATGGACTCTAGCTTTCATGTTTTGGCTCCGTCATCAGTGATCAGGTCCAGGCTGAATCCTCCTGGAGGATTTGAGTATTTTCCATCTAAATATTTGAGCCACAGCCGAGCGTAAAAAACACAAAAAGCTTCTGGTCCCGGACCGGGACCAACAGACGGTTCTGTTGGATCAAACACACACACACACACACACACACACACACACACACACACACACACACACACACACACACACACACACACACACACACACACACACACACACGTCCAGCTGCAGAAACAGCTGCAACGTCTGTGGAGACAAAGTCTCGGCTGCGTTTTTACGATATTATTAAAAATACAGAGAACAAACTACAGCTTTAACTCTGAAGCTAAAGCACTAATGTGAATCAAACTGTTCTTGTAAATCACTTTTCACACAAAAACAACTTTTCAGATTAATAAAAATTAAATATAAACAGTTTGAGTAAATTTGTGTTTTTGATGCAGTTCAGGTCTGTTTTTTTTTTATTAATTCATTAATTTAATTTAAAGGTTTAATACTAATTGTCTGAAAGTGAAATGAAAATGAATAAATCATCTCTGAAGAATTACTTCAACATTTAACACAAATCATGAGAATAAAAAAAAATGCAGTTTAACACATTTACTGATATCAGACTTTTTCATTAATAAATTCTCTAAAATCTTCAGACTGTGTATATGAACATCATTATTAATACTAAGTTAATGTTTAGTTTGTAAATGTTTTTTGTGCAAAAGCTTTAAAAAATAAAATGAGAACCAGAAACGATGTCTTAATTATTTATTATGCGACTCCACATCTCAGTGATAAATAATCTGCAGAACTTCCCACTTTCCTCAGTCTGAACCAAACATTTGTGAAGTAAATTTTCAGAACTTTTTCCCGAAATCTTCAGGTTCATTTGAATTTTAAAAACTTGGAAATTATTTTCAAATTTGATTTTTTCCCCCATTTTCCTCCAATGATTCAAACATGAGCATTTTGTTCTGTTTAACTGTTTTTTTATCTGCTTCCTGCTTCCTGATGTTTGTAGTTTGTCGGTGCAGGTCTGCCCCCTGGTGGCGGTCAGAGGGCACTGCACCCCAGGAAATACTACTACAAGTACACGGAATAAATACTGCAGATACACAATAAATACTGCAGATACACAATAAATACTGCAGATACACAAATACTGCAGAATATAGATATGATACTGCTGATTAAATAGTTATTAATCAATATTCTGCTTATTTTCGTGTTGTAATTTTGTTTTTCTCTTTTTAAACCGTGGCAGCGCTGATCGGTGGTTGTGCGGGTTAACGCGGGTTAACGCGGGTTAACGCGGGCTCGTGCGGGCTCGGCCTCACCGTCCACTCCCGCAGGAAGCCGTCCACTCCCCCCCCCGCGGCTCCTTTGTGCCTCCTGAACTCGTCCTTCACGTACTGGTCCCCCAGGGTCCGCAGGTCCAGCGGCAGGAACCGGTGCAGGACCAGGATCCGCTTGTACAGGGCCCGGACTCTGGACACGTGACCCGCAGCCGCCATCCGGCCAGGACCCGCAACAAAACCCGCAACACACCGCACAAACTGTTTATTCAACGCGTGTCCTTGTTTATCCCGGAAATGAACCGCGGTTCTTCTTCGGTGGTTTTATTAGCGGCAGCAAAGAGTTTGTAGAGAATCGCCGCCTCCTGGTGGACGAGAAACGACATTACACCCAAAACCGGAAATACGTCACTGGAGCAGCAGGGGTGGGGGCGGGGCTGGTGAAAGAGTGAATACTGAGTAGAAATGAATGAATGAATGAATGAGACAGATGCCTGATTCATCTCAACATGTTTATTTTTCCTATTGACACCAAAGACACAACAAACAGACAACAACCAACAGGAAGGTCTGGTCCTGCTGGGTCCTGCTGGTCCTGCTGGGTCCGGCTGGTCCTGCTGGGTCCGGCTGGTCCTGCTGGGTCAGGTGGTGGTGTTGAACTGGTTCTGTTGGTCTGGGTTGAACCTGTACCTGTAGCCGTAGGCTCTGAGGTGGTAGGTGAGGAAGTCCAGGACGTAGAGCTGCTCTGGTCCGATGTAGTGGAAGGACACGGCCAGGTCCGAGCAGCAGTCTGGACCCTGGAGAGACCAGATCCACATTAGACACATGTCAACTCACCCTCAGATTACCATAGGTCTGGGCGGTCTAGGTCCACCTCTGACGGGGGGTAGTGGTCGTAGAGCAGGAACCAGGGTCTGGGTCTGGGGAACTCCCGGGGCAGGTAGTGGTTGGGGGGGTAGGGGTGGAAGGTCTGGCGTCCTCTGATGTCCCTGGAGTCGGCCGGCGCCACCTTCATGGTCTCCATGCACTTCCCCAGGGCCACGTCCTCCAGGTCTGAGGCCTGGTCGCAGAGCGCGGTCCGGAAGCCCCTGACGAACCTCCTGAGGGCCTCCCTGCTCAGGACGTAGCCCGCCCCCCCGCTCATGTAGCCCTGGGCCACGAAGGGGCGGAACCGGCGGCCCAGGTACAGCGGCTTCTCGGGGTCACAGCCGGACAGCAGGAACCTCAGGTTCTCCAGGACCACGAAGGTGTCGTCGTCGGCCTTCAGGAACCAGTCGGCCTGGTGCAGGTGGTGCCGGTGGATGTGCTGCAGGGCCCGGGCCGTCTTCAGGTACAGGTTCTGCCGGCCCTCGCCCACGTCCAGCTGCACCGTGGGAAAGTCGCTGGGCTCCGAGCTCATGTACAGAACCACGTCACAGCGCCGCGCCCATGTCTGCTTCACGTGGCGAGTCCGGTTCTCCAGGTTCATGGGACCCGTCAGGATCCAGCACAGGATCCGGGGCGTCTGGGAGGAGTTGTCGGCTGGGGGGGATGGATCAAACCATAGAAACACACAGGTTGTGAATTTTTCCCTAATTATTAAGAGAATTTACAAAAAAAACGGATGATCATTAACTGAGAAACTAATTGTGCGTAATTACGCACCGCGGTGCACCCTGGGATAAAAAAAACACCTACTGGTAATAAAAAAAAAGATCAAAGTGAATGGACATTCAGAGGAAATGTGACGTCACTAAAAGCCACCGGACGCCGCAGCGCGTTCTGACCACTAATGAGGTAACGGGTTAACGCTGCGGACCCACCTGGCGGACCCACCAGGCGGACCCACCAGGCGGACCCACCAGGCGGACTCACCTGGCGGACCCACCAGGCGGACCCACCTGGCGGACCCACCAGGCGGACCCACCTGGCGGACTCACCTGGCGGCTGACGTGAGTCCCCGCGTCGCACGTCTCTGATCAGCTGAGCGGGCGCGAGCGCGTCCAGCGCGTCCAGCGTCATCCTCAGGGACAGGAAGCCCAGCAGCAGCCCGCACGTGAAGGGCACGTGGGAGGAGGCCTTCACCTTCATCAGCTTCATCCTCTTCATCCTCTTCATCACCTCCATCCACCTGGTGCAGGTGAGAGAAGGAGAAGCACGTTAGGCTCCATCCAACAGCTGATTGTCACGCACGTCCACGCACACACTCACGCACGCACAGTTGCTGCGATGAAATGACGAGAACAAACGTGTCAGTGAGAATGAAACTGAGAATCAAACCTTCAACAGGTGAAGATCAGGAAGCAGCTTCACGTGCCTCAGGTCGGGCTACACACACACACACACACACAGGTGTTTCCACTATAAGTGATCAGGTATGACGTCATAAGAACACAGGAACTCTGACCCGTCTATTTCATATATTTGTTTGTCCGTATGGAAACATTTACTTTAAACTATATTTCCCTAAGAAGCTGTGATTATAAAATCTATGTTTTACACGTAGGTGTAAAAAGGGGGCTTTTATTTTGAAAGACAGACAATTAATGAGGTCACATGACCAGTCCCTGTTGCCATGTGAGCATCATCTCACAACCAAAGGTTGAATTTTATTCTGGGTTTTGGAAGATTTTCACCAAATAAAAAGTTAAGTTCACTGTTTGGGAAAAGTACATTTATTATTTAATGTTTTATTTGAATGTTTTGACGTTTTTCCTAATAAACTCATAGTTTTGTTTCCACATGTCAACAATAAGTAAATGTGTAAAGTTCCTGTTCATCAACCTGATGGAGTCACTGACTCACATACATCTTTTACCTGCATATTATTTTTATTTATATCTATTATTTGGGCCATTTTTGGAATATTTGTTACCTCTAATATTTCATGCTACAGAGCGTTAGTAAAAATCCAGGTAAATCCATTTAAGTTTAGCAGAGTTTATTATTATTATAATTATATATATTTATATTAATTATTTGGACTCGGCTCAACAACCAAATCAACTTTTGCTTTTACTTCACATCTTTTATCCTCGTATAAGCAGGAGGAGGATGATGATGATGATGATGATGATGAGGAGGAGGAGGTAGAATAAAGTTCGTTAAAAAGCGACGCAGTCTGTCTGACTGTATTTTGTGACATCACAGGGGGAGGATCCTCTGTTCTGATCCTCGTCTCCTACGGGACCAGCGACTTGGACAAAGAATCATTCTGTCAATCCGCTCTCCTCTGCATCAGGTCAGTTTATTCCTTCTGTCGTTTACCTTCAGGTCGTTTCTACAGTGACAACGTGTGTTAATGATCATCTAACTAATCTGATCTTTAATCTCATTCACATCTTTGTTTTCTGTGTAAAAACTGCAGCTTTACACAAAGTTTGGTTTAAACTTGACTGGAGGTAAATGAAGATTTAATATGAAAGCAGATGTTGAATGTTTAATCCAGATGTCTGTGATGAAGACGATGATGATGATGATGATGATGAAGAAGAGGGGAAACCTCTTCCTCATTCACAATTAAAATCAGTTTTAACAATAATCAACTCAGAAGGAAAACTTTGGTTTTTAGATGAGAAAACATCTTAGATTTAGTTTTTTTGTTAAAAACAAAAGTTATAATTTCAACTAAATAGTTCAATGACCACCTTAAATGTGATGTATGATTTTCATAATAGGAGAGAATCATCCAATATTTGTGTTTTCACTCATATAAAAAAAGTAAATAATTAATAGACAGTTGCATTCTTCACTTTTTATGCAGAGTGTTGTTTAAAGGCTGAAAAACTTGAGGGTATGTTTGTGTGTGTATGTGTATGTATATATATATATATATATATATATATATATATACTTTTTATGACATGGAACCCTCATTACACTCACAATAGGTGCAGAACAATAAAACTATTATTACTGTTTCTGTGTTTTGATTTGTAGCTAAAATGGGCAAAAAGAAGAATCCGAGGAAATGAATCCATTGCTGAATTAAAGCTAAATAGCAGAAAGCTGCATTGATCCATGATGTTCCGTCTATTTTTACCGTGGACCTGGAGCCTCTCGCGCGTCTCTCTGGTTTCAGGGTTTTAGAGGCTTCTCTGCTTTAAACAGGATGTGTCACATCCATCACGTTTATGTGACTCGTGTTCTACACAACGCGCCTCATGTTTTAAAGAAACGCAGCAGGTCCCGTTCCTCCTTTTGTTGAGGTGTCGCGTCCTGCAGGAACAGACGCAGACGGACGACTCGCCTGGATGTTTACAGCAGAAACAGGGATATTTCAGCTAATAATGATCAATCAAATAAATACAACATGTTAAAAAAGTCATTAAAAGCCTGAGACTGTCCAGCTGTTTCACAGGAAATACAAGATTCTAAAGTAATTATAACACATTATAATAATAACTCATTTCATTGGCACATAATTGGCTGTTTGAGTAAAGAGATGTTTCATTCATTATTATTTTATCTATGAACTTTAGTACATTTTTTGATGTATAAATATTTAGTGTATTTATATAAATTATTTTACATTCTATTTCTTGTTTAATCAATGTTATATATCTATTGTATTCTTTATTTACTATTATTTTTTATCATTTATTATTCTTATTGGATTATTCATTCATTTACCTTCATTCTTTACTCTAATAATAAAACAAATAACATTTTTTCTCCTGTTCTTTCTCGTCCAATCAGGTGAATCCGTCCTCCATCGATGGAGAATCTTCCGGCCAACGCCTCCTCCCCCTCCCCCCCGCTGACCTCTGACCCCTCTAACTGCAGCAGGTGGGAGCAGTGGGGGGCCCCGTACCTGCACAGGTTGGCTCACCTGGACCTGCAGCTGTACCAGGACTTCTACGCTGTCTGGGTCTCACTCATGGTAAAACACCAGGACACATAGCAAGTCCCTGTTTCTGTGGCTCCGCCCCCTCTGACCGCCGTGGTTTACATGCTCAGGTGTGTAACAGCGTGATGCTGGTGGCGGGGCTGGTCCTCAACGGCCTGGCTCTCTACATGTTCTGCGGGTCCTGGTCCCAGTCCTCGGCCTCTGTGGTCTACACCATGAACCTGGCCGTGGCCGACCTGCTGGTGGCGCTATCGCTGCCCGCTCGCATCGCGCTGTACCACAGCGGCGGCGGCTGCCACGCCTGCTCCTACGTACACACCTTCAGCTACTTCGTCAACATGTACTGCAGCATCCTGTTCCTCACCAGGTGAGTCAGTCACACCTGCAGCTTCCTGTTCCTCACCAGGTGAGTCAGTCACACCTGCAGCTTCCTGTTCCTCACCAGGTGAGTCAGTCACACCTGCAGCTTCCTGTTCCTCACCAGGTGAGGAGCTTCCTGCAGGTGTGACTCGGTATCTGTATTGATCAGTATTGGTTGTTTTCCCCCTATCAGTATCTGTATTGATCAGTATTGGTTCTTTTCCCCCTATCAGTATCTGTATTGATCAGTATTGGTTCTTTTCCCCCTATCAGTATCTGTATTGATCGGTACCTGGCGGTCGTCCACGCCTCCAGTACGCTGCATCGATGGAGAACAGCAGGAGCAGCGAAGTGCGTCAGCGCCACAGTTTGGTTCATGGCGGTGGTCGTCACCTACTCCTTCCAGGTAAACGACAAACAAACTTTGATAAAACCTCAGGAAAACACACAAAGTGTTATAAATGCCCATTTCATTTTAAGAGTTGATTCCTTGGTTCTGTTTGTGTAAAGTTCAGTTCCACTTCAATAGGAAACAGGCCAGTGATGAAGCATGTTTGTCAAAATAAAAGCATTTATCAGGTCTCTCAAATGTACATTTTGTGTTCATGTTGTTTCTTGTTATTTAGAGTCTATTGTACTGGTTTTGGCGCTGAATATCTAACGAGATATCTAATGAGAAGGCTGTAGGACTTCAGCCGTTTCCATGTTTTCTGACACGTTTCTCTGGTTCGTAGACGACGGCGCTGGAGTTCGGCTCTTCCTGCGTGCTGCTCCCCGCCCTCTTCTACCTGGCCGTGCTGGAGTTCCTGCTCCCCCTGCTGGCCGTGGTGGGCTTCACGCTGCGCGTGGCCTGCTTCCTGTCGGGGGGGCGGGGCCCGCTGACCCAGCAGGGCCGCGCCCGGCGGGCCCGCGCCGTCCGGCTGCTCGCCGCCGTCCTGGTGGTTTTCACCGTCTGCTTCACGCCGTTCCACGTCCGCCAGGTGCTAGTCTACTTCAGGGTGGGGGGCGGGGGGGTGGGGCACGTGCTGGCCTATCACATCACGGTGACGCTGAGCAGCCTGAACAGCTGCCTGGACCCGGTGGTCTACTGCTTTGTGACGGACAGCTTCAGGCGGGTGTGGCGGCGACGGAGGGGCGGGGCCGGGGGGGCGGGGCCAGCCAGCGGCGCCGAGGCGGAGAAGTGTTCGGGGGCGGCGCTCGCCATCGCTCAGAGCCTCGCCGCGCTGACGCTCGGCGGCGTGCCCGCAGGAAGTGATGTCATCAACCACCTGTAGACTGACTTTTTATTCTGTTCACAGAATATGAACAATATATATATATATATATATATATATATATATATATATATATATAATTATTCTTCAATTTAACAAAACACTCTTATTTTGGTCAATTGGTCCAATATTGAGTAGAATGATGTTATTCCACAGATAATTCACCGTATTTAGATCAATTTGCTGCATCAAAAAAGCTGATTTAACACAAAAGTTCTGGCTCTGATCTGAATTAAAAAGCTGTAGATAGAGGATTAGATATAAATCTACAACCATGAAACAGACGATAGAGAAGTTTTACTTAAAAACGATCTAATTTGGGATCTATGTTATCTTAGTTTAATATATATATATATATATATATATATATATATATATATATATATAGTTGTAAGAACGTTAAACATGTTCCACACGTGTATTTAAAAAACCTACTTTATGCTGACAAAGTAGTTTCAGTTTTATCAATGAAAGTTTCCAGTTGATAAAAGCTTCCACGGATCTTTCTGTTCTTTTTATTAAACTTTTTAACGCATCTGTGGAAATCAGAGAGATTCAAGTAGAAAAAGGCAGAAGTGCTGTTAATAGTTGAAAACTTGGTGGCGTATTGAGTCTATGTTAGATATTTTACTGCCGTTGAAGACGTCAGATCATTCATTCATCAGATGATTAGACTGAGCTGAGGTTTGAATCAACATCTGTTTCTAGTATAAACAGCTGGATCAGAGCAGCCGTTTTATGGCTCTGTTTATGCTTTTAGAAAAGTGTCTGAATGGAAACTTGCGGCTCTAAAACACCAACTTTTAAGAGCTTTAGACCATCAGTGTGTGTGTGTGTGTGTGTTTCTGGAATAATATAAATATAAAGTCACTTTGCTCTGATTTTTCCATCTAGTTTCAGACTTTTCTCACTATAATCTGTATAAACTGATTTTTATCTCTTCATCATCTTCTGTTTGTCAGTTAATCTTCATTTAATTATGTCAAGTCAAATGAATTCATAAAACTCTAGATATATTTTTAAAACTGAGAATCTCATATTTTTTCAGCGATTGCAGGATAATTATTTTGATGAGAATAAAAAAAACACATTTGCAATATCTCAATCTAATAGTTTTATGCTGATTTTATTGCAAAAACCTTGTTTTTTGCACTAAAACCTTTGTTTTCCACTTTTGATGCCGTCAAACACCAAGAAGTGACAAGTTCCAGATGTTTGAACAATGTGCAGATGGAGGAATCACGTCTCATCCAGCTAAAGCAGCTGCAGAAAAGAAGATGAAGACAGAAAGTTCTCTTCAGCTTTTCTGCTGTTTAATGAGTCTGAATCAGAACAACATGAACAGAAAACTGGTTCAGACGAGGAAGTTGAGACTCGCTGTGTTGGTCCTGACCAGGAAAACATGTGAGTTACATTCATTTCTTAACGTTTCATGGTGTCGTGTCTAGATTCACATGTTTGCTACTGGTGGTGAGTTAATACAGAAAATGTGCAGTTTAGTATTTATAGTATATATGTGTATATATACACTATGTGTGTATATTTATGTATATAAGATATTTCCTGTTGTCAGCGTTTCACTTTTTGCAGTGTATGACATTGTATGAATTCTTGTTCCAGTTTCACAGATTTTTTAGTGAGTTGAGTGATTATCAACTGTAAAACATGAAGATTTCAGGCTCTAAATCACATAGTAAATGAATGAATCAGCATCAGTTACTTGTTAGACCAGAAGATGTCAGCATCCCATCCAAATAAACCAGGATGGATCTCATCACATCGTCCTCCTATATATTCTTATATATTCCTATATATTTCTATTATTGTATTTACTGTCATAGAGAAAACAACATGTTTTGTCTTTTTAATTCCATATATTTGTATTTATTTATTATATTTGTCCTTTATATTTCTTTTTATTTTGTTCTTTATCTAACCTTTTTCTAATATTTTAGTCTTTATTCAACATATTTGAATAATCAGATTGTTAAGGGCTGTTTAGATCCAATTGATGAAATGTCTCATGGAATGTGAAAGGAAACCAGAGTAAAACCACACCACTCCAAGGTGTGTGTGTGTTGAATTTGCTTTCTGCTCTCCTTTTGGACTTAAGCCTACTGGCCCACGTTGACATATTTGTCCTTTTTGTCTCGTCTCTTTCATCCCATATTTTGGGTCTTTATTTCATACATTTGTCTTCTTATCCTACATAATTGTTATAACATCATATAAGAACTGAGACTTACACTGAGTACTGCAATAATCTGTAGAACAACACATTTTGAAAATAAACATAAACTGTATTTGAGCAATTAAGAACATATTCAAGTTCTAATAAGGTTAAATACAGATGTTCAATTTTAAACACTTTTTTTTATCTAATCAGATTTTTAAAGGGCTGTTTAGATCCAATTGATGAAACATCTCGTGGAATGTGAAAGGAAACTAGAGTAAAACCACACCGCCCCAAGGTGTGTGTGTGTGTTGAATTTGCTCTCTGGTGTCTCCTTTTGGACTTAAGTGTACTGGAAGGCCCGTAAGCCTCCCAAGGCCTGAACACCCTCGCTCCTCATGCATGGAGGTGGGTGCGAACCGATCAACCTTTGACCCGGCTCTGATGTTTTTCCCTCGGAAATTTGTCTGTTGGTGGAATCCATCAGCTTCCAGAGGTAAACCTGGGTCCTTCATCAGTACTGATGAAGGACCCAGGTTAACCTCTGGAAGCCAACGATTCAATGAGCCAGACTAATTCCAAGACGGCCAGTGTGGGTGTGTGAGAGTCTTCTCTTGCAATTTATCTGGACTTAAGTGTACTGGAAGGCCCGTAAGCCTCCCAAGGCCTGAACACCCTCGCTCCTCATGCATGAAGGTGGGTGCGAACCGATCAACCTTTGACCCGGCTCTGATGTTTTTCCCTTGGAAGTTTGTCTGTTGGCGGAATCCATCAGCTTCCAGAGGTAAACCTGGGTCCTTCATCAGTGCTGATGAAGGACCCAGGTTAACCTCTGGAAGCCAACGATTCAATGAGCCAGACTAATTCCAAGACGGCCAGTGTGGGTGTGTGAGAGTCTTCTCTTGCAATTTATCCTCGCTGGTCAAATCATCAACTTCCTGAAGCAGACCTGGGTCCTTTGTCAGAAACCAGGTCCACTTCTGGGAAACCAACGATTCCACCAACAGACTAAATTCCAAGGCGACCCTCACTGGTGTGTGGGTGGGGTGTGAGAGGGTAATCATATGTGTTGGATAGCGTAAGGTCGGTAACGGAAAGTCAAGTTGGGGTTGGGTTGTTAGCAGGGTTCAGCCTCGAAAGGGCTTAGTGAAAACCTTGCCCACAGATGAGAAGAAACGGGAGAAAGCATTGCGTTTCTTCGGACCTGATGCCACCTTAGATCTGATAGTAGACACCACATAGTCCTCTAGTCCTGGCTCATCTGCAACAGCTGAAAGTACAAACATGTCCACACTGCCTGAGTGTTTACAGAGGTCTTTGACAATAGCCTTGCTAAGGAGGTCAAACTTTTTTGGGGTTATGACCCAATCTATTGTGTCGACTGCATCCTGAGTTCGTTCAACGATGCGCTCTGTAAAGGCCTCTTGCCTGATTGCGTAGGGTGCATAGATGTCAAAGTCAGAAAACATCTTCGACATCACTGTCACAACCAGATGGCTACAGAACAGTTTGTTCTTTCTGGTTTTCTTTAATTCTGATGGTGTTCTTTCAGCCGGCGTCCAGCACTCTGCAGATCCAGAATCCTGGCTCGGCGTCCAGCACCCTGCAGATCCAGAATCCTGGCTCGGCGTGTAGCACCCTGCAGATCCAGAATCCTGGCTCGGTGTAGAGCACTCTGCAGATCCATATTCCTGGCTCAGCATGGAGTCCAATGCAATTCCAGAAATCTGGCTCAGCATAGAATCCATTGCAAGTCCAGAATCCTGGGTCAGCGTGGAGTCCATTGCAGATTCAGGACTCTGAGTCTGCAGTGAGACCCTTGCAGATCCGGAGCTCTTGTCTTTCTTGCACCTTGCGACATTCTTCTTTAGCATAAGAGCTTCCACTACCTTCTGACTCTGGTCGCATAGCTGTTTTATGGACCACCAGTTCAGCAGGTTGAGAACAGTCCTGATTCTGTTCACTACATATGCCAAATTGCGTCTGTGCTGAGCGGACTTTGTCTCTTCTGGCTCAATGTGAGCGAGGACGAGCTCACTGAGATGCATGAGCACAGCATTGTTGGCCTTGGGAACCACGACAAGAAGCGATTTCTTGTCATTCTCGAGTTGAATCAGATTCTCAAATCCGTTCAACAGGTCCACCTTTGATGATTCGCTGCCAAATTGAGGTCCAGAGGAATATTTGGTCTTCAGGCGGTCAACAAGCCGACAGACCAGTGTTTTAGCATACTGCTTGGCAAAGAAATTCTTCACCTTTTGGCACAGCTTGCTCGTCCCTGTTATTGGACTCTCAGCTCTCAACTCAGCCAAACTCTCGTCGAGCAAAGATATAGCTATATCCTCACCCAGAGCCTCAACCTCGGTTAAGGACTCTGATTTCTGGCGCTCATACTCGGACTCGTCTGCCGTGGCCAAAAGAGGATCGGTCAGCTCAGTGAGGGCATTCACCAAAATGTCCTCAACTGCTTTGCTTGTAACAATGATGTCACTCCTGCTTGATGAGGACTTTCTAGGTGGAGTTACGACTTTGGCCTCCGCTGACGGCTCATCTTCGTCGCTCTCCTCCTCCCCACAGCTGATATAAAAGAAAGGCTCCACTGGAGTCTGAGATGTACTCCCTTCCTCCAGTTGAGCCTCCTTTTCTTCAGACAGGTCTGATCTCGGCTTACGCAGTCGAGGTGTGCACGCCGTCTTCACCTTGGTCAAGACATTCTTGATCATTTTTCCTGTCTGATGCACCATGACAGTGAGCTTGCTGGGAGGGGTGACATGCTGGTTAACAAACCGGTCCCTACAGTGAGAGCTGGCGACGGATGAGTTCACACTCGCTGTCACCTCTCTCACGATGTGCCTGGTCAAGTCTGAGCAGGGGACATCAGACCCATCGACCTGCAGCTCCTGAGCAAAACTCAGACAAACAGAGTTATTCACACTGCTGTGAATGTCCTGCTCACTGATGGGCGTTTTTGGCTGCAGACGAGCCACCACTGCTTCTGAGATGTGTGTTATAATCTCCAGCAGTAGCTCCGCCAGCAACACCTCCGTTCCATTGTCCAGTTGGCCAAGTTTCAACAGCTGGCACTGGTTCTCTGTGACACCCTCAAAGAAGGATCTGATCAATGGGCGAAGACCCTCCACGGTGAGTCCTAGGGGCGCCATCAGATTTCCTTGGTGTCACTGTAAATGATGATAAAGAAGAAAGTTTAGCTGTAACTGAACTTGTTTATGTGCTAAACCAGACAAAGTCTGTTGTAACACTTTTGCAAACGTATTGTAAGTCAAATCAAATGTAAAGTAGACGGTGAATCAATGGAAGTTTCTAGTCTAAAACTTAATCCTTTGTATGCTGTGTATTCTGTAATTCTTTTGCGTTGAAAATTCTATAACTCCAGCACCAGCGAGTCTGACTTATATAGACTTTCAGAGGAGGGGGTGGGAGGAGTTTGATGATGTTGATGTTACATGATGTGACATCATCTGATGATGTCACATGATGTCACATCTGATGACAATGGCACATCACGTGACATCATCAGATGTGACATCATCAGATGTGACATCATCAGATGTGACATCACGTGACATCATCACATTCCTTTCCCCATGTGTGATGTGATGTGATGTCGTCACATCTGATGATGATGTCACATCTCGTGACATTACTCACATTACTTTCCCCCATGACATCATCTTTTTACATTTCATTAAATATATATTAATATCAATGTCTTTATATCTCATATTCCTTAATGTTTATATTTAAAAGTTTTGTCTTTTTATCCCCCATATATATATATATATTTTTTTTTTTTCAAATATTTGTCTTTTTATCTCATATTTTGTACAGTCCACAACCCAAAGATCATCAGTTTACTATTATAGACGGATAAAGAAACCAGGAAATAATCAGAGAACAGAAGCTGAACCAGAGAATCTGGACATTTATCAGTAAAAATGACTCATTTGTCATCTGCATCATTAAAACTGAGGAATTATAATATTATAAATAAATATATTTATATATAATTTGTAAGTATATTACTTTAAACTTTGTTTATAAAAAACATGTTTTTATAAACAACCAAAATCTGTTTATCTCTGATGTTGTTAGTATTTTTAGTAATTATCAAACTGAATCTGTGTTTAACTAAAAGAAATTCTGTTCTAAATATAATGAGACAGGATGAGGTGACATTTGTATTTACTCAGATTTATTAAACCACACGAGTAAATCTGTTCAGTGTTTGAGCAGCTTCAATCTGACACGTTGACACGTTGAAATGTAGAGATGACCCTGACCCTCTCAGACCCTCTCAGACCCTGACCCTCTCAGACCCTCTCAGACCCTCAGACCCTGACCCTCTCAGACCCTCTCAGACCCTCAGACCCTGACCCGTCAGACCCTCAGACCCTGACCCGTCAGACCCTCTCAGACCCTCAGACCCTGACCCGTCAGACCCTGACCCGTCAGACCCTCTCAGACCTACAGACCCTGACCCGTCAGACCCTCTCAGACCCTCAGACCCTGACCCGTCAGACCCTCTCAGACCCTCAGACCCTGACCCATCAGACCCTCTCAGACCTACAGACCCTGACCCGTCAGACCCTCTCAGACCCTCAGACCCTGACCCGTCAGACCCTCTCAGACCTACAGACCCTGACCCGTCAGACCCTCTCAGACCTACAGACCCTGACTTTTATCTCAGGTTTTTGTCTTTTTAGCTAATCATATTTAGCTAGTCATATTTTGCATCATTGCACATTTTAAATCTTTTTAATCCTCTATCTTATATTTTATCATATTTTTGACTTTTGATCTCAGATGTTTTTAAGTCAGAAAACAAAGGAACTAAGTAAAATGACCTGCCAGTAGAATAATAGAATAATAAACCTGCAGATCAGTACTGGACTAGTTATACCACTGAATCTGTTGTAATTTCAGTTTCATCTTCTTCTTCTGGTCGTCGTCCTGTAGGAAACAGAAGGAACCATGTAACCATAGAAACGGGGTCGGCCTGTTGCTACGGAGATGATGCTGTGATTTAATCTACGCAACCTCCCCTTCGTCATCTCTCCTGACTCGTCCTGATGGGTTCTTCTAGTATGGAGCTGCACGTCTCATATCTATAAATATATGAATACATTTCTGTAATATGTGGGTTGAGGAGCAGCGGCTGCTTTTAAATCTTCTTCTTCCACCATCAAACATCAAGCTGAAGCAGTTTGAAATTCACTTTTGTCCATGAGGCTTCAAGTATGTAAAGAACTTTTACAGTTTATTTATTTTGGTTTTCTTTTTCAAAATATTCACGCAGTATAAAAATCTAAAATTCTGTTGTTTTTGGTTAGAATTGTCTTATATTTTCTTTTTCTGTTGGTAGATTAAGTTGTTTTGATCTTGGTCAATTTAATCTTGCTATTAAAAAAAATAATGTTTTTACTATCATATTTTCTCTCTTTATATCATAATTTTATATTTAGTTTTTTTTATATATTTTTTTATATATCTTTTCATGTTATATTTTGTCTTTTCATAACATTGACTTTTCATCTATTGTCTAAAAAATGTTACCATGAATTTTTTTTCATACTTTTCATTTTAATCATTTAAAAAAACAAAGTTTAATTGTCCAACACTAAGGAAAAATAATTGGAAAAGCAAATTATCTGCCCATAAAATACAAAAAATCAAGATCATTCTGCTTAATATTGGTCTGATTGTACCAAAAACAAGATATTTTCTGGTTGAGAGTTTATTTGTTCAGTGTCTTGGTGCCGGTCCGTGGCCGCAGAGAAAGACTAAATAACTTATTTTACTTCTGTAAATGTCCATAACTTCCGTTTTATTTATTCCTAAATCTGAAGGATATTTTATTTTGAAAAATTACCAGATTCTCTGTAACATCCGTCTACGTCACTGTGGACCCAGGTCGAGGCGCGCTTTTCGGTCACGTGATAGCTTGCCGCTGTAGCTGGAGCTAGCAAAATGAGTAAAGAACAAACGTTTTTGGAAAGTTTCTTTGCGAAGAGGAAAGGCCCAGCCAGGAGACAGAAGAGGAGACTACGACTTCCAAGAAAAAGAAATCTACGTTTAATAGAAAATATCAGGAGTTTTACTCAAAATACGTTTTTATCCCAACAGGAGATTCCCGCGCTTCATAAGCAGCGACGGGATGAGGCGACAAGCGCTGAAACCGCTGCAGCACCTGGAGACCAAGCTCCCTGCATTAAAAGACAAGGCTTTGGAGAATTTAGAAAGAAAAAAAGCGTGACTAAGACGGACAGAAACTCACCCAGCCATCACATCACATCGTATTGCTGAGGCTAGAAGTCCTAAACTAAACTACGCAGCAGACTGGACATAAACACACGCCAGGTCTTTGTCTCCGCCTGGTGGCAGAAAAACAAGCTCAGGCCTCACTGACTCAGCATTGTGGTGAGTTGTATTTTTACGCACTTTATTCGTGGTATCTTATGTGCTTAAACGTTACCAAGGCGACCAGAGATGACGTCACTCACGTCATGATTCGTGTTTTTTATCATTATAATGTTTAGAACATTCCACAGCTTTCATGCAGGTCATATCCTATTATTTTGTTGTATTTATCCACCACACCTGAAGCTCTGGTCCCTGAAGATCTTGTGTGGTCCGTGGGGTAAAAAAGGTTGGAGGCCGCTGCTGTAGAAGCTTCATCTGTCTCAGCAAATCAATCCAAGTGACATATTTAAACGACAGATTCTTCATCAGAACTGAAAAGGAACAAACTGCAGGAGTCAAGTCGTTTTATTCATAGGAGAACAGACGTAAAAATAACAGCAAACAGAGAAAAAGGTCAAACGTGACGCTCAAAGAGACGAGAATCTGCAAAATCTGACATTTGTTCCTGTGAATCAGTTTTTGTTTTTTAGGGTGAATTAAAAGGAATGTTCAACGTGTTCTCAAGAGAACTTTGTTTTTCCTCCGTTACACAGTAAAATAGTGTACTTTTACAGTACTTTTACTTTTACTGCTTTACTATTTTTTTACTTGACTATTTTCCATCTTAAAGATTTTTCAGTAGTTTCAGAGTAATTCCAACATCTTTTATTTTCCTGTGTTCTGCTGCGTCAGTTTTGATGGTTTAGTTCAGTGATCAGTTTTAAAACATCAGTATAACATATAAAATATGAGGCGATTTGCTTGAATCCAGTTGAAGCTCAGATCGCTGGGTTCCTCCTCACCAGAGGAGCTGTGTTTCCATCATCATGGTGCTGTTTCCTGTGTGGAAGCATCTCTTGTTGCCTGGCGACTGCAGCATCAGAACCACTCGAGTGGCGTGTTTGTCTCCTTCCTGCTGCTGTAGGCTGGAAAATAAAGATTCGCTGCACAAATTCACTTTATCAAACTGTCACTCAGAAAGAGGCTGTGAGTCTGGGATGTTTTATTTAATCTTTACGTTGTAGGCTGCAGCGAGAACAATGTTTGACGTCTGATATTATGTTTAAAACCTGGAGGAAACGTCCAGATTCACTGATGAGATAGTTTTATTGGATTCTACCTTTGTGCATGTTTGTGCATGTGTATTAACCATTTTTGGTTTGAGCCCCTTTTTTGATTTTATTTTATTAATGTTTGTTTGTTGTTTTTTATCCTTGCACATTTATTTCTGGATTTGAATGCAGTTCATCTCTTGTTGTTGATGTTGATGTAACAGAGTTAGAAATTTATGGTACAATTATAGTGATTTTCGCCAGTATATGAGCATCCTCAGGGATTTGGGATTTGGAGCCTCCTTTGGAGCTGAGGTGTACTGCAGCTCTGCTGTATGTGTATGCGCTTTCCCTACCCGATCAGAGCAATATGTGCATTTCACTCGGGTAGGTTCACTGTACAAGCGCTCGACATTTTATTCTAATTTGTTATGGTAAAACACGATTTTAGTTTGGTAACTCTGATATATGACTTGTGTAATGTTATTCTGCATGCATTCTGAGGGTGTGAGTGAACTTTGCAACGCAGACAGAAAGTTTACTATTGGTTTTGTTTTTACCGCGAGTTTCTGCAGACGCGAGCGCAAAACTCCGCTAGCATGTTCATATTCATTCTGTACATAGTTTAGCTTGATGTACACGGAAGATACAACTTGGTTTAACATGCATTAAATGTATAATCAGTCCAACATGCTTTGTATGTAAGCGTCGACCTTGTTTATTGATCTTTGTGTGCGATAAGATTGCGAATGTTCACGAGTGTTCTATTGGTAAGTAGCAGACACTCCACGCCTGCTAGCCTGCTAGCGCTGTGAATGATATGCATGTAGTATTTAGCCTGTGTAATGTGGTGCATTACTTTTATTATGTTTGTGCAGATGCTGCATGTTTGAGTACACCGGAGCCTGACGGCTGGTTTTTGTTTTTATTTCTTAAGGTATGCTGCTCCAGTCCAAGTGTATATAGTGTGTGTATTATTTTGTTAAGAGAGCAATATGTGCATTTCACTCGGAAAATAAAGGTTTGTGAACTGCAGTTCCCGTGTGTTCCCCTGACTGCCTGACCTCCGTTACATTGATCAGTTTCTCAAAGCTGAAGATTGCACCTAAAATGTCTTTTTTTTTGTCCAGACCAACAGTGATCATCAGTTTACTATTAAAGAAGACTAAAGAAACCAGAAAACAGATTAATGGACTAACAGTTGCAGCTCTGGTTTTATTTTAGTGGCTCACGTTGACATATTTGTCCTTTTTGTCTCGTCTCTTTCATCCCATATTTTGGGTCTTTATTTCATACATTTGTCTTCTTATCCTACATAATTGTTATAACATCATATAAGAACTGAGACTTACACTGAGTACAGCAATAACCTGTAGTCAAGCTGTAGAACAGTGAAACACATTTGAAAATAAACATAAACTGTATTTGAGAAATTAAGTACATATTCAAGTTCTAATAAGGTTAAATACAGATGTTCAATTTTAAACACTTTTTTTATCTAATCAGATTTTTAAAGGGCTGTTTAGATCCAATTGATGAAATGTCTCGTGGAATGTGAAAGGAAACTAGAGTTTCAAATTTTTCACTTTTTAGCTAACAATTTTGGCTATTTGTCTAATTGTTGTTTTTTATTCTATACATTTTTTTATTTCATATATTTGTCCTTTTATCCAATATTTTGGCTGTTTATATTTAAAAGTTTTGTCTTTTAATCCCACATGTTCATTTTAATTTTAAATATTATTCTTTTTATCTCATATTTTTGTCCTCTTATCCCACAGGTTTGTCTTCATTTTTAATATTTGCCTTTTCATCCCACATATTTGCCCTTTTATCTCATATATTTGTCTCTTCATTCAATATTTTTTCCTGTTTATACATAAAATGTTAAAAATAATTTTATTAGTTTAATTTTATTGAATTTATTAATCTGACTCATATGTGGTGGTAACGTACATCATTATTTTATTTTTTACTTATTATTTTAAATAACTAAATCTTACCAGTAGGTGACGGTAACAGACATCAATATCATTTTGTTCAAATTTATTTTTTACATTTTATTTTATTGACTGAATTCAAGGTTCAAGGTTTTTATTTGTCGTTACAGCCATGTACGCAGTATATAGTGAGACGAGACAGCGTTCCACCGAGAGCAATTGGTGATAAAAAAGAAAAGAAAAAGTGCCTAAATGCACTGAACAGATTAAAACACACAGTGTCTATACACAAACATACCTGCATACATACTTTATCTTACATACACGCACACACACACACACACACACACACACACACACACACACACTCACTCACGCCCTCATCCTCACCCACCCATACATTATACATACATTATACATACATCCTCCACCCACACACTCAATTGTATTGTATTAATCTGATCAGTAGGTGGTAGTGAGGTACATCATTCATTTCTTACATTTTATTTTATTGAATTGATTGATCTGACCAGTAGGTGGCGGTAACACATCAATATTTTTTCTTACATTTTATTTTATTGAATTGTTTAATCTGACTAGTAGGTGGTGGTAACGTGCCTGTTCGTTGTTTGTACTCCGCCTAAAAAAAGACGAAGAAGAAGAAGTTTGTTTCTTCTTCTTCGTACGGAGTACGACTTGACAACTAAGATCGTTCATTTTTTAGATCACATTTTTGTTTCCGCTGCTAGAGTTTCTGTCTGAGAAAGATGTGAAAAAATATTCTTGATTCCGAACGTGTCTCAATACATGGAAGTTGTTTATTCATAAACATTTATATCTTAAATTAGCTCGTAGCAGCAACGAGTGGCTAACAATTAGCCTCTTGATGCTAACTCCGACAGGATTACCTGTTAGTCGATGAGCAGCGTTTATTATAGCGTCTTTTATTCCACTTCTGCGACTCTTTGAGTCGACTAATGGAGCCTAGGGTAATATCCTAGTTTGTTTAAATGTTTAAATGTCGTTATTTCAGATCTACAATGAACAGGAACTCCTGCAGGGGAAGCTGGATCTGCTCAGCGGCACTAACGTGGTGGATTTTGTTATGGATGTTTATAAAAACCTGTATGAAGACAAGGAAATCCCTCACTGTAAGAAAGCTTCACTATTTACATTATGTCAGACTTATTTTGTAAGTAAATGCTGATAATTAAATCGTTTCAACATCTCTCATATAAATAATTCTGCTGTTAAAAAATGAGTGATCTGTCATCTTGGTGTTTATTGTTTTCTTTCATTTTACAGAAAGATTAGATCAGTCTATTGATTATTGAAACGATTGATTCATTTTTTTAAGCATTAGATCGTGTACAATGTTGATCAGTGTTTCTAAAGCTGCAGATTGAAGCTAAAATGTCTTTTTTTGTCCACGACCCAAAGATCATCAGTTTACTATTATAGAAGAATAAAAATAAAGAAACCAGGAAATGATCAAAGAACAGAAGCTGGAACCAGAGAATTTGGATATTTTATCATTAAAAAATGACTCAAATCCATTAATCGATTATCAGAAAAACTTTTGATTAGTGTGCTCATTGGAAACTAATTGATTAATCAACTAATTCCTTTTTGTCAATTGAACTAAATGTGTATAGATCAAACCATCAGTCAACAAACAACTCAAACATATAAAATAAAATATTTCATAATTTTATATCATGAACATAAACAGTTTTCTAAACTGAAATTCAGCTGCAAAACCAATCTTGTATAAATCTGTAGTTCACAGAAATAATATAAAAAAGATACTTTTAAATTTATCTTCATTCTCTTGTAAATTTTATATTGAAATTTCCTTCATTCTGAAGAAGAAAGATGAATGGGTTAATGGACTAATGGCTGCAGCTCTGGCTTTGTTTCAGTGGCTCTACCAGACATAGAACTGTTGTTGAGGAATGAATCTGAATGTTCACATGTTCAACTGGACATCAGGTTGCTTCCCCGTCACCAGAGTTTAACTGGGGCGGTTTCTCTACTTGTTGCCCAGCGCTGAGGAAGAAGAGGAGCAGTGTGGTGGCTCAGCTCAAGCAGCTCCAGTCAGAGACTGAGTCCGTGGTCCAGATGCTGGAAGACCCCGAGACCACCAGACAGATGCAGTCAGAACACAACTCTGGGGATACTTGCCTCAAATTCTGGTCTTTTTTTCACATATCTGTATATTTAGCTCATATTTTTGTCTTTTTATCCTATATTTTTAAATGCTTATTGTTTTGTGTTTCTATCACACATGTCTTTATTTCACATATTTGTCCTTTTTGTCTCATCTCTCATTTCCATCCCATATTTGGGTCTTTATTTCACACATTTCTCTTCTTATCCTACATAATTGTTATAACATCACATTATAACTGAGACTTGCACTGGGTACGGCAATAATCTAGTCAAGAAGTAGAACAGTGCAACACATTTGAAAATAAACAAACTGTATTTTAGAAATTAAGTAATTCAAAACCTTTAAGTTAATTACTTAAGTTATAAGTTTAAACACAGATGTTCAATTTTAAACTTGTCTTAATCTAATCGGGTTTCTTAGGGGCTGTTTAGGTCCAGTTGATGAAATTTCTGGTGGAATGTGAAAGGAAACTAGAGTAAAACCACACCGCCCCAAGGTGTGTGTGTGTGTTGAATTTGCTCTCTGGTGTCTCCTTTTGGACTTAAGTGTACTGGAAGGCCCGTAAGCCTCCCAAGGCCTGAACACCCTCGCTCCTCATGCATGGAGGTGGGTGCGAACCGATCAACCTTTGACCCGGCTCTGATGTTTTTCCCTCGGGAATTTGTCTGTTGGTGGAATCCATCAGCTTCCAGAGGTAAACCTGGGTCCATTATCAGTGCTGATGAAGGACCCAGGTTAACCTCTGGAAGCCAACGATTCAATGAGCCAGACTAATTCCAAGACGGCCAGTGTGGGTGTGTGAGAGTCTTCTCTTGCAATTTATCCTCGCTGGTCAAATCATCAACTTCCTGAAGCAGACCTGGGTCCTTTGTCAGAAACCAGGTCCACTTCTGGGAAACCAACGATTCCACCAACAGACTAAATTCCAAGGCGACCCTCACTGGTGTGTGGGTGGGGTGTGAGAGGGTAATCATATGTGTTGGATAGCGTAAGGTCGGTAACGGAAAGTCAAGTTGGGGTTGGGTTGTTAGCAGGGTTCAGCATCAAAAGGGCTTAGTGAAAACCTTGCCCACAGATGAGAAGAAACGGGAGAAAGCATTGCGTTTCTTCGGACCTGATGCCACCTTAGATCTGATAGTAGACACCACATAGTCCTCTAGTCCTGGCTCATCTGCAACAGCTGAAAGTACAAACATGTCCACACTGCCTGAGTGTTTACAGAGGTCTTTTACAATAGCCTTGCTAAGGAGGTCAAACGTTTTTGGGGGTATGACCCAATCTATTGTGTCGACTGCATCCTGAGTTCGTTCAATGATGCGCTCTGTAAAGGCCTCTTGCCTGATTGCGTAGGGTGCATAGATGTCAAAGTCAGAAAACATCTTCGACATCACTGTCACAACCAGATGGCTACAGAACAGTTTGTTCTTTCTGGTTTTCTTTAATTCTGATGGTGTTCTTTCAGCCGGCGTCCAGCACTCTGCATCCTGGCTCGGCGTCCAGCACTCTGCAGATCCATATTCCTGGCCTAGCATGGAGTCCAATGCAATTCCAGAAATCTGGCTCAGCATAGAATCCATTGCAAGTCCAGAATCCTGGGTCAGCGTGGAGTCCATTGCAGATTCAGGACTCTGAGTCTGCAGTGAGACCCTTGCAGATCCGGAGCTCTTGTCTTTCTTGCACCTTGCGACATTCTTCTTTAGCATAAGAGCTTCCACTACCTTCTGACACTGGTCGCATAGCTGTTTTATGGACCACCAGTTCAGCAGGTTGAGAACAGTCCTGATTCTGTTCACTACATATGCCAAATTGCGTCTGTGCTGAGCGGACTTTGTCTCTTCTGGCTCAATGTGAGCGAGGACGAGCTCACTGAGATGCATGAGCACAGCATTGTTGACCTTGAGAACCACGACAAGAAGCAATTTCTTGTCATTCTCGGGTTGAATCAGATTCTCAAATCCGTTCAACAGGTCCACCTTTGATGATTCGCTGCCAAATTGAGGTCCAGAGGAATATTTGGTCTTCAGGCGGTCAACAAGCCGACAGACCAGTGTTTTAGCATACTGCTTGGCAAAGAAATTCTTCACCTTTTGGCACAGCTTGCTCGTCCCTGTTATTGGACTCTCAGCTCTCAACTCAGCCAAACTCTCGTCAAGCAAAGATATAGCTATATCCTCACCCAGAGCCTCAACCTCGGTTAAGGACTCTGATTTCTGGCGCTCATACTCGGACTCGTCTGCCGTGGCCAAAAGAGGATCGGTCAGCTCAGTGAGGGCATTCACCAAAATGTCCTCAACTGCTTTGCTTGTAACAATGATGTCACTCCTGCTTAATGAGGACTTTCTAGGTGGAGTTACGACTTTGGCCTCCGCTGACGGCTCATCTTCGTCGCTCTCCTCCACCTCACTGCTAATGTAGAAGAAAGACTCGACCGGAGTCTGAGATGTACTCCTTTCCTCCGGTTGAGCCTCCTTCTCTTCAGACAGGTCTGATCTCGGCTTACGCAGTCGAGGTGTGCACGCCGTCTTCACCTTGGTCAAGACATTCTTGATCATTTTTCCTGTCTGATGCACCATGACAGTGAGCTTGCTGGGAGGGGTGACATGCTGGTTAACAAACATGTCACTACGGTGAGAGCTGGCGACGGATGAGTTCACACTCGCTGTCACCTCTCTCACGATGTGCCTGGTCAAGTCTGAGCAGGGGACATCAGACCCATCGACCTGCAGCTCCTGAGCAAAACTCAGACAAACAGAGTCATTCACACTGCTGTGAATGTCCTGCTCACTGATGGGCTTTTTTGGCTGCAGACGAGCCACCACTGCTTCTGAGATGTGTGTTATAATCTCCAGCAGTAGCTCTGCCAGCGACACCTCCGTTCCATTGTCCAGTTGGCCAAGTTTCAACAGCTGGCACTGGTTCTCTGTGACACCCTCAAAGAAGGATCTGATCAATGGGCGAAGACCCTCCACGGTGAGTCCTAGGGGCGCCATCAGATTTCCTTGGTGTCACTGTAAATGATGATAAAGAAGAAAGTTTGGATGTAACTGAACTTGTTTATGTTCTAAACCAGACAAAGTCTGTTGTAACACTCCTGCAAACGTATTGTAAGTCAAATCAAATGTAAAGTAGACGGTGAATCAATGGCAGTTTCTAGTCTAAAACTTAATCCTTTGTATGCTGTGTATTCTGTAATTCTTTTGCGTTGAAAATTCTATAACTCCAGCACCAGCGAGTCTGACTTATATAGACTTTCAGAGGAGGGGGTGGGAGGAGTTTGATGATGTTGATGTTACATGATGTGACATCATCTGATGATGTCACATGATGTCACATCTGATGACAATGGCACATCACGTGACATCATCAGATGTGACATCATCAGATGTGACATCACGTGACATCATCACATTCCTTTCCCCATGTGTGATGTCACGTGATGTGACATCATCAGATGTGACATCACGTGACATCATCACATTCCTTTCCCCATGTGTGATGTGATGTGATGTCGTCACATCTGATGATGATGTCACATCTCGTGACATTACTCACATTACTTTCCCCCATGACATCATCTTTCTACATTTCATTAAATATATATTAATATCGATCTCTTTATATCTCATATTCCTTAATGTTTATATTTAAAAGTTTTGTCTTTTTATCCCCCATATATATATATATATATATATATATTTTTTTTTTAATATTTGTCTTTTTATCTCATATTTTGTACAGTCCACAACCCAAAGATCATCAATTTACTATTATAGACGAATAAAGAAACCAGGAAATAATCAGAGAACAGAAGCTGAACCAGAGAATCAAAGTCAAGTCAAAGTCAATTTTATTGTCAATTTCTTCACATGTACTTGACATACAAAGGAATCGAAATTGCGTTTCTCACTATCCTATGCGTTTACATGTACAACAACATCAAAGTGCAGGTGCGCAAGACGAGACAATCCTAAACTACGATACAACAACAATGGTAAAGTGCTAAACTAAGAACTAGAAACAAACAAACATGTATGACAGGACAAGACATGAGTACCCCAAGACAAGACATAAGTAGTATGGAGTGGAAGGACAAGTTCAACAAGATAAAACAAAACAAGACAGTACTGATTGTCCCAGTTATGTGCATTATGAGGTAGTTGTTGTAATGTAATGACTAGTGCAATAACAATATATATAAATATAAATATACAGCAGCAGGTGCGTGCAAATTTTTGCATGTGCAGAGTCAATTTAGGTGGGTGGGTGTGTGTGTGTGTGTGGGGGGGGGGGCAGTCCAGTGACCTAGTGCAGAGTAGATTTAGGTGTGTGTGTGTGTGTGTGGGGGGGGGGGGGGGGGCAGTGTGTGTGTGTGCGTGTGGGGGGGGAACAGTCCAGTGTGTGTGTGTGTGGGGGGGGGGGGGGGGGGGGGACTGTGTGTGTGTGTGGGGTGTGGGGGGGAACAGTCCAGTGACTGGGGGGGGGCAGTCCAGTGACCTAGGTCACCAGCCTGGTGTTCCTTCTGGCTGGGGCTGGGGGTGAGAGGGAGGAGGGGAGAGAGTTCAGCAGTCTCACGGCCTGGTGGAAGAAGCTGTTCGTGAGTCTGGTGTCCAGAATCTGGACATTTTATCAGTAAAAATGACTCATTTGTCATCTGCATCATTAAAACTGAGGAATTATAATATTATAAATAAATATATTTATATATAATTTGTAAGTATATTACTTTAAACTTTGTTTATAAAAAACATGTTTTTATAAACAACCAAAATCTGTTTATCTCTGATGTTGTTAGTATTTTTAGTAATTATCAAACTGAATCTGTGTTTAACTAAAAGAAATTCTGTTCTAAATATAATGAGACAGGATGAGGTGACATTTGTATTTACTCAGATTTATTAAACCACACGAGTAAATCTGTTCAGTGTTTGAGCAGCTTCAATCTGACACGTTGACACGTTGAAATGTAGAGATGACCCTGACCCGTCAGACCCTCTCAGACCCTCAGACCCTGACCCGTCAGACCCTCTCAGACCCTGACCCGTCAGACCCTCTCAGACCCTCAGACCCTGACCCGTCAGACCCTCTCAGACCTACAGACCCTGACCCGTCAGACCCTCTCAGACCCGCAGACCCTGACCCGTCAGACCCTCTCAGACCTACAGACCCTGACCTGTCAGACCCTCTCAGACCCTCAGACCCTGACCCGTCAGACCCTCTCAGACCTACAGACCCTGACCCGTCAGACCCTCTCAGACCCTGACCCGTCAGACCCTCTCAGACCCTCAGACCCTGACCCGTCAGACCCTCTCAGACCCTGACCCGTCAGACCCTCTCAGACCCTCAGACCCTGACCCGTCAGACCCTCTCAGACCTACAGACCCTGACCCGTCAGACCCTCTCAGACCCGCAGACCCTGACCCGTCAGACCCTCTCAGACCTACAGACCCTGACCCGTCAGACCCTCTCAGACCCGCAGACCCTGACCCGTCAGACCCTCTCAGACCTACAGACCCTGACCCGTCAGACCCTCTCAGACCCTCAGACCCTGACCCGTCAGACCCTCTCAGACCTACAGACCCTGACCCGTCAGACCCTCTCAGACCCTCAGACCCTGACCCGTCAGACCCTCTCAGACCCTCAGACCCTGACCTGTCAGACCCTCTCAGACCCTCAGACCCTGACCCGTCAGACCCTCTCAGACCCACAGACCCTGACCCGTCAGACCCTCTCAGACCCTCAGACCCTGACCCGTCAGACCCTCTCAGACCCTCAGACCCTGACCTGTCAGACCCTCTCAGACCCACAGACCCTAACCCGTCAGACCCTCTCAGACCCGCAGACCCTGACCCGTCAGACCCTCTCAGACCTACAGACCCTGACCCGTCAGACCCTCTCAGACCTACAGACCCTGACCCGTCAGACCCTCTCAGACCTACAGACCCTGACCCGTCAGACCCTCTCAGACCCTCAGACTCTGACCCGTCAGACCCTCTCAGACCCTCAGACCCTGACCCGTCAGACCCTCTCAGACCTACAGACCCTGACCCGTCAGACCCTCTCAGACCCTCAGACCCTGACCCGTCAGACCCTCTCAGACCCTCAGACCCTGACCCGTCAGACCCTCTCAGACCTACAGACCCTGACCCGTCAGACCCTCTCAGACCCTCAGACCCTGACCCGTCAGACCCTCTCAGACCCTCAGACCCTGACCCGTCAGACCCTCTCAGACCTACAGACCCTGACCCGTCAGACCCTCTCAGACCCTCAGACCCTGACCCATCAGACCCTCTCAGACCCTCAGACCCTGACCCATCAGACCCTCTCAGACCCTCAGACCCTGACCCGTCAGACCCTCTCAGACCTACAGACCCTGACTTTTATCTCAGGTTTTTGTCTTTTTAGCTAATCATATTTAGCTAGTCATATTTTGCATCATTGCACATTTTAAATCTTTTTAATCCTCTATCTTATATTTTATCATATTTTTGACTTTTGATCTCAGATGTTTTTAAGTCAGAAAACAAAGGAACTAAGTAAAATGACCTGCCAGTAGAATAATAGAATAATAAACCTGCAGATCAGTACTGGACTAGTTATACCACTGAATCTGTTGTAATTTCAGTTTCATCTTCTTCTTCTGGTCGTCGTCCTGTAGGAAACAGAAGGAACCATGTAACCATAGAAACGGGGTCGGCCTGTTGCTACGGAGATGATGCTGCGATTTAATCTACGCAACCTCCCCTTCATCATCTCTCCTGACTCGTCCTGATGGGTTCTTCTAGTATGGAGCTGCACGTCTCATATCTATAAATATATGAATACATTTCTGTAATATGTGGGTTGAGGAGCAGCGGCTGCTTTTAAATCTTCTTCTTCCACCATCAAACATCAAGCTGAAGCAGTTTGAAATTCACTTTTGTCCATGAGGCTTCAAGTATGTAAAGAACTTTTACAGTTTATTTATTTTGGTTTTCTTTTTCAAAATATTCACGCAGTATAAAAATCTAAAATTCTGTTGTTTTTGGTTAGAATTGTCTTATATTTTCTTTTTCTGTTGGTAGATTAAGTTGTTTTGATCTTGGTCAATTTAATCTTGCTATTAAAAAAAAAAATAATGTTTTTACTATCATATTTTCTCTCTTTATATCATAATTTTATATTTAGTTTTTTTATATATTTTTTTATATATCTTTTCATGTTATATTTTGTCTTTTCATAACATTGACTTTTCATCTATTGTCTAAAAAATGTTACCATGAATTTTTTTTCATACTTTTCATTTTAATCATTTAAAAAAACAAAGTTTAATTGTCCAACACTAAGGAAAAATAATTGGAAAAGCAAATTATCTGCCCATAAAATACAAAAAATCAAGATCATTCTGCTTAATATTGGTCTGATTGTACCAAAAACAAGATATTTTCTGGTTGAGAGTTTATTTGTTCAGTGTCTTGGTGCCGGTCCGTGGCCGCAGAGAAAGACTAAATAACTTATTTTACTTCTGTAAATGTCCATAACTTCCGTTTTATTTATTCCTAAATCTGAAGGATATTTTATTTTGAAAAATTACCAGATTCTCTGTAACATCCGTCTACGTCACTGTGGACCCAGGTCGAGGCGCGCTTTTCGGTCACGTGATAGCTTGCCGCTGTAGCTGGAGCTAGCAAAATGAGTAAAGAACAAACGTTTTTGGAAAGTTTCTTTGCGAAGAGGAAAGGCCCAGCCAGGAGACAGAAGAGGAGACTACGACTTCCAAGAAAAAGAAATCTACGTTTAATAGAAAATATCAGGAGTTTTACTCAAAATACGTTTTTATCCCAACAGGAGATTCCCGCGCTTCATAAGCAGCGACGGGATGAGGCGACAAGCGCTGAAACCGCTTCAGCACCTGGAGACCAAGCTCCCTGCATTAAAAGACAAGGCTTTGGAGAATTTAGAAAGAAAAAAAGCGTGACTAAGACGGACAGAAACTCACCCAGCCATCACATCACATCGTATTGCTGAGGCTAGAAGTCCTAAACTAAACTACGCAGCAGACTGGACATAAACACACGCCAGGTCTTTGTCTCCGCCTGGTGGCAGAAAAACAAGCTCAGGCCTCACTGACTCAGCATTGTGGTGAGTTGTATTTTTACGCACTTTATTCGTGGTATCTTATGTGCTTAAACGTTACCAAGGCGACCAGAGATGACGTCACTCACGTCATGATTCGTGTTTTTTATCATTATAATGTTTAGAACATTCCACAGCTTTCATGCAGGTCATATCCTATTATTTTGTTGTATTTATCCACCACACCTGAAGCTCTGGTCCCTGAAGATCTTGTGTGGTCCGTGGGGTAAAAAAGGTTGGAGGCCGCTGCTGTAGAAGCTTCATCTGTCTCAGCAAATCAATCCAAGTGACATATTTAAACGACAGATTCTTCATCAGAACTGAAAAGGAACAAACTGCAGGAGTCAAGTCGTTTTATTCATAGGAGAACAGACGTAAAAATAACAGCAAACAGAGAAAAAGGTCAAACGTGACGCTCAAAGAGACGAGAATCTGCAAAATCTGACATTTGTTCCTGTGAATCAGTTTTTGTTTTTTAGGGTGAATTAAAAGGAATGTTCAAAGTGTTCTCAAGAGAACTTTGTTTTTCCTCCGTTACACAGTAAAATAGTGTACTTTTACAGTACTTTTACTTTTACTGCTTTACTATTTTTTTACTTGACTATTTTCCATCTTAAAGATTTTTCAGTAGTTTCAGAGTAATTCCAACATCTTTTATTTTCCTGTGTACTGCTGCGTCAGTTTTGATGGTTTAGTTCAGTGATCAGTTTTAAAACATCAGTATAACATATAAAATATGAGGCGATTTGCTTGAATCCAGTTGAAGCTCAGATCGCTGGGTTCCTCCTCACCAGAGGAGCTGTGTTTCCATCATCATGGTGCTGCTTCCTGTGTGGAAGCATCTCTTGTTGCCTGGCGACTGCAGCATCAGAACCACTCGAGTGGCGTGTTTGTCTCCTTCCTGCTGCTGTAGGCTGGAAAATAAAGATTCGCTGCACAAATTCACTTTATCAAACTGTCACTCAGAAAGAGGCTGTGAGTCTGGGATGTTTTATTTAATCTTTACGTTGTAGGCTGCAGCGAGAACAATGTTTGACGTCTGATATTATTAGTGATGCACGATATATCGGCCAACCGATATATATCGGCCGATATGTCACGTTTTTTAACTTATCGGTATCGGTCCGATATCAACAAATTCTGGCCGATATGTCAACAATGTGCAGAGTTAAACCTACAGTTAGTTGGGTCACTGTCTGCGTGTCTCTCGGCGACGCGCTAAGCTAGCTGGTCCTAGCGGGCTCCTCCGTCACATCGCACCGCCCGAAAAGACAAAAAAAATGCGCGGATCGTTGCTCCGGGGTGTCGGACGCCGTCCTGCCGCCTTCTCGTCGGCGGCGGAGGCGGAGGAGGCCGCTGTCTTTTCGGGCGATGCGATGTGACGAGGAGCCCGCTAGGACCAGCTAGCTTAGCGCGTCGCCGAGAGACACGCAGACAGTGACCCAACTAACTGTAGCGGTTTCCCCTAGCGGGCTCCTCCGTCACATCGCATCGCCCGAAAAGACAAAAAAATGCGCGGAATGTTGCTCCGGGGTGTCGGGCGCCGTCCTGCTGCCTTCTCCGCCTCCGCCGCGGCCGCCGACGCCGCCTTCGCGGAGCTCCATCGGGTCCGCTCCGCCGTACTTCCTCTAACCACATGACAGAGTTTTACAGTGAGCCTTCCTTTAAATAAACAGCACTGTTGTGCTTTTCAAATGTACAGTGTTTTTCTGGTCTGTACTAAATTTGTGACACTACAGAAAACTTTTTTTCTCTACATATATCGATATCGGCAAATATCGATATCGGCAGTGACTGCCGATATGTATATCGGATATCGATATCGGCCGAAATTTTCACATCGGTGCATCCCTAGATATTATGTTTAAAACCTGGAGGAAACGTCCAGATTCACTGATGAGATAGTTTTATTGGATTCTACCTTTGTGCATGTTTGTGCATGTGTATTAACCATTTTTGGTTTGAGCCCCTTTTTTGATTTTATTTTATTAATGTTTGTTGTTTTTTATCCTTGCACATTTATTTCTGGATTTGAATGCAGTTCATCTCTTGTTGTTGATGTTGATGTAACAGAGTTAGAAATTTATGGTACAATTATAGTGATTTTCGCCAGTATATGAGCATCCTCAGGGATTTGGGATTTGGAGCCTCCTTTGGAGCTGAGGTGTACTGCAGCTCTGCTGTATGTGTATGCGCTTTCCCTACCCGATCAGAGCAATATGTGCATTTCACTCGGGTAGGTTCACTGTACAAGCGCTCGACATTTTATTCTAATTTGTTATGGTAAAACACGATTTTAGTTTGGTAACTCTGATATATGACTTGTGTAATGTTATTCTGCATGCATTCTGAGGGTGTGAGTGAACTTTGCAACGCAGACAGAAAGTTTACTATTGGTTTTGTTTTTACCGCGAGTTTCTGCAGACGCGAGCGCAAAACTCCGCTAGCATGTTCATATTCATTCTGTACATAGTTTAGCTTGATGTACACGGAAGATACAACTTGGTTTAACATGCATTAAATGTATAATCAGTCCAACATGCTTTGTATGTAAGCGTCGACCTTGTTTATTGATCTTTGTGTGCGATAAGATTGCGAATGTTCACGAGTGTTCTATTGGTAAGTAGCAGACACTCCACGCCTGCTAGCCTGCTAGCGCTGTGAATGATATGCATGTAGTATTTAGCCTGTGTAATGTGGTGCATTACTTTTATTATGTTTGTGCAGATGCTGCATGTTTGAGTACACCGGAGCCTGACGGCTGGTTTTTGTTTTTATTTCTTAAGGTATGCTGCTCCAGTCCAAGTGTATATAGTGTGTGTATTATTTTGTTAAGAGAGCAATATGTGCATTTCACTCGGAAAATAAAGGTTTGTGAACTGCAGTTCCCGTGTGTTCCCCTGACTGCCTGACCTCCGTTACATTGATCAGTTTCTCAAAGCTGAAGATTGCACCTAAAATGTCTTTTTTTTGTCCAGACCAACAGTGATCATCAGTTTACTATTAAAGAAGACTAAAGAAACCAGAAAACAGATTAATGGACTAACAGTTGCAGCTCTGGTTTTATTTTAGTGGCTCACGTTGACATATTTGTCCTTTTTGTCTCGTCTCTTTCATCCCATATTTTGGGTCTTTATTTCATACATTTGTCTTCTTATCCTACATAATTGTTATAACATCATATAAGAACTGAGACTTACACTGAGTACAGCAATAACCTGTAGTCAAGCTGTAGAACAGTGAAACACATTTGAAAATAAACATAAACTGTATTTGAGAAATTAAGTACATATTCAAGTTCTAATAAGGTTAAATACAGATGTTCAATTTTAAACACTTTTTTTATCTAATCAGATTTTTAAAGGGCTGTTTAGATCCAATTGATGAAATGTCTCGTGGAATGTGAAAGGAAACTAGAGTTTCAAATTTTTCACTTTTTAGCTAACAATTTTGGCTATTTGTCTAATTGTTGTTTTTTATTCTATACATTTTTTTATTTCATATATTTGTCCTTTTATCCAATATTTTGGCTGTTTATATTTAAAAGTTTTGTCTTTTAATCCCACATGTTCATTTTAATTTTAAATATTATTCTTTTTATCTCATATTTTTGTCCTCTTATCCCACAGGTTTGTCTTCATTTTTAATATTTGCCTTTTCATCCCACATATTTGCCCTTTTATCTCATATATTTGTCTCTTCATTCAATATTTTTTCCTGTTTATACATAAAATGTTAAAAATAATTTTATTAGTTTAATTTTATTGAATTTATTAATCTGACTCATATGTGGTGGTAACGTACATCATTATTTTATTTTTTACTTATTATTTTAAATAACTAAATCTTACCAGTAGGTGACGGTAACAGACATCAATATCATTTTGTTCAAATTTATTTTTTACATTTTATTTTATTGACTGAATTCAAGGTTCAAGGTTTTTATTTGTCGTTACAGCCATGTACGCAGTATATAGTGAGACGAGACAGCGTTCCACCGAGAGCAATTGGTGATAAAAAAGAAAAGAAAAAGTGCCTAAATGCACTGAACAGATTAAAACACACAGTGTCTATACACAAACATACCTGCATACATACTTTATCTTACATACACGCACACACACACACACACACACACACACACACACTCACTCACGCCCTCATCCTCACCCACCCATACATTATACATACATTATACATACATCCTCCACCCACACACTCAATTGTATTGTATTAATCTGATCAGTAGGTGGTAGTGAGGTACATCATTAATTTCTTACATTTTATTTTATTGAATTGATTAATCTGACCAGTAGGTGGCGGTAACACATCAATATTTTTTTCTTACATTTTATTTTATTGAATTGATTGATCTGACCAGTAGGTGGCGGTAACACATCAATATTTTTTTCTTACATTTTATTTTATTGAATTGATTGATCTGACCAGTAGGTGGCGGTAACACATCAATATTTTTTCTTACATTTTATTTTATTGAATTGTTTAATCTGACTAGTAGGTGGTGGTAACGTGCCTGTTCGTTGTTTGTACTCCGCCTAAAAAAAGACGAAGAAGAAGAAGTTTGTTTCTTCTTCTTCGTACGGAGTACGACTTGACAACTAAGATCGTTCATTTTTTAGATCACATTTTTGTTTCCGCTGCTAGAGTTTCTGTCTGAGAAAGATGTGAAAAAATATTCTTGATTCCGAACGTGTCTCAATACATGGAAGTTGTTTATTCATAAACATTTATATCTTAAATTAGCTCGTAGCAGCAACGAGTGGCTAACAATTAGCCTCTTGATGCTAACTCCGACAGGATTACCTGTTAGTCGATGAGCAGCGTTTATGTCTTTTATTCCACTTCTGCGACTCTTTGAGTCGACTAATGGAGCCTAGGGTAATATCCTAGTTTGTTTAAATGTTTAAATGTCGTTATTTCAGATCTACAATGAACAGGAACTCCTGCAGGGGAAGCTGGATCTGCTCAGCGGCACTAACGTGGTGGATTTTGTTATGGATGTTTATAAAAACCTGTATGAAGACAAGGAAATCCCTCACTGTAAGAAAGCTTCACTATTTACATTATGTCAGACTTATTTTGTAAGTAAACATGCTGATAATTAAATCGTTTCAACATCTCTCATATAAATAATTCTGCTGTTAAAAAATGAGTGATCTGTCATCTTGGTGTTTATTATTGTTTTCTTTCATTTTACAGAAAGATTAGATCAGTCTATTGATTATTGAAACGATTGATTCATTTTTTTAAGCATTAGATCGTGTACAATGTTGATCAGTGTTTCTAAAGCTGCAGATTGAAGCTAAAATGTCTTTTTTTGTCCACGACCCAAAGATCATCAGTTTACTATTATAGAAGAATAAAAATAAAGAAACCAGGAAATGATCAAAGAACAGAAGCTGGAACCAGAGAATTTGGATATTTTATCATTAAAAAATGACTCAAATCCATTAATCGATAATCAGAAAAACTTTTGATTAGTGTGCTCATTGGAAACTAATTGATTAATCAACTAATTCCTATTGTCAATTGAACTAAATGTGTATAGATCAAACCATCAGTCAACAAACAACTCAAACATATAAAATAAAATATTTCATAATTTTATATCATGAACATAAACAGTTTTCTAAACTGAAATTCAGCTGCAAAACCAATCTTGTATAAATCTGTAGTTCACAGAAATAATATAAAAAAGATACTTTTAAATTTATCTTCATTCTCTTGTAAATTTTATATTGAAATTTCCTTCATTCTGAAGAAGAAAGATGAATGGGTTAATGGACTAATGGCTGCAGCTCTGGCTTTGTTTCAGTGGCTCTACCAGACATAGAACTGTTGTTGAGGAATGAATCTGAATGTTCACATGTTCAACTGGACATCAGGTTGCTTCCCCGTCACCAGAGTTTAACTGGGGCGGTTTCTCTACTTGTTGCCCAGCGCTGAGGAAGAAGAGGAGCAGTGTGGTGGCTCAGCTCAAGCAGCTCCAGTCAGAGACTGAGTCCGTGGTCCAGATGCTGGAAGACCCCGAGACCACCAGACAGATGCAGTCAGAACACAACTCTGGGGATACTTGCCTCAAATTCTGGTCTTTTTTTCACATATCTGTATATTTAGCTCATATTTTTGTCTTTTTATCCTATATTTTTAAATGCTTATTGTTTTGTGTTTCTATCACACATGTCTTTATTTCACATATTTGTCCTTTTTGTCTCATCTCTCATTTCCATCCCATATTTGGGTCTTTATTTCACACATTTCTCTTCTTATCCTACATAATTGTTATAACATCACATTATAACTGAGACTTGCACTGGGTACGGCAATAATCTAGTCAAGAAGTAGAACAGTGCAACACATTTGAAAATAAACAAACTGTATTTTAGAAATTAAGTAATTCAAAACCTGAGTTAATTACTTAAGTTATAAGTTTAAACACAGATGTTCAATTTTAAACTTGTCTTAATCTAATCGGGTTTCTTAGGGGCTGTTTAGGTCCAGTTGATGAAATTTCTGGTGGAATGTGAAAGGAAACTAGAGTAAAACCACACCACCCCAAGGTGTGTGTGTGTTGAATTTGCTCTCTGGTGTCTCCTTTTGGACTTAAGTGTACTGGAAGGCCCGTAAGCCTCCCAAGGCCTGAACACCCTCGCTCCTCATGCATGGAGGTGGGTGCGAACCGATCAACCTTTGACCCGGCTCTGATGTTTTTCCCTCGGAAATTTGTCTGTTGGTGGAATCCATCAGCTTCCAGAGGTAAACCTGGGTCCTTCATCACTCCTGATGAAGGACCCAGGTTAACCTCTGGAAGCCAACGATTCAATGAGCCAGACTAATTCCAAGACGGCCAGTGTGGGTGTGTGAGAGTCTTCTCTTGCAATTTATCTGGACTTAAGTGTACTGGAAGGCCCGTAAGCCTCCCAAGGCCTGAACACCTTCGCTCCTCATGCATGAAGGTGGGTGCGAACCGATCAACCTTTGACCCGGCTCTGATGTTTTTCCCTCGGAAATTTGTCTGTTGGTGGAATCCATCAGCTTCCAGAGGTAAACCTGGGTCCTTCATCACTCCTGATGAAGGACCCAGGTTAACCTCTGGAAGCCAACGATTCAATGAGCCAGACTAATTCCAAGACGGCCAGTGTGGGTGTGTGAGAGTCTTCTCTTGCAATTTATCTGGACTTAAGTGTACTGGAAGGCCCGTAAGCCTCCCAAGGCCTGAACACCTTCGCTCCTCATGCATGAAGGTGGGTGCGAACCGATCAACCTTTGACCCGGCTCTGATGTTTTTCCCTCGGAAATTTGTCTGTTGGTGGAATCCATCAGCTTCCAGAGGTAAACCTGGGTCCTTCATCACTCCTGATGAAGGACCCAGGTTAACCTCTGGAAGCCAACGATTCAATGAGCCAGACTAATTCCAAGACGGCCAGTGTGGGTGTGTGAGAGTCTTCTCTTGCAATTTATCTGGACTTAAGTGTACTGGAAGGCCCGTAAGCCTCCCAAGGCCTGAACACCTTCGCTCCTCATGCATGAAGGTGGGTGCGAACCGATCAACCTTTGACCCGGCTCTGATGTTTTTCCCTTGGAAGTTTGTCTGTTGGCGGAATCCATCAGCTTCCAGAGGTAAACCTGGGTCCTTCATCACTCCTGATGAAGGACCCAGGTTAACCTCTGGAAGCCAACGATTCAATGAGCCAGACTAATTCCAAGACGGCCAGTGTGGGTGTGTGAGAGTCTTCTCTTGCAATTTATCCTCGCTGGTCAAATCATCAACTTCCTGAAGCAGACCTGGGTCCTTTGTCAGAAACCAGGTCCACTTCTGGGAAACCAACGATTCCACCAACAGACTAAATTCCAAGGCGACCCTCACTGGTGTGTGGGTGGGGTGTGAGAGGGTAATCGTATGTGTTGGATAGCGTAAGGTCGGTAACGGAAAGTCAAGTTGGGGTTGGGTTGTTAGCAGGGTTCAGCATCGAAAGGGCTTAGTGAAAACCTTGCCCACAGATGAGAAGAAACGGGAGAAAGCATTGCGTTTCTTCGGACCTGATGCCACCTTAGATCTGATAGTAGACACCACATAGTCCTCTAGTCCTGGCTCATCTGCAACAGCTGAAAGTACAAACATGTCCACACTGCCTGAGTGTTTACAGAGGTCTTTGACAATAGCCTTGCTAAGGAGGTCAAACTTTTTTGGGGTTATGACCCAATCTATTGTGTCGACTGCATCCTGAGTTCGTTCAATGATGCGCTCTGTAAAGGCCTCTTGCCTGATTGCGTAGGGTGCATAGATGTCAAAGTCAGAAAACATCTTCGACATCACTGTCACAACCAGATGGCTACAGAACAGTTTGTTCTTTCTGGTTTTCTTTAATTCTGATGGTGTTCTTTCAGCCGGCGTCCAGCACTCTGCATCCTGGCTCGGCGTCCAGCACTCTGCAGATCCATATTCCTGGCCTAGCATGGAGTCCAATGCAATTCCAGAAATCTGGCTCAGCATAGAATCCATTGCAAGTCCAGAATCCTGGGTCAGCGTGGAGTCCATTGCAGATCCAGGACTCTGAGTCCGCAGTGAGATCCTTGCAGATCCGGAGCTCTTGTCTTTCTTGCACCTTGCGACATTCTTCTTTAGCATAAGAGCTTCCACTACCTTCTGACTCTGGTCGCATAGCTGTTTTATGGACCACCAGTTCAGCAGGTTGAGAACAGTCCTGATTCTGTTCACTACATATGCCAAATTGCGTCTGTGCTGAGCGGACTTTGTCTCTTCTGGCTCAATGTGAGCGAGGACGAGCTCACTGAGATGCATGAGCACAGCATTGTTGGCCTTGGGAACCACGACAAGAAGCGATTTCTTGTCATTCTCGGGTTGAATCAGATTCTCAAATCCGTTCAACAGGTCCACCTTTGATGATTCGCTGCCAAATTGAGGTCCAGAGGAATATTTGGTCTTCAGGCGGTCAACAAGCCGACAGACCAGTGTTTTAGCATACTGCTTGGCAAAGAAATTCTTCACCTTTTGGCACAGCTTGCTCGTCCCTGTTATTGGACTCTCAGCTCTCAACTCAGCCAAACTCTCGTCAAGCAAAGATATAGCTATATCCTCACCCAGAGACTCAACCTCGGTTAAGGACTCTGATTTCTGGCGCTCATACTCGGACTCGTCTGCCGTGGCCAAAAGAGGATCGGTCAGCTCAGTGAGGGCATTCACCAAAATGTCCTCAACTGCTTTGCTTGTAACAATGATGTCACTCCTGCTTGATGAGGACTTTCTAGGTGGAGTTACGACTTTGGCCTCCGCTGACGGCTCATCTTCGTCGCTCTCCTCCTCCCCACTGCTGATATAAAAGAAAGACTCCACTGGAGTCTGAGATGTACTCCTTTCCTCCGGTTGAGCCTCCTTCTCTTCAGACAGGTCTGATCTCGGCTTACGCAGTCGAGGTGTGCACGCCGTCTTCACCTTGGTCAAGACATTCTTGATCATTTTTCCTGTCTGATGCACCATGACAGTGAGCTTGCTGGGAGGGGTGACATGCTGGTTAACAAACATGTCACTACGGTGAGAGCTGGCGACGGATGAGTTCACACTCGCTGTCACCTCTCTCACGATGTGCCTGGTCAAGTCTGAGCAGGGGACATCAGACCCATCGACCTGCAGCTCCTGAGCAAAACTCAGACAAACAGAGTTATTCACACTGCTGTGAATGTCCTGCTCACTGATGGGCTTTTTTGGCTGCAGACGAGCCACCACTGCTTCTGAGATGTGTGTTATAATCTCCAGCAGTAGCTCCGCCAGCAACACCTCCGTTCCATTGTCCAGTTGGCCAAGTTTCAACAGCTGGCACTGGTTCTCTGTGACACCCTCAAAGAAGGATCTGATCAATGGGCGAAGACCCTCCACGGTGAGTCCTAGGGGCGCCATCAGATTTCCTTGGTGTCACTGTAAATGATGATAAAGAAGAAAGTTTGGATGTAACTGAACTTGTTTATGTTCTAAACCAGACAAAGTCTGTTGTAACACTCCTGCAAACGTATTGTAAGTCAAATCAAATGTAAAGTAGGCGGTGAATCAATGGAAGTTTCTAGTCTAAAACTTAATCCTTTGTATGCTGTGTATTCTGTAATTCTTTTGCGTTGAAAATTCTATAACTCCAGCACCAGCGAGTCTGACTTATATAGACTTTCAGAGGAGGGGGTGGGAGGAGTTTATGACATCATCAAATGATGTGACACATGAAAGTGACCATGTGACATCACATGCAATTATGCAATTAAATTCTTCCCCCCCTCCTCTGTGACATCATATTTTTCTTCATTTCATGATGTGTCACATGAAGTGACATGTGACATCACGCAACACATCATGTGATGTCACATCATGTGATATCTGATGATGCAATCAAATTTCTCACGCCCCTCCTCTGACATCACATCTTCCTTCCTTACATGAAAAGGGACCCATGTGACATCACGCGACACATGATGTAATGTCACATCATGTGATATCTGATGATGTAATCAAATTCCTTCCCCTCTCCTATGTGACATCATGTCTTTCTTCCTTTCATGGAAATTAAATTGTTTTTTCTTTTTATCCCATATTTTGTTATTGTTTATTTTTAAAATGTTTGTCTTTATATCCCCTATATTTGTCTCTATTTCAAATATTTGTCCTTTTTATCTCAAATTTTTGCCTCTTTAGCTAAAACGTTTGGCTATCTGTCTTTTTTTTTTTATTCTATACATTTTTTTTATTTCATATATTTGTCCTTTTATCCAATATTTTAGCTGTTTATATTTACAAGTTGTCTTTTCATCCCACAAATTTATATTTTAATCTCATATATTTGTCTTTTTATGCAATATTTTTGCCTGTTTATAAATAAAACGTTGGATAACATTTTTTTTAGTTTAATTTATTTTGTTGAATTAATTAATCTGACCAGTAGGTGGCGGTAACTGACATCAATTAGTGATGCACGATATATCGGCCAACCGATATATATCGGCCGATATGTCACGTTTTTTAACTTATCGGTATCGGTCCGATATCAACAAATTCTGGCCGATATGTCAACAATGTGCAGAGTTAAACCTACAGTTAGTTGGGTCACTGTCTGCGTGTCTCTCGGCGACGCGCTAAGCTAGCTGGTCCTAGCGGGCTCCTCCGTCACATCGCACCGCCCGAAAAGACAAAAAAAATGCGCGGATCGTTGCTCCGGGGTGTCGGACGCCGTCCTGCCGCCTTCTCGTCGGCGGCGGAGGCGGAGGAGGCCGCTGTCTTTTCGGGCGATGCGATGTGACGAGGAGCCCGCTAGGACCAGCTAGCTTAGCGCGTCGCCGAGAGACACGCAGACAGTGACCCAACTAACTGTAGCGGTTTCCCCTAGCGGGCTCCTCCGTCACATCGCATCGCCCGAAAAGACAAAAAAATGCGCGGAATGTTGCTCCGGGGTGTCGGGCGCCGTCCTGCTGCCTTCTCCGCCTCCGCCGCGGCCGCCGACGCCGCCTTCGCGGAGCTCCATCGGGTCCGCTCCGCCGTACTTCCTCTAACCACATGACAGAGTTTTACAGTGAGCCTTCCTTTAAATAAACAGCACTGTTGTGCTTTTCAAATGTACAGTGTTTTTCTGGTCTGTACTAAATTTGTGACACTACAGAAAACTTTTTTTCTCTACATATATCGATATCGGCAAATATCGATATCGGCAGTGACTGCCGATATGTATATCGGATATCGATATCGGCCGAAATTTTCACATCGGTGCATCCCTAGATATTATGTTTAAAACCTGGAGGAAACGTCCAGATTCACTGATGAGATAGTTTTATTGGATTCTACCTTTGTGCATGTTTGTGCATGTGTATTAACCATTTTTGGTTTGAGCCCCTTTTTTGATTTTATTTTATTAATGTTTGTTGTTTTTTATCCTTGCACATTTATTTCTGGATTTGAATGCAGTTCATCTCTTGTTGTTGATGTTGATGTAACAGAGTTAGAAATTTTTGGTACAATTATAGTGATTTTCGCCAGTATATGAGCATCCTCAGGGATTTGGGATTTGGAGCCTCCTTTGGAGCTGAGGTGTACTGCAGCTCTGCTGTATGTGTATGCGCTTTCCCTACCCGATCAGAGCAATATGTGCATTTCACTCGGGTAGGTTCACTGTACAAGCGCTCGACATTTTATTCTAATTTGTTATGGTAAAACACGATTTTAGTTTGGTAACTCTGATATATGACTTGTGTAATGTTATTCTGCATGCATTCTGAGGGTGTGAGTGAACTTTGCAACGCAGACAGAAAGTTTACTATTGGTTTTGTTTTTACCGCGAGTTTCTGCAGACGCGAGCGCAAAACTCCGCTAGCATGTTCATATTCATTCTGTACATAGTTTAGCTTGATGTACACGGAAGATACAACTTGGTTTAACATGCATTAAATGTATAATCAGTCCAACATGCTTTGTATGTAAGCGTCGACCTTGTTTATTGATCTTTGTGTGCGATAAGATTGCGAATGTTCACGAGTGTTCTATTGGTAAGTAGCAGACACTCCACGCCTGCTAGCCTGCTAGCGCTGTGAATGATATGCATGTAGTATTTAGCCTGTGTAATGTGGTGCATTACTTTTATTATGTTTGTGCAGATGCTGCATGTTTGAGTACACCGGAGCCTGACGGCTGGTTTTTGTTTTTATTTCTTAAGGTATGCTGCTCCAGTCCAAGTGTATATAGTGTGTGTATTATTTTGTTAAGAGAGCAATATGTGCATTTCACTCGGAAAATAAAGGTTTGTGAACTGCAGTTCCCGTGTGTTCCCCTGACTGCCTGACCTCCGTTACATTGATCAGTTTCTCAAAGCTGAAGATTGCACCTAAAATGTCTTTTTTTTGTCCAGACCAACAGTGATCATCAGTTTACTATTAAAGAAGACTAAAGAAACCAGAAAACAGATTAATGGACTAACAGTTGCAGCTCTGGTTTTATTTTAGTGGCTCACGTTGACATATTTGTCCTTTTTGTCTCGTCTCTTTCATCCCATATTTTGGGTCTTTATTTCATACATTTGTCTTCTTATCCTACATAATTGTTATAACATCATATAAGAACTGAGACTTACACTGAGTACAGCAATAACCTGTAGTCAAGCTGTAGAACAGTGAAACACATTTGAAAATAAACATAAACTGTATTTGAGAAATTAAGTACATATTCAAGTTCTAATAAGGTTAAATACAGATGTTCAATTTTAAACACTTTTTTTATCTAATCAGATTTTTAAAGGGCTGTTTAGATCCAATTGATGAAATGTCTCGTGGAATGTGAAAGGAAACTAGAGTTTCAAATTTTTCACTTTTTAGCTAACAATTTTGGCTATTTGTCTAATTGTTGTTTTTTATTCTATACATTTTTTTATTTCATATATTTGTCCTTTTATCCAATATTTTGGCTGTTTATATTTAAAAGTTTTGTCTTTTAATCCCACATGTTCATTTTAATTTTAAATATTATTCTTTTTATCTCATATTTTTGTCCTCTTATCCCACAGGTTTGTCTTCATTTTTAATATTTGCCTTTTCATCCCACATATTTGCCCTTTTATCTCATATATTTGTCTCTTCATTCAATATTTTTTCCTGTTTATACATAAAATGTTAAAAATAATTTTATTAGTTTAATTTTATTGAATTTATTAATCTGACTCATATGTGGTGGTAACGTACATCATTATTTTATTTTTTACTTATTATTTTAAATAACTAAATCTTACCAGTAGGTGACGGTAACAGACATCAATATCATTTTGTTCAAATTTATTTTTTACATTTTATTTTATTGACTGAATTCAAGGTTCAAGGTTTTTATTTGTCGTTACAGCCATATACACAGTATATAGTGAGACTAGACAGCGTTCCACCGAGAGCAATTGGTGATAAAAAAGAAAAGAAAAAGTGCCTAAATGCACTGAACAGATTAAAACACACAGTGTCTATACACAAACATACCTGCATACATACTTTATCTTACATACACGCACACACACACACACACACACACACACACACACTCACTCACGCCCTCATCCTCACCCACCCATACATTATACATACATTATACATACATCCTCCACCCACACACTCAATTGTATTGTATTAATCTGATCAGTAGGTGGTAGTGAGGTACATCATTAATTTCTTACATTTTATTTTATTGAATTGATTAATCTGACCAGTAGGTGGCGGTAACACATCAATATTTTTTTCTTACATTTTATTTTATTGAATTGATTGATCTGACCAGTAGGTGGCGGTAACACATCAATATTTTTTTCTTACATTTTATTTTATTGAATTGATTGATCTGACCAGTAGGTGGCGGTAACACATCAATATTTTTTCTTACATTTTATTTTATTGAATTGTTTAATCTGACTAGTAGGTGGTGGTAACGTGCCTGTTCGTTGTTTGTACTCCGCCTAAAAAAAGACGAAGAAGAAGAAGTTTGTTTCTTCTTCTTCGTACGGAGTACGACTTGACAACTAAGATCGTTCATTTTTTAGATCACATTTTTGTTTCCGCTGCTAGAGTTTCTGTCTGAGAAAGATGTGAAAAAATATTCTTGATTCCGAACGTGTCTCAATACATGGAAGTTGTTTATTCATAAACATTTATATCTTAAATTAGCTCGTAGCAGCAACGAGTGGCTAACAATTAGCCTCTTGATGCTAACTCCGACAGGATTACCTGTTAGTCGATGAGCAGCGTTTATGTCTTTTATTCCACTTCTGCGACTCTTTGAGTCGACTAATGGAGCCTAGGGTAATATCCTAGTTTGTTTAAATGTTTAAATGTCGTTATTTCAGATCTACAATGAACAGGAACTCCTGCAGGGGAAGCTGGATCTGCTCAGCGGCACTAACGTGGTGGATTTTGTTATGGATGTTTATAAAAACCTGTATGAAGACAAGGAAATCCCTCACTGTAAGAAAGCTTCACTATTTACATTATGTCAGACTTATTTTGTAAGTAAACATGCTGATAATTAAATCGTTTCAACATCTCTCATATAAATAATTCTGCTGTTAAAAAATGAGTGATCTGTCATCTTGGTGTTTATTATTGTTTTCTTTCATTTTACAGAAAGATTAGATCAGTCTATTGATTATTGAAACGATTGATTCATTTTTTTAAGCATTAGATCGTGTACAATGTTGATCAGTGTTTCTAAAGCTGCAGATTGAAGCTAAAATGTCTTTTTTTGTCCACGACCCAAAGATCATCAGTTTACTATTATAGAAGAATAAAAATAAAGAAACCAGGAAATGATCAAAGAACAGAAGCTGGAACCAGAGAATTTGGATATTTTATCATTAAAAAATGACTCAAATCCATTAATCGATAATCAGAAAAACTTTTGATTAGTGTGCTCATTGGAAACTAATTGATTAATCAACTAATTCCTATTGTCAATTGAACTAAATGTGTATAGATCAAACCATCAGTCAACAAACAACTCAAACATATAAAATAAAATATTTCATAATTTTATATCATGAACATAAACAGTTTTCTAAACTGAAATTCAGCTGCAAAACCAATCTTGTATAAATCTGTAGTTCACAGAAATAATATAAAAAAGATACTTTTAAATTTATCTTCATTCTCTTGTAAATTTTATATTGAAATTTCCTTCATTCTGAAGAAGAAAGATGAATGGGTTAATGGACTAATGGCTGCAGCTCTGGCTTTGTTTCAGTGGCTCTACCAGACATAGAACTGTTGTTGAGGAATGAATCTGAATGTTCACATGTTCAACTGGACATCAGGTTGCTTCCCCGTCACCAGAGTTTAACTGGGGCGGTTTCTCTACTTGTTGCCCAGCGCTGAGGAAGAAGAGGAGCAGTGTGGTGGCTCAGCTCAAGCAGCTCCAGTCAGAGACTGAGTCCGTGGTCCAGATGCTGGAAGACCCCGAGACCACCAGACAGATGCAGTCAGAACACAACTCTGGGGATACTTGCCTCAAATTCTGGTCTTTTTTTCACATATCTGTATATTTAGCTCATATTTTTGTCTTTTTATCCTATATTTTTAAATGCTTATTGTTTTGTGTTTCTATCACACATGTCTTTATTTCACATATTTGTCCTTTTTGTCTCATCTCTCATTTCCATCCCATATTTGGGTCTTTATTTCACACATTTCTCTTCTTATCCTACATAATTGTTATAACATCACATTATAACTGAGACTTGCACTGGGTACGGCAATAATCTAGTCAAGAAGTAGAACAGTGCAACACATTTGAAAATAAACAAACTGTATTTTAGAAATTAAGTAATTCAAAACCTGAGTTAATTACTTAAGTTATAAGTTTAAACACAGATGTTCAATTTTAAACTTGTCTTAATCTAATCGGGTTTCTTAGGGGCTGTTTAGGTCCAGTTGATGAAATTTCTGGTGGAATGTGAAAGGAAACTAGAGTAAAACCACACCACCCCAAGGTGTGTGTGTGTTGAATTTGCTCTCTGGTGTCTCCTTTTGGACTTAAGTGTACTGGAAGGCCCGTAAGCCTCCCAAGGCCTGAACACCCTCGCTCCTCATGCATGGAGGTGGGTGCGAACCGATCAACCTTTGACCCGGCTCTGATGTTTTTCCCTCGGAAATTTGTCTGTTGGTGGAATCCATCAGCTTCCAGAGGTAAACCTGGGTCCTTCATCACTCCTGATGAAGGACCCAGGTTAACCTCTGGAAGCCAACGATTCAATGAGCCAGACTAATTCCAAGACGGCCAGTGTGGGTGTGTGAGAGTCTTCTCTTGCAATTTATCTGGACTTAAGTGTACTGGAAGGCCCGTAAGCCTCCCAAGGCCTGAACACCTTCGCTCCTCATGCATGAAGGTGGGTGCGAACCGATCAACCTTTGACCCGGCTCTGATGTTTTTCCCTCGGAAATTTGTCTGTTGGTGGAATCCATCAGCTTCCAGAGGTAAACCTGGGTCCTTCATCACTCCTGATGAAGGACCCAGGTTAACCTCTGGAAGCCAACGATTCAATGAGCCAGACTAATTCCAAGACGGCCAGTGTGGGTGTGTGAGAGTCTTCTCTTGCAATTTATCTGGACTTAAGTGTACTGGAAGGCCCGTAAGCCTCCCAAGGCCTGAACACCTTCGCTCCTCATGCATGAAGGTGGGTGCGAACCGATCAACCTTTGACCCGGCTCTGATGTTTTTCCCTCGGAAATTTGTCTGTTGGTGGAATCCATCAGCTTCCAGAGGTAAACCTGGGTCCTTCATCACTCCTGATGAAGGACCCAGGTTAACCTCTGGAAGCCAACGATTCAATGAGCCAGACTAATTCCAAGACGGCCAGTGTGGGTGTGTGAGAGTCTTCTCTTGCAATTTATCTGGACTTAAGTGTACTGGAAGGCCCGTAAGCCTCCCAAGGCCTGAACACCTTCGCTCCTCATGCATGAAGGTGGGTGCGAACCGATCAACCTTTGACCCGGCTCTGATGTTTTTCCCTTGGAAGTTTGTCTGTTGGCGGAATCCATCAGCTTCCAGAGGTAAACCTGGGTCCTTCATCACTCCTGATGAAGGACCCAGGTTAACCTCTGGAAGCCAACGATTCAATGAGCCAGACTAATTCCAAGACGGCCAGTGTGGGTGTGTGAGAGTCTTCTCTTGCAATTTATCCTCGCTGGTCAAATCATCAACTTCCTGAAGCAGACCTGGGTCCTTTGTCAGAAACCAGGTCCACTTCTGGGAAACCAACGATTCCACCAACAGACTAAATTCCAAGGCGACCCTCACTGGTGTGTGGGTGGGGTGTGAGAGGGTAATCGTATGTGTTGGATAGCGTAAGGTCGGTAACGGAAAGTCAAGTTGGGGTTGGGTTGTTAGCAGGGTTCAGCATCGAAAGGGCTTAGTGAAAACCTTGCCCACAGATGAGAAGAAACGGGAGAAAGCATTGCGTTTCTTCGGACCTGATGCCACCTTAGATCTGATAGTAGACACCACATAGTCCTCTAGTCCTGGCTCATCTGCAACAGCTGAAAGTACAAACATGTCCACACTGCCTGAGTGTTTACAGAGGTCTTTGACAATAGCCTTGCTAAGGAGGTCAAACTTTTTTGGGGTTATGACCCAATCTATTGTGTCGACTGCATCCTGAGTTCGTTCAATGATGCGCTCTGTAAAGGCCTCTTGCCTGATTGCGTAGGGTGCATAGATGTCAAAGTCAGAAAACATCTTCGACATCACTGTCACAACCAGATGGCTACAGAACAGTTTGTTCTTTCTGGTTTTCTTTAATTCTGATGGTGTTCTTTCAGCCGGCGTCCAGCACTCTGCATCCTGGCTCGGCGTCCAGCACTCTGCAGATCCATATTCCTGGCCTAGCATGGAGTCCAATGCAATTCCAGAAATCTGGCTCAGCATAGAATCCATTGCAAGTCCAGAATCCTGGGTCAGCGTGGAGTCCATTGCAGATCCAGGACTCTGAGTCCGCAGTGAGATCCTTGCAGATCCGGAGCTCTTGTCTTTCTTGCACCTTGCGACATTCTTCTTTAGCATAAGAGCTTCCACTACCTTCTGACTCTGGTCGCATAGCTGTTTTATGGACCACCAGTTCAGCAGGTTGAGAACAGTCCTGATTCTGTTCACTACATATGCCAAATTGCGTCTGTGCTGAGCGGACTTTGTCTCTTCTGGCTCAATGTGAGCGAGGACGAGCTCACTGAGATGCATGAGCACAGCATTGTTGGCCTTGGGAACCACGACAAGAAGCGATTTCTTGTCATTCTCGGGTTGAATCAGATTCTCAAATCCGTTCAACAGGTCCACCTTTGATGATTCGCTGCCAAATTGAGGTCCAGAGGAATATTTGGTCTTCAGGCGGTCAACAAGCCGACAGACCAGTGTTTTAGCATACTGCTTGGCAAAGAAATTCTTCACCTTTTGGCACAGCTTGCTCGTCCCTGTTATTGGACTCTCAGCTCTCAACTCAGCCAAACTCTCGTCAAGCAAAGATATAGCTATATCCTCACCCAGAGACTCAACCTCGGTTAAGGACTCTGATTTCTGGCGCTCATACTCGGACTCGTCTGCCGTGGCCAAAAGAGGATCGGTCAGCTCAGTGAGGGCATTCACCAAAATGTCCTCAACTGCTTTGCTTGTAACAATGATGTCACTCCTGCTTGATGAGGACTTTCTAGGTGGAGTTACGACTTTGGCCTCCGCTGACGGCTCATCTTCGTCGCTCTCCTCCTCCCCACTGCTGATATAAAAGAAAGACTCCACTGGAGTCTGAGATGTACTCCTTTCCTCCGGTTGAGCCTCCTTCTCTTCAGACAGGTCTGATCTCGGCTTACGCAGTCGAGGTGTGCACGCCGTCTTCACCTTGGTCAAGACATTCTTGATCATTTTTCCTGTCTGATGCACCATGACAGTGAGCTTGCTGGGAGGGGTGACATGCTGGTTAACAAACATGTCACTACGGTGAGAGCTGGCGACGGATGAGTTCACACTCGCTGTCACCTCTCTCACGATGTGCCTGGTCAAGTCTGAGCAGGGGACATCAGACCCATCGACCTGCAGCTCCTGAGCAAAACTCAGACAAACAGAGTTATTCACACTGCTGTGAATGTCCTGCTCACTGATGGGCTTTTTTGGCTGCAGACGAGCCACCACTGCTTCTGAGATGTGTGTTATAATCTCCAGCAGTAGCTCCGCCAGCAACACCTCCGTTCCATTGTCCAGTTGGCCAAGTTTCAACAGCTGGCACTGGTTCTCTGTGACACCCTCAAAGAAGGATCTGATCAATGGGCGAAGACCCTCCACGGTGAGTCCTAGGGGCGCCATCAGATTTCCTTGGTGTCACTGTAAATGATGATAAAGAAGAAAGTTTGGATGTAACTGAACTTGTTTATGTTCTAAACCAGACAAAGTCTGTTGTAACACTCCTGCAAACGTATTGTAAGTCAAATCAAATGTAAAGTAGGCGGTGAATCAATGGAAGTTTCTAGTCTAAAACTTAATCCTTTGTATGCTGTGTATTCTGTAATTCTTTTGCGTTGAAAATTCTATAACTCCAGCACCAGCGAGTCTGACTTATATAGACTTTCAGAGGAGGGGGTGGGAGGAGTTTATGACATCATCAAATGATGTGACACATGAAAGTGACCATGTGACATCACATGCAATTATGCAATTAAATTCTTCCCCCCCTCCTCTGTGACATCATATTTTTCTTCATTTCATGATGTGTCACATGAAGTGACATGTGACATCACGCAACACATCATGTGATGTCACATCATGTGATATCTGATGATGCAATCAAATTTCTCACGCCCCTCCTCTGACATCACATCTTCCTTCCTTACATGAAAAGGGACCCATGTGACATCACGCGACACATGATGTAATGTCACATCATGTGATATCTGATGATGTAATCAAATTCCTTCCCCTCTCCTATGTGACATCATGTCTTTCTTCCTTTCATGGAAATTAAATTGTTTTTTCTTTTTATCCCATATTTTGTTATTGTTTATTTTTAAAATGTTTGTCTTTATATCCCCTATATTTGTCTCTATTTCAAATATTTGTCCTTTTTATCTCAAATTTTTGCCTCTTTAGCTAAAACGTTTGGCTATCTGTCTTTTTTTTTTTATTCTATACATTTTTTTTATTTCATATATTTGTCCTTTTATCCAATATTTTAGCTGTTTATATTTACAAGTTGTCTTTTCATCCCACAAATTTATATTTTAATCTCATATATTTGTCTTTTTATGCAATATTTTTGCCTGTTTATAAATAAAACGTTGGATAACATTTTTTTTAGTTTAATTTATTTTGTTGAATTAATTAATCTGACCAGTAGGTGGCGGTAACTGACATCAATTAGTGATGCACGATATATCGGCCAACCGATATATATCGGCCGATATGTCACGTTTTTTAACTTATCGGTATCGGTCCGATATCAACAAATTCTGGCCGATATGTCAACAATGTGCAGAGTTAAACCTACAGTTAGTTGGGTCACTGTCTGCGTGTCTCTCAGCGACAAGCTAAGCTAAGCTAAGCTAGCTGGTCCTAGCGGGCTCCTCCGTCACATCGCATCGCCCGAAAAGACAAAAAAAATGCGCAGAACATTGCTCCGGGGTGTCGGACGCCGTCCTGCCGCCTTCTCATCGCCGGCCGCCGACGTCGCCGCCTTCGCGGAGCTCCATCAGGTCCGCTCCGCCGTACTTCCTCTAACCACATGACAGTTTTACAGTGAGCCTTCCTTTAAATAAAGAGCACTGTTGTTCTTTTCAAATGTACAGTGTTTTTTCTGGTCTGTACTAAATTTGTGACACTACAGAAAACTTTTTTTCTCTACATATATCGATATCGGCAGTGACTGCCGATATGTATATAGGATATCGATATCGGCCGAAATGTTCACATCGGTGCATCCCTAACATCATTATTTTATTTTTTACATTTTATTTCATTGAATTATTTAATCTGACCAGTAGGTGGCGGTAACGTGCCTCCCTGTAGTTTTTACCCCCCAACGAGTGGCTAACAATTAGCCTCTTGATGCTAACCTGTTAGTCGATGAGCAGCGTTTATGTCTTTTATTCCACTTCTGCGACTTTGAGTCGACTAATGGAGCCTAGGGTAATATCCTAGTTAGTTAAAATGTTTAAATGTCGTTATTTCAGATCTACAATGAACAGGAACTCCTGCAGGGGAAGCTGGATCTGCTCAGCGACACTAACATGACACTCAGGCTTAATTCGTCAGTAAACATGCTGATAATTGTTTCAACGTCTCTCATATTAATAATTTCTGGTCTGTCAACTTGGTGTTTATTATCATAATATCATATATTATAATATATTGTCATTTTACAGAAAGAATAGATTGATCTATTGATTATTGAAATGATTAATTTGTTTTGTAAAGCTTTTTCTTTCTAACCTTTTTTCTGATTCCTCAGACTGAACTGGGCCCAGGACTCAGGTTTCTACTGAAAAACCATGAGGAGGATCAGACCTGATGTTTCATTGCATCTGTTACTGATCCGTTATTATTATTATATATTATATGTAGTTATCAGGAGTGAAGCCGCCTGAGTGGAGGCAGCTAAGTCATGTAAATAGATCAATTTACTTATTTATACTATTTATTTTCTACGAATCCTAACGTTTTGAAAATCTGGAATTTGTTTCAAGTGTCTATATATATATTTATAAATAACGTAGAAAGTAGAAAAACACCTTAGATAAAATCAGTGATACATGAGCTGGAGACAGGAATGGAAGTGTCAACATGTTGAGAGCTGAGGCGACTCTTTGTCCACTGGATGGCAGCCTTCACTCATTCACTCTATTTTTATTTCTGCTGCTTTTTATTCTGCTTCATCTTTCAACTTTTCAACCAAGATTTTTTTCAGGTTTGCTGCAGATAAAACTCATTAAAACAGTGAAACCTCTTATTTATTACATTTGACTTTGAGCAGCAGCTTCATCTGAAACTGGCTTTGGTGGATTTCAGGTTTCAGTCGTAGAAGAGTTAAAGGAGGTTTTTGCTTTTTTTCCATATTTTTCTTATGTTGCTTCTTTAGTGTTTTTGAATGAAATTGAACATTTGAATACAACAAGTAAATATAAAAATACACACATGTCAGTGAAAACGCATATTTTGTTGCTTTCTTCTCACTTTGTTCTTAGAACTTTATTAAAACTCTGATTTCTACTTTGATTCCTTCCTTCTGAATAAACTGTTTGGATGCTTTCTTGCTTCTGTTTCTTATTTTTTCCATTTCTAATGTTTATGTGTGCGTGAATCAGCTCGTTGAACGTTTCTCTGCACAAACTTTCACTTTCTATAAAACTTCGTTTTAAAGTCTAGAAACGACAAAAAAAGTCGCTCAGCGCGACGAGCTGCGGTGGGCGGGGCTTCCGCTGCCGGCCACGCCCCCTCCACGCACTCCGGCTGTTTTTAACTTTCCAGGACTCAGTAAAACACACACACACACGCACGCACACACACACACACGCACGCACACACACACACACACACACACACCCTCCTGGCTGGAGCTGACGTGGTCTGAGTTCTGCTGCTCGTCTCCAGCTGCTGTTTGCTGCTGCTGCAGGATCCGGATCAGAATCAGGACCAGGATCCGGATCAGACCTGCAGACCTCCTCCTCACCATGGACCTCCTTGTGGACCAGAACCCGGCGCTGACCCGGCTCCTCTGGGTCCTGGTCCTGGTCCTGGCCACCCTGCTGGTCTGGTTCTTCTTCTTCTGCTGCTCCACCTGGACCCGGAGCTCCCCGTCCGGACTGGACCGGTACCTGGCAGGTAGGTGTGACCCCCCCCCCACCGGATCCGTCCATGGTGCGTTTGAGTGTCACACTCCGCGTTTTTCCAGTTTTTTCCAGCTGCGGTTGAAACGTAAATTGTTTGTGTTTCTTTCCAAACACAAAAAGTTTCCACATTCACCAGGATCCGGATCTGGGTCTGGATCCGACTTCAGCAGCCGGTCCGGGTCCTGCTGCAATGTTCGGTTCAGTCAGGAAATCAATGAGAGGGTTTCATCGATTCATTGATTCATTGATTCGTGATGTGATGAAATGAACGCGTGGAAACGTCTGGATGATCGATCACATTGATCACATTGATCACATTGATCACATTGATCAGATTGATCATATGATCATTTTATCATCATTATCTGACGTTAATCTGCCTCAGGCTTGTATCATCTGTCCAGCTTTGTCTTGTTATTTTCCACTTTTTGTTCTATATTTATGTTTTTATATAATTTCTTTCTCTAAACGTGATATTTTTTAATTTGATATGTTTGTCCTTTCATTCCTGTTTTTGTATTTTATTCTGTTTTTATTTCACATATTTGTCTTTTTATCTAATATGTTAAAATGCAGTCACACTATATATCTGTTTTATTTGTAGCTCATACTTTTTGCTTTTAATCTCATATTTGTGATTTATTTATTTAATTTATTTATTATCATTATTTCTTGAATGATTGAAGTTGATAAAAACGTGACTAAATTTAAATGTCACAAGGATAAAAAAGTCAATAAAAAAGTCAATTATGAGAATAAAAAACAAAAACATGAGGTAAATATAAAATTAGGCACATTAAATAAAACCTGATGATTTAATGATGATTTAATGTTGATTTAATGATGATTTAATGATGATTTAATGTTGATTTAATGATGATTTAATGATGATTTAATATTTAATGATGATTTAATGTTGATTTATTGATGATTTAATGATATTTAATGATGATTTAATGATATTTAATGATGATTTATTGATAATTTAATAATGTTTAAATGATGATTTAATGATGATTTAATGTTGATTTAATGATGATTTAATGTTGATTTAATGATGATTTAATGATGATTTAATGATATTTAATGATGATTTAATGTTGATTTATTGATGATTTAATGATATTTAATGATGATTTAATGATATTTAATGATGATTTATTGATAATTTAATAATGTTTAAATGATGATTTAATGATGATTTAATGTTGATTTATTGATGATTTAATGATATTTAATGATGATTTAATGATGATTTAATGTTGATGTACTGATGATTTAATGATGATTTAATGATGATTTAATGTTGATTTGATGATGATTTAATGTTGATTTAATGATGATTTAATGTTGATTTAATGATGATTTAATGATGATTTAATGATTTAATGATGATTTAATGATGATTTAATGATGATTTAATGATGATTTAATGATGATTTAATGATGATTTAATGTTGATTTAATGATGATTTAATGATTTAATGTTACTTTAATGTTGATTTAATGATGATTTAATGATGATTTAATGTTGATTTAATGATGATTTAATGATGATTTAATGATGATTTAATGATTTAATGATGATTTAATGATGATTTAATGTTGATTTAATGATGATTTAATGATGATTTAATGATGATTTAATGATGATTTAATGATGATTTAATGTTGATTTAATGATGATTTAATGATTTAATGTTACTTTAATGTTGATTTAATGATGATTTAATGTTGATTTAATGATGATTTAATGATGATTTAATGTTGATTGAATGCTGATTTAATGATGATTTAATGTTGATTTAATGTTGATTGAATGCTGATTTATTGATGATTTAATGATGATTTATTGATGATTTAATGATGATTTAATGACACTGATCATGTTTGCATTTCCAGTGATGGTGAAACAGAATAAATGTAAAGCTCTGACTCAGGTGAGTAAATGTGTTTTTACTTTTTAGTTTAACTTCCTCAGTGTTACCATGCCTGGAATTTTCAGCTGTGGAATATTAACGGATATTAACCTTTAATACGTTTCTATATTAACCTGTAGTTTCTATTTTATGCTGTAGTTCCTATAATAACCTGTTTTTCTTATATTCACCAGTATTTTCCATATTAACCTGCAGTTCCTATTTCAACCTGTCGGGGGCCTCATCCACTCACATTTTCCTCTTTTCTCATCTGCTCCACATGAAGCTGAAAGACTGAAACTGACCTGAAATCGTCTTGTTTTATATGATGTAAATACAGATATAAATAACTCTTGTTTACAGCTGTAGTAAAACAATGTTTAGTTTTTATCTGAGAGGCCTTTTTAATATTTAATCCTTTAATCGACTAAAAAGCAAAATGATTGTTATGGTTCTCTACATGAAACTCTTACATAAATATTATAAATGTTAATCAACCGTTCAAAGCATCTGAAACCATTTATTTAGTTAATATAGTTTTTATTTCACATCACATCATGTAATTAACTCACACATTTGAGAGGAGGTGTTTTACTGATGAGTAAATCTGACTACGTCTGAACATGGAGGCTGGTGACGTTTGTCTTCACTTTCTGTGAAACAGAAGAAATATTTGGTGTCAACTCCAATGATTTTTCTTGTTTTTTCCTTTGTACAAAAATCTGAGTTTAAAGTCCAAAATATCTTAATATTCATCTAAGATGTATTTAATCTCATATTATCACTTTGATTTCACATTTTGGCCATGTTTTAATCTAAAATCTGATTTTATGATCATTTTTTATGTCAAATTTTTAAAATCAAATAAAACTTTCAGCAATTGAGTTTATCTGCCAAAGGAATATTATAATTTAAGATAATTTAAGGCGGGCAACACGGTGGTGCAGTGGGTAGCACTGTTGCCTCACAGCAAGAAGGTCGCAGGTTCAAGACCGCCTTGGGCCTGGGTCTGGGGCCTTTCTGTGTGGAGTTTGCATGTTCTCCCCGTGTCTGCGTGGGTTTTCACCGGGTACTCCGGTTTCCTCCCACAATACAAAACATGCTCAGGTTAATTGGTAAACTCTAAATTGCCCATAGGTGTGAGTGTGAGAGTGAATGGTGTGTGAATGGTGTGTGTGCCCCACGATTGGCTGGCGACCATCTGGGGTGTATCCCTGCCTCTCGCCTTAACGCGCTGGGATAGGCTCCAGCAGACCCCTGCGACCCCGAAAGGGAATAAGCGGGATAGACAATGGATGGATGGATGGATAATTTAAGGCAACTCTACTGATGCTGCACTGATTGATCCATTATCCATATGTTCTCTGTTATTTATTATTAACATCATGTAGAAACATTTCTGAGATGCCGTGAGGTCGGAGGTCACGCAGCGACTCACATACGTTCCTGCACATGTGAAGGTTCATTATGATCCTCCTCATTCATGATGATGAATGAGGAGCTTGTTGCTTCCAACAATGCACACGCTGCTCAAACATTATGGAACAATCAGGCCTTTCAATGGATTCAATGCCTCAAAAAGTCTGAAAGCGCCGATTGCTGCACGGGAACGTTTTATTTCATGGAACAGAAACAGCCACAGAACCGATGCAGGATTCTTAAAATGTCAGAAATAACGGGTTTGACCTGAGAATTCTGAGCTGGAAAAGCTGCACCAACGGTGCAGAACAACTGACAACACGAATGAGTCAGGGCTCCAACTACGGAGCTGTAGTATAAAATAAATATGATATATAAATATGATTAAAATGTGATTTTTAAAAAGTAAAAATGTTCAAATAAAGTTATGAGGTAAAAGACAAAAATATGAAATAAAAAGTCAAATTTATCAGATAAAATGTAAAATAAGAGGTAAAAATGTGTGAAATTTAAGATTTGAAAATGTCAAAAAAACGTGTAAAATAAGAGGTAAAAAGACAAAATGTGAAATAAAAATCAATAAAAGTCACAGAAATGATACGAGTTAAAAAAAATCAGATGAAAAGAACATTATGATAAAAAATAAAAAATTCAATGTTGTTGTTTCAGAGGAAGAAAAAACACAGAGAGAAGTCTGTGAACCAGAACCAGAACCAGGACCAGGACCAGAACCAGGACCAGGACCAGGACCAGAACCAGGACCAGGACCAGGACCAGAACCAGAACCAGAACCAGAACCAGAACCAGAACCAGGACCAGGACCAGAACCAGAACCAGGACCAGCATCAGGACCAGGACCAGAACCAGCATCAGGACCAGGACCAGCCGGGTCCAGCTCTGAGGAAAAGGAAGCGGCGTCTGCGTAAAACCAGGACGGAAACTGTGACGTCACAGAAGGTGAGACGTGTTCCTCTCTTTTGTTTTATTCTTTACTTTAAGTTAAACTCACAGATTTAGTTGAATAATTCGTTAACACGTGTTAAATGTAGTTAAATGACATCATTTAACTACAGATTCATGACAAAAACATCAACATCAGTTTCATTAAATCAGTTTTAAAGGACAAACGTGTTTATTATGAATGATCAGTAAGAATCATCTGTTGCTGCTCGTTTATCACTGAAGTCATTTATATTCTGTATTTCTGCTGTTTGTTCACTGACGTTATGTAATGTGATGACAGTAAAGCACCGATGATTAGTTCATTCATTGATCAACTATTCTGATAATTGATTAATGGGTTTGAGTCATTTTTAATAAGAAAACGTCCAAATTCTCTGGTTCAGCTTTTCCTTTTTCTTTCTGGTTTCTTTTGTCTTTATATTTGATATTTGTCACCTTTTAATCTAAAATCATATTTTTGTCTTTTTATCCAATTTTAATTTTGGGATTTTGTTGTAAATTTTTCTGTTTACTTATTTCAAAAAAACATTGAAATGAGTAAATTTTGCTTCTAAAACTTTCTAGCGAGAGAGTTTAAACAGATGCTGCTGATAATAAAGATTAAACAGAGAGAATCACCACTTCATCATTCATCCATTCATCGTCATGGCGACGTACAAGAGGCCACGCCCACCACTGCTAATTATGATGACAAAATATAAAATAAATATAGATATAAAATAGCTGTGATTGGCTGAGCTCCGTCACTATGCCCCGCCCCCCTCAGAGAGCTGAACCAGGACGAATCAGGTTCACCGTCTCCTGGTGTGACATCACAAGCGGAGCCGTTTCTAAACAGCTTGTGTTGTTTAACTTCACCACGAAGAAGAAATATTTACACACAAATAAAGGAAAATATGACTAAATAAATACAAATAAAGATCACATTAAAAATAAACATTTACAAAAAATAAAAAAGTAAAACATTAATAAATCTACAAAAATAACGTTGACATAAATAAATACAATTAACAAAAAATACAATTTAAAAGTTTAAGTTTAAATAAATAAATAATAAAATAATTATGTATTTATAATTACTATGAATTATTATAAATATTATGTACATGATATTAACAACAAATAAGAACAACAAACAAACATTATTTAAAAGGAAATTTTTAATAAATAAAAATAAAGTTGACAAATAAAATGACCACAAATTATTAAAAAATATAATTGTAATAAATCAATATATATAAACTTAAATAATATTTCAAAATACAATTTTGAAAAAAAAATATAAAAAAGTTAAATAAAAAAACTAAAAAATTATACGGATGGTTAAACTTAATCAGACCTGATCAGTCAGACCTGATCAGTCAGACCTGATCAGTCAGACCTGATCAGTCAGACCTGATCAGTCAGACCTGATCAGTCAGACCTGATCAGTCAGACCTGATCAGTCAGACCTGATCAGTCAGACCTGATCAGTCAGACCTGATGAATCCATCCTGAGCTGCAGATCCCGCTCTCACCACCGTGTCCCGCAGCCTGTACAGGAGGTGCAGCGGGACGTTGCGGGACGTTGCGGACTCAGTGTGGCTCCGCTGCAGAGAGCAGCAGCAGGATGATGATGATGATGATGATGATGATGGTGATGATCTGATCTCTGGAGCATCCATCAGCCTTTTGCTGCAAACTCGGACTTTTGTTTTTCGATCTTCGTCTGGAGCCGAAATAAAACAACAGCTGATTCAGGATATTTGTGACGTAAGTAAAAACGGAAACGCGGGTTTTCACACATCATGTTGTTGTGTCGTTAATCACACACAACGCTGACCGTGTGACGTCACAGCCGCGGCTTCACTGCGGCAGGTGAAGCTGGCACCATGCACATTATCAACATGATCAATACTCTGATCAGTGGAAGCTGAAACAGAAGAATAAAGAAACCAGGAAACAATCAGAACAGAAGCTGAACAGAGAATCTGGACATTTATCAGTAAAATGACTCATTGATTGATTTATTACCAACATGGACATTGATCAATAGATAATTCCTAAATCTCCTAGAATCAGCTGATGCTTTGGTGCATGCTGTAGTAAACTGACTCAGCAAAGACTCGTGAGTTCATTAATTGATTAGTTGCCAATCACAGTAATCAACAGTTATGTTGATTGATCCAGTCATTGTGATTGACACATTTTACTTTTCTGTTGTTTAACCCACGAGTGTTTGCAGCTTCCTGAGTCTGAGCATCACTTCACCACATCACTGCTGCTGCTGCAGACAGCTGTCAGCAGCTGTAAACAGACTCAACGCGTCAACATCCACACCATCCTTTAGGATCAGCTCCACCCTGAACGTCTCTGAGTCTTTATCGGTGATAAACTCTGAATCCTGGAATTCACTGTGTGTTTATTCATGTAAAAGTGTCACAGAGGATTTGGCCAAAGGCCCAAAGCTGCATCAGGATCAGTCGATGCAGGACAGAGGACAACGTGTTTCACACACAGATACACGTTCACAGGGTCGAACCAGGCATCGAGCAGTAGAAGCTGATTTAGAACTAAATATGATGCATTATAAACTGAATGTGATCATTATAAACTGAATATAATTAATTATAAACTGAATATGATGCCTTATAATCTGAATCTGCTGCAGCCACTGCACCAGAGAGTTTTTTACTCCTGAGGGCGGTTTCCTGTCTGCTCTCGTCCAATCAGAGCGAGGCGCCCCCTGTGGGGCGGCTGCAGCTGAAACATGACTCAGCAGAAAAAAGCAGGATGGTGATCAGTGAAACAGATGAAACCTCAGAAATATTCTACTGAAAATAATGTGTTGCAGCGTCTGTTTTACATATGTGAAGCTTTCTGTCAAAAAAAATAGAACATGTAAGCAATTATAATAATAATAATAATAATAATAATAATAATAATAATAATAATAATAATAATAATGGTAATAATAATAATAATACAATTATTAACAAAAATGAATAACAATAAGACAGGTAAACTAACATTCCTAAAAAGTCTTAAACTTTATAAATAAATATGAAAAATACAAATAAGTAGAAATAAATAAATAGAATAATGAAGGGGAAATGTAAAATGTCATTTATGTTTGATTGTATTTTTTGGCATCTGTGTTTTTGTTGGTGATTTTTATTTAAATTGCTAAATCAGATGTACATAAATCTATGAATAAATGTGTTCATCTCTAAGTTGGCCAAAATGTCAGTTTGTGACATCACAAGTGTGACGTGGAGACTTGAAGCCTCCAGTGAATGTGAGAACTTGATATTAACAATATTTACGTATTCATACATTCTGGAGAAGAAATAGTAAGAAGTAGAGTTGTTCTTGTCTCCTACATGTCTGTGTGTAACTGGATGTATGAGCACATGTTGTTGCTAACAGCTGTTTGGGGTGATGAGCCTGTTGCTTTAAGAGAGTGATGCATTATGGGTTGAGTTATACCTGCCCTAATTAGCAGCAGCTAGCTTGTTAAGCGAGTTTGTCTCAGTCAGACATGAAGGTTTAATTTAAATTTAACTTCCTGCTAAGTCAGAAAACTGCATCATGGGAAAAAGCTTAATGCCACGAGATGGTAAGGCCCACAAGAGGAATGCTAATGCTAATGCTACCAGACCCACCTGAAAACGATTAATGAGATAATTAACACCTGATGCTTGTTACAAAGCTCTAAATACTAGTCCATGTTTTTAAACTTTATTTTCTTTTTCTATTTCTGATTTATCTCATTTTAGAATGTTTATTTATTTTTTTATTTTCAACTCAAATTTGTGCCATGTTTTATATATTTTTTAAAATCTCATATTTTGGACTTTTAATTCCTGTTTATAACTTTTTATCTCATAATTTTGTTTTTGTTTTATTCTATGAATGTGAAAAAAACTTTTAAGAGTTAAACTATTTGTGACAAAGTTTTTGTTGTTTTGCTGTTTTATTATAATTTACAATACTTGTTTTAATATTTGTTCAAAGTGAAATGTTGTGTGTATATATAAATATATATTTATATAAATGTGATATATGTATATATACATATATATAGATATACATATATATGTATATAATATGAATCATATTCAACATTTATTGTTAATTGTAAAAATCTTCTTCTCATCATTAACCGAATCAGTGATTTTTGCTGTTAATGAGTGAATCTGTGTTTTATTTAATGATGATCTTATTTAACCCCCCCAGGCCAGGCCGATGGAGGACGAGGCGCCGCGGCGGCGGCGGCCGCTGGTCAGGGCGGCGTCGGAGGAGAGCGACCTGGGGGGGGCGGGCTGCCCCCCGCCGCCCGGCGACACGCTGCCCTGGAACCTGCCCCGACACCACCGCATCAAACGCTCCAAGTCGGCGTCCGGAGACGTGCTGGACGCCGCCGAGAGGGCAGTCATCAGGATTGCTGGTGAGTGTGTGTGTGTGTGTGTGTGTGTGTGTGTGTGTGTGTGTGTGTGTGTGTAAAACCTCTACATTTTCTTTCTGCTGATGTTCCATCTGTTATAGGAGGAAACTCATGTCATGTGTTTATAACAATTATCTGCTGATGTCTTATTTTATCGATTAGTTTAATAAACTGTTGCATTAATCGTCTTTTCATTTTTTACTGATAAAATGTCCAGATTCTCTGGTTCAGCTTCTGTTCTCTGATTATTTCCTGGTTTCTTTATTCTTCTATAATAGTAAACTGATGATCTTTGGGTTGTGGACAAAAAAGACATTTTAGGTTCAATCTGCAGCTTTTTTCCTTCATTTTACACCATTTAATGAACTGAACCAACCAATAGATCAGTCATCTACTTAAATAGCGGTTAGTGACAGTTCTGCTGATTATTGATCGTGTAAGTGATTAAAGTGATTAAATCATCTTCCTGTATTTGGCCACTAGAGGCTCCACCTCCAACATGTCAAACAAAACTTTACGGCAGAAATAAACGTGTTCACAACCTGCTGCAGAAAACTATCATGACGTCGATACAGCAGGTGAAATGTTTTATAAAGTGTGTGTAAAAAAGAAAATGACAAAATGATTAAAAGATAAAATGAGGTAAAATCTGAATCCTCATCAACCATGTGTCACTGACAGAGCAAATACAAATTAAATGTAAAATCATTTTGTAAAAATAAGTTGTTTAAATAATGTTTGGTCAGGGTCAGTGTGACCTTTGACCTTCATGCTCCAAATTGTTGCTTCACTACAGAAAATAAAAACTATTCATGTTGGAGCTGAAACTTTTTCTTGTGTTTTAAATGTGATGATTCGATGCAGGAAACGACACAAACTGATTCATCAGGTAAAAAACCTCCTCACGTCTGTGTGTGTGTGTCTGTGTGTGTGTGTCTGTGTGTGTGTGTGTGTGTGTGTGTGTGTGTGTGTGTGTGTGTGTGTGTGTGTGTTCGGTTTTGGGAAAACGACGTCACAACTCTGAGGAGAAGAGGGTGGAAGTGGAGTTTTTTTTGTGTTCTAGTTTCTCAACCAGCAGAAACTGTGTGTGTGTGTGTGTCTGTCTGTCTGTCTGTGTGTGTGTGTGTGTGTGTGTTTGGCTGCCTCTGCTGGTTTCTGTGGTTGTGGTGTGTGTTCAGCTCTGTGCCTTTAAGAGGAGGGCTGTGTGTGTGTGTGTGTGTGTGTGTGTGTGTGTGTGTGTGTGTGTGTGTGTGTGTGTGTGTGTGTGTGTGTGTGTGTGTGTGTGTGTGTGTGTGTGTGAACACTGGGCTCTCAGACAGTCGGGGTGGGGGGGTTAGTCAGCAGCAGACTTTCCCAGTTTGACCAGTGTAAAGGTTCCTGTAGAGACCCAGAACCAGAACCCAGACCATGTCCCTGCTGGACCCGGGTCAGCGGCTGCCAGAGGAGCAGGACTATGTGGAGGCGTATGAGAGCGTCAGGGAGAAGTATAAAGGTACAGGTCCATGGGGGGTGTGTCTGAGGGGGCACTGCTGATACACAACATCAGTTTAATTATGAAACGGCTCAACTCGTTATGTTCTGGTTTATTCTAATAAACAACATGTGACAGCAGACAACAACAACAACAACAACAACAACTCTTTATGTGTATAATTACACATGTGTATTTATACACATGTGTACAAAATAGTGTCAGGACTTTTATAAAAACTGTTTTGCACTGACAAATAGTTGTTGAAATATATAATATATATAATAATATTTACATGAGATCAATTATAAATGAATGAATTACATTATAAATGAATGAATATATATAATTAGTTGATTACACCACATTGATGATGATCAGAACATTTTCACTTCTTTGCTCTGCTACTTTAAACACTGAGTCCAGTGATGCAGGTGTTGGTGCTGTGGTTCTACGTTAAGGTGTTCCGTTTAATGGGATTTTCTGACATATGATGTTTTTATTGGGCAGTGGATTCAATCTGTGGAAGGTAAAAGGAGGAATCGACCAGTTTTTATTTCAGAATCAGAGAATCCTGTTTTCAGGGTTCCAGCATGCAGAGAAAACACTCAGAGATCTCTGGATTAAACAAACCTCAGCTCCACGCCGCTTTAGGACCAGTGGAGTCGTTGGTCTCTGCTGAGAACCTGGTCCAGTGGTGGTCTCCCATGTGGTGGTCTCCCATGTGGTTTCCTGCTGTGCCGCTCTGGCCCGGTGCCCCCATCAGAACCTCCACCCCCAGCATCCAACGCCCAGCTTCTAGCATCCAGCTGTGGTCAACTCAATTCAAAAATATAATATATATATTATATAAGACTACAGACACCAGAATAAAATGAGATTCGTGGAGCTGGAACCAGAGAAACTGTTGAAGCTGTAAATACTCAACATAAACATGAACGGATGAGAAAGTTTCTGATCATACGTGGTGAGAAAAAGAATCATGTTTCTCTTACAAATGTTATAGATATAGTGTTTCTAAAGCTGCAGATTGAAGCTAAAATGTCTTTTTTTGTCCACAACCCAAAGATCATCAGTTTACTATTATAGAAGAATAAAGAAACCAGGAAATAATCAGAGAACAGAAGCTGAACCAGAGAATCTGGACATTTAGACTAATTGATAATTTAATTTAATTATCATGTAATTGTTGGCAACTAATTAATGGATCAACTAATTAATGCAGCTCTAAATAAGTGTTAGTGTAAAATGTTTTTTGGTTTAAGCCATAAATAACACACACTTAAAAATTAAAATTAAATACAAATCCTCATGAAAACAATAATCTTTAAATGATTTAATGAGTTTGTCTTTTGCTTGTTTCAGTTCATGTGAACTGAACAACGACAGCTTTGTTTGGGCTGATCTCATCTTTGTGTTTGCTCAGTAAATGTCTGGTTAGGTGTGTGTGTGTGGTGTGTGTGTGTGTCTTGTGAATCATCCTGAGACCCCCCCTCCCCCCTCTCACTTCCAGGTCTGGCCTCAGATCAGTTTCATGCAACTTGACCTTGAATTCGAAAATAGTAATAGGCTATACATGCAAGTTATGCACGCACACACACACACACACACACACACACACACACACACACACACACACACACACAAAGGTGTGACTAATTAGTCTAATTCGTCCAGCTACAGGTTGTTAGAAGTAAAATAATAAATCTGCTCTTGTCACCTCTTTTGTATCTGTAAAAATATTTTTCAGTCACATTAACACTGAGGTGTGTGTGTGTGTGTGTGTTCACTGTAAATCACTGTAAATTACTGTAAATCACTCATAAATTACTGTAAATCACTCATAAATTACTGTAAATCACCAATAAATTACTGTAAATCACATCAGTAAATCACCAATAAATTACCGTAAATCACCAATAAATCACTGTAAATCACCTTAATAGATTACTGTAAATCACTGTAAATCACCAATAAATCACTGTAAATCACCTTAATAGATTACTGTAAATCACTGTAAATCACCAATAAATCACTGTAAATCACCTTAATAGATTACTGTAAATCACTGTAAATCACCAATAAATCACTGTAAATCACCTTAATAGATTACTGTAAATCACTGTAAATCACCAATAAATTACTGTAAAACACCTCAGTAAATCATTGTAAATCACCAATAAATTAACGTAAATCACCAATAAATCACTGTAAATCACCTTAATAGATTACTGTAAATCACTGTAAATCACATCATGTGAATCGTTTGGTTGTTTGGGGGGTTTTCAAACAGAAACTCAGATTCAGTTTGACATTTCAGCCGTTGCATATCTCAGCTGTTGATGTGATGAAACTAATCCTCTGGAACTCACATCCATCTCCATTACTGCTTCCTGTTGGGATTCGTGATTCTCTGCAGACTCCATGATTCCATAGAAGGAACCAGACGATTGAATCCTGAGTCATTTACTATGAAAAGCAGCTTCTGACCCTGAAGCATGTGAAGAAGAGTGTGTGTTATTACTGACCAGGTCCTGTAGTCCTGTTTGACTTAACTTATCACACATGGCTGCAAGTAACGAATATTTGATTAGTTAAAATGATTAATTGGTTATTTGGTTCATAAATGTATAAAATGTTGATCAGTGTTTCTAAAGCTGCAGACTGAAGCTAAAATGTCTTTTTATAGAAGAATAAAGAAACCAGGAAATAATCAGAACAGAAGCTGGAACAGAGAATCTGGACATTTTAATTAAAAATGACTGTAATCCATTAATCAATTAACAAAATAGTTGATTAATGAGATGGTTGAGAAACAGCGTAACTTAACTACTCAGATCCTTTATTTGAGCAAACGTAGAAATACAATAGATTATAAAGTCAGCAAAAAACATCAGGTAAAAATATAATAATAATAATAAGTAAAAGTATCATCACTGTGTTATTTTTTATTATTTTGTTTTTAATCACTAAATGAATTAGAGAATATATTTAATGTTGTAAATACTAATATCATAGATTTTGGACTTTCTCATTAAACATGACTTACATTTAGGATCAGGACAGTGGCTTTATAATGTGATTAGACTGACAGACCACTAATGGATAAATCAACATTGTTCCTCTTTATTTTGGTCAAATAAGGAAAAATATGAGATTAAAACATAGAAAATATGTCACAATGTCAATAAAACATCTGACCATTCATTTTCTTTCCTCTTTACTTTACACATTTATTTCATTACTACACATTTATACTGTAAATGTGGTTTTATTAATGTGTAAAATCACAGAATTAACAAAGATGAAGAAAGAAAATCAACAGTTACCAAGAACTACAGCATCCAACCAGAGTCTGTGCTTATTGGTTACTGACTGGTGGTGCTGGTCCTGCTGCTGGACCTGCTGCTGGTCCTGGTGCTGGACCTGCTGCTGGTCCTGCTGCTGGACCTGCTGCTGGTCCTGGTGCTGGACCTGCTGCTGGTCCTGGTGCTGGTCCTGGTGCTGGTCCTGGTGCTGGTGCTGCTGCTGGTCCTGGTGCTGGTCCTGCTGCTGGTCCTGGTGCTGGACCGGCTGCTGGTCCTGCTGCTGGACCGGCTGCTGGTCCTGGTGCTAGACCTGCTGCTGGTCCTGGTGCTGGTCCTGGTGCTGGTCCTGGTTCTGGACCTGCTGCTGGTCCTGGTGCTGGTCCTGGTGCTGGACCTGCTGCTGGTCCTGGTGCTGGTCCTGGTGCTGGACCTGCTGCTGGTCCTGGTGCTGGACCGGCTGGTTTCATTGAGCCGGACCAGAGCCAGGACTGCGAGTAGAGATCAGGCGTTCTGGTTTTTATGGTCTGAGGCCTCGAGCTTTGATGTAGAAACACGCACACACACACACACACACACACACACACACACACACACACACACACACACGAACACACACACGGTATTATTATAGTAACACATCACATGTTCTATAAATGTTTTATTTGTGATAAACAGCAGCAAAATAAAATAATCCACAGGAACGACGAGTTGGCCTTTCTGTGTGGGAGCAGCGTAAACAGCTTATTTATAGCTGAGGGCGTGTGTGTGTGTGTGTGTGTGTGTGTGTGTGTGTGTGTGTGTGTGTGTGTGTGTGTGTGTGTGTGTGTGTGTGGATGAGCTGCAGCAACTGCAGTTTCAGATCATCTGTTTAACCCCCCCCTCCCCTCCCTGTGGGGGGTCCTGTCTGGGGTTTGATTAGAACATCCTGGTCCTGGTCCTGGTCCTGGTCCTGGTCCCGGTCCTGGTCCTGGTCCTGGTCCTGGTCCTGGTCCTGGTCCCGGTCCTGGTCCTGGTCCTGGTCCTGGTCCTGTGTGGGCGTGTCAGTTCTTCCTGCTCAGACTTTTATTTAATTTCAATCGTCTCAAACACTAAACATTAAATTGCAGGGAGCTCATAGAGAATCTGTAGTAATTTATGTGATTCTACTTTATAAATACACCTAAACAATTCAGTATTTACCCAGTATCTGAAATGAATATCTACATTGATAAAATACAACATTAAATATATTCTCTAATTCATTTAGTGATTAAAAACTAAATAATAAAACATAACACAGTGATGATACTTTTATTTCTAATACCAAAAAATAAAGGACCTGATAGTTGGGTTACAGCTGTTTCTCATCTCATTAATCAACTGTTTTGTTAATTGATTAATGGATTAATGTCATTTTTTAATTCTAAAATGTCCAGATTCTCTGGTTCAGCTTCTGTTCTCTGATTATTTCCTGGTTTCTTTATTCTTCTATAATAGTAATCTGATGACAAAAAAAGACATTTTAGCTTCAATCTGCAGCTTTAGAAACACTGATCAACATTTTACACCAACACTTTTACTAACATACATAGTTTGATAAAGTATAAATAGTTCATCATTCACATGTGTTTCTACAAGCTGTGAATAGTTAAGGTTTGGTTCTTTATCTCATTCCACACATTCTTGGTTCTACGTGTTCACAGAAGCTATAAATAAGAATAAATCTGCTGCTACTATCAAAGTGTAAATAGTACACCTTTAAAACTATTCTCTGAAAACAGAAAATATTCACACACCTATTCATGTTGGACTAGAACAGTGCTAATCAATTATTCTCAATCTGCCCCCCATGCGACTATTAATAGAATCATTTGTCTATAAATTGTTCTAAGTACCTCTGCATAACACTGTGTCTGTTAATGTATAAGAGAATAAAAAAGAAAGAAATATGGACCAACTAACAACAAAGAATAGCTTTATTAACTAACAGAAAAGATTTAAAGTGCATCTGAAATTAAAAAATAAAACACTTCATACTCATACTCTGTGCTGTATGCTCCCTGTGAACACTCTGCTGCCCCCTAATGGAGTGGAGGTGCTATTGCACTTTATTCTAGGACAGAAAAAAAATCTAAACAGGTCTAACGTTATTTGAGTATAGGCAACTAACATTTGACTTAAAAGAAATGAAATAAATATGCATAATATCCCTTCTATTATATTTTTATGGAAAGTTATAAAATGTCTATATTTATAGAGAGAAACTAACAAAGTAATCGTCTTCAGCTTTGACACTAATTGACATTTTAAACCATTTAATGTGGTTTAAAAGGTCATTTAGTGAAGCAAACCACTAATTGATTAATGGTTGCAGTAAATAAATGAACCATTAGCTGCAGCCTCGTGTAATAAATTGTAGTTTAGACGTTTAAATGGCTTCAGTGTTTTACTGCACAAGTAGACAAGTGTAGTAGAAACTAATGTTTCACTTGGTTTGACTTCTTGTTTAATTTGAGCCTGTGAGGAAGCAGCGACTTCATTCAGGTGTTAAATCATCTGACCGCTTCAGGCCTCCGTAGTTTGGCCTTAGATTTCCTTCACTTTCTGGTATAAACATGTAAAAGCTCGTTTTGATGTTAAAGCGTCGAATAATCACAACTAATTTAGTTATCAAATCAAAACGGAGGATTTTTGCATTGTGTGTGTGTGTGTGTGTGTGTGTCTGTGTGTGTGTGTGTGTGTGTGTGTCTGTGTGTGTGTGTCTGTGTGTGTCTGAAACGATCGATCGATCAGTTGTTTGGTTCATAAAATAAAGATTCAAGTTAAAATGTCTTTTTATTTCATTTTAAAAAGACTAAAGAAATGAGAAAATAATCTAATCTAAGAAGTTGTAATCACACAATTTTGAGATTTTATTCTAAAAATGACTCAAATAATCAATTAACCAACTAATCGTTGATCTGAACGTAGATTCTCGTTATTCTCATTTTTCTTATTTTTCTCATTATTCATATTATTCTGATTATTCGTATTATTCGTATTATTCGTATTATTCGTTTATTTCGTATTATTCGTATTATTCGTATTATTCTACACACATTCTACACACACATTTCAGCTCTAAATGGTTCCTACCTGTCAAACACGAGTGATTTCTGTATTTTTCTCTTATAAATCAGTTTTCCCTTCAGTAGGACTTGCTGTGTTGTATGATTAACACGCGAGGTTCAGAACTCGCTGCTTTTCTTTGTTAAACAACCAACATCTGTGTTTTGCTGCTGAGGCTGAAACTGATCCTCTAATCCCTCATCCTGACGCTTATTGATCGCTTATTGATCAGGTGGTTCTGCATATTTCTCCAGCAGAAGGTTGATGTTGTGGATGAAAGATGCTGAGTTTTATCAGGTTAGTTTTACTGGTGACGAGGTTTGTTGTCCAGACACTGAGTGTTGATCTCTGTCCTTTAATTCATTGTGATGATGATGTTTAATCTGGTTTAAGCTGTTTAGTACGTCGGGATGACTCAGCACTTTTGATGAACTTCATGAATTATTTAGGTGTTTTTTATCAACTCGTCTTTATCTGTTTTTAAATTCCATGATTTTTCCAGGTTTTTCATGAACTGTTTTTCTAAAGCTGAACACAGAGGATTCACACGTTTCCACTGAGTTCTGACCCAGGACCCTGTTCTGGTCCAGTTCTGACCCAGGACCCTGTGGTCCTCTCATCTGGTCCAGCTTCAGTTTCATGAGCTGCTGAAACAGGAAATCTGATCTTATTGATCATCCTGACCTCTGATCAGGAACATTTATTCTGAGGATTTTACAGGAAATTCAGAGCTGACGAACACGACGTTTACACTGTCATCATGTGTCTACAGTTTTATATCTATATATATACACATATATATACATATATGTGTATATATATATGTATATATATGACCTTGACTCATCTTCTGAAATAATAATTATAAATAAAAAATAATAAAAAGAATAAATAAATCAGAAAATGAACAGATTTGAGAAGCTAAACCAGAGAATTTGGACGTTTTCTTCTTCAAACTGAGTCAAACTATAATAGTTGGAAACTAATCAATTATTCCACTAATTGTGTGTTAATTAATATTATTAATATAACCTAATGTCTATCATGTTTATCTAATCATCAGCTCTGTTATTAATTATTAACAATACACACCAACATCTATTCTGTTTAATGTTATAGAAGCTAATTATGTATAAAAAGTAGTTTATTATCTGTTTGTAGTTTATCCTCTTTATTTATATAGAGGATTTTATATTATTTTTTATTATTTCATTCATTATTATTCCAGTTTTTAATCACATTCATGAGCAAAGAGGAGGTTCTATTATTTATTTTTGTTTTTTTTTATTATATTTGCTGAAAAGTGCTGAGTCATGGAGTCGGCTGAGGTTCCTCTGCAGAAACACAAAAACACGAAAACGCTGAGTCACTGGTGTGACCTGAAGGTGTTTGGTTCTGCTGGTTCACCAGCAGCGAGTCATCGCTTCTGTTGCTCCGTTCTGATTGGTGGAAACTCAACGAGGTCGAGACGGGACGTCAGGGAGGGGAGGGGGGAGGAGGAGGAGGAAGAGGAGGAGGAGGAGGAGGAGGAGGAAGAGGAGGAGGTGTGCTGAGCTGCCTCCTCCATTCGCTGCCACCCAGCACAGAGACACAGTCTGATCTGGATCTGTTGGATCCTCAGAACCGGCTCATGGATCCAGGTCGGTCCATCCAGCTGGAGATCAGCTCGCTCAAAGGTACCGGTGCCTTCATCCTCCTCCTCCTCAGCCTCCTGATCAGACCAGAACCGCCTTGTTGTGTGTGTGTGTGTGTGTGTGTGTGTGTGTGTGTGTGTGTGTGTGTGTGTTCCCCTCCCCCGTCTCTAAAGTTTCTCCCTGAGCTCGCTGCATATTTCTGAGGATAAAAGGAATAAAAAAGCCTTTTGTTCTGCTTTTGTTGTGCCGGGTTTGGACCCCAGGTCACAGTGTGTGTGTGTGTGTGTGTGTGTGTGTGTGTGTGTGTGTGTGTGTGTGTGTGTGTGTGTGATGCTGCATGCGGCAGCGTGGTGCGTCTGCGCCAGCGGCTGCTGCTGCAGCATCGCCGCGGTAACGGCCTCACACAGCTGGAACATGTGGAGAAGCTTCCGCTCTGTTCCTCACTGTGATGTCACAAACGCTGGCCACGCCCACTTCACTGACTGACAGGTGCAGCGTTTAAAGCAGCAGTGATTCATTCGGTGCTGCTTTATGATGTGATGAACTTGTTCTTCAGTTACGACTGTTTATCATTAATCATCTGGTTTGATCATTGATTATTGATTAGAGTCATTTTACTGATAAATGTCTAATTTCTCTGGTTCAGCTTCTGTTCTCTGATTATTTCCTGGTTTCTTTATTCTTCTATAACATTAAACTGATGATCTTTAACTTCAGGTTAATGTCACATCTGTTGTCATAGTTTCTATTATTCAAACAATAAACAAAGATTTCATAATAAAATGATGATAATGCAGATTTATTTATAATAAACATGTTAAACGTTTAAACGTTATATTAGAAGCAGTGAAAAGTTTTATTCTCATTTCTGATTCCACTTGATCTGAAACTTAAATGTTCTGTTGCTGCAAAGATTAATCAATCAATCAATCAATCAATCAATCATGATGGATTAGTCATTTTTATTGTAAAACGTCCAGTTTTTGTTTTTCTTCTGTAATCGTCTGTTTTTCTGCTTCACGTTATTAATGAAGTTTGTTCTGGTTCTGGCGCCGGTTCAGAATAAATGTTCTGGGTCAGTGAGTTTGAGACAAACAGATTAAATATGAGGCGATCCATTAATCAATCGTCTTGTCAGCATCGGGATGTTTAATGTGATCAACGCGTGTTTACATCTAATCACTGTTTAGTGGAGTCCATCATATTCATGCGTTTCTTCAGCTTCTAGTCCGTTTAACTCTTAATGAAAATAACTCATTAATCCTGTTCCACATTCAGCAGCTTTAAATCTTCATTTCTTCATTTCTGATCGTTTGTTCACTTTTAAACGCTGGAATTAAACTGGTTTACGCTGTTTAACGTCACAAAGCCTCAGAATAACTTTCATTATTCCAGTTTTCTTAGTCTTGGAAGTAAAAACGAACCCAGGACGTTTTTGGAAAACTCTGATCCAGGGTCAGTTTGAGTCTTTTTTCCTTTTTCTGTAATTCACTGTTGATCAGAAACAGAGCTGAACTATTGATCGATCGATCGATTGGTTGTCAACTGTCACGTTAATCAGCGACTACTTTAATCAATTATCTGATTTAATCATCAGGTTTTTACTTCTCATTGTTTAACTCTGATCAATACGTTCATATTGATTATTGATCACATGGTTGCAGCAGATGTTCAGATCCAGGTGTCAAACACAGATGTTTGTTAGCGTCAAACTAAAGAGATTTAATTGAAGTGTTGATGGTTTCAGGTTTAACTCATGTTGGATTCACATGTTAAGTTCATGTCTGACAAACACTGATCAACGTTTGATGAAGCATCGATAATCGATTCATCGATTAATGATTCGCTTCATTAAACTGATGAAACCTCATTAACTTCCTGTTTGCTGTAAATCAGCAGCAGTTTAATCAGATTATTGTCACACATGTAAACTTTAAACAAAGCTGCAAAATGTGAAAAAGCTGAAATATGTGTGTTTGGTTCAGTTAGAAATTCTACAAACACTTGTTCTTACTTCAACTATTTTTTAGTCTTGGTTAAAAAAAATATTAGGTTGTAAAGTTTTTACATATTTTTGGTATTTTGTGTAAATTTTTAAATATTTTTTTTTTCCAATTTTTGTCCTTTTCAAAATATAAAATTCTCATTTTATTATTTTGTATCTTTACCTGACATTTTATATATTTAGATTTTATTTAATATTTTTTTTAATATCTTTTAGAATTTTTATGTCTTTTTCCTGATAAATTGTGTCTCATTTTATCCCACATTTTTATCATATTTTTTCATAACTCTACATTTTTTAAATATAATTTTATCATATTTTGCTTTTAATTTAATTATTGATTTAATGATTTTACTATATAATATTTTTTACTTCATATTGAAAAATAATGATAAAATCTAACAGTAGTTTATTAATTTCCCAAAGACCTAAAACATTTTAATACTTGTTGTTTGCACCACAAAACTAACTAAGAAACATTACAACTATACTTTTTATTTATTTATTACTGAGCATTTTATCTATTTAACGATGACATATTTATCCTTGATTTTTTTAACTGACTTTTGTGACTTTTTATTTAATAAAAAAATTTATAGATTTAGTTTTTTTGGCATATGATATGTTTTTATATCATTTTTTTCATTTGTGGAATTTTGTCATAATTTGTAGTTTTTATTTATTTTTTAAATAAATGATGTCCCATAAAAAATATAATAATTTTATTATATTTTTTTGTAATTTCTGTACAATCCTATTTAATATCATAATGTATTTTACTCATATTTTTTCTTTTTTTTTTGCTTTCAATTAAATTATAATTTTTGAACTGCATCTGTGACTTTTATTCTATAATTAATTCTTTTTAATGATCTGATTAAACCAGACAGTAGGACATGGTGCTGCATGGTTCTGTCCACTAGGGGGCGACGCCAAACACACACTGATGTTTTATAACGACTCATTTTAGCAGCCAATTAAATCCTTCACCGTAATAACGTTTCTGCCAGTTTCATTTTTACTGTTTGTCTGTTTCCCACTAATGTGCTGTTTTCTGTGTTTTCTGTGTAGGTAAGTGGCTGCTGCTGGAAACTGTTGTTCAGTGGAGGAGACACAGACACAGACACAGACAAACAGACAAACGGTGAATCAGTGAATCTGAAGTGGTGAAGTGGTGAGCTCCTCCTTCCTGTTTTGCTGCAGACCAAACTCCTTTGGTTGAATTCTTGGTTTGAAGCGTTTTACTGGTGCGTTTAGTCTTTGCTCTGATGAACAGCTGCTTCTGTTCTCGTCTGTTGTTGCTGATGAAAACTTTGTTGGATCAGTCAAGCTCCTAAAATATGTTAAAGTGCATTAAAGTGTGTATATATATATATATATATATATATACCGTCTCACTCACTTCCTATATATATATATATATATATATATATATATATAGGAAGTGAGTGAGACGGTTTATGCTGCAGAGAAACATAAAACCTACACCTAAACCTGTGTGTGTGTCTGTGTCTGTGTGTGTGTGTGTGTGTGTGTGTGTGTGTCTGTGTGTGTGTGTGTGTGTGTGTGTGTGTGTGTGTGTGTGTGTGTGTGTGTGTGTGTGTGCACATATTATATTCACGAGTAAGAAAAATAAATTAAACACATTATTAAACCTGGACAGGATCTTCACACTTGATGAAGCATTAAACGTGTTTTATTTCTCATAAATGACATTAAGGACGTTTAGGACAGAGATGATCAGATTTCGCTGTTTCATGAATAATTAAACCAGAAACTTAACTTCTATTAATGTTTGACTGACAGGGTTTGTCACTCTTGAGTCTTTTCTTGGAAACTTTCACATTTTTTAGTTCCCTTGTCATGTGTCTTTCCACCATTGTAGTTTTCTGGGTTTGTCGTATTGATTGTTAGGTATTGATTAGTAATCTTCAGGTTGATGAGTTTTCTACTATTTCTAATCACTTTTTCACGCCCAGTTTTCCCCGTTTCACTGTGTTTTCTCGTCTACTCGTCGGCTTCATCTGGCTCTGCAGTAATTGTACGTTATAAAAGCTGCAGGCTGTTTGTTTGCCAGCGTCGCTGCAGGAAAAACAGCCGACAACAGCCAGCGAGGCGCCGGGAAAACAGAGCGAGCAAGTAAAGAACCAGGAGCTGAGGTCAAAGGTTAAAACCAGCTGCTGCTACGCAGCCTAATGAGGAGAGGAGGACATGGTGGTCTGCTGCTGGAGAACGGCAGAAAACAGTAGAAAAAACAGCTGAAAAACAGTAGAAAACTGTAGAAAAAACAGTAGAGAACAGTAGAAAACAGTAGAAAACTGTAGAAAACAGTAGAAAACTGTAGAAAAAACAGTAGAGAACAGTAGAAAACTGTAGAAAACAGTAGAAAACAGTAGACTCCAGAAGGCTTCACTTTGGACCTAAAACTTAAGTTTACTACATTGTGTGTGTGTGTGTGTGTGTGTGTGTGTGTGTTTCTCCTCATGTTTCTGTGGTGTGTCACGTTGCCATGGTTACAGGAATTCCTCTCCAACCACACCCCACGGGTTGGTTCTTTTTTTCTGATGATTCATTGCAGTGGACACACACACACACACACACACACACACAGACACAGACACACACACACACACAGAGACACAGACACACACACAGACGCAGACACACACACACAGACACACACACACACACACACACACACACAGACACAGACACACACACACACACAGAGACACAGACACACACACACACACACACACAGACACAGAGACACAGAGAGACACACACACACACACACACAGACACACACACACACCGACACACACACACACACACACACACACACACACACATACACACACACACACACACACACACACACACATCACCTTTATCACCATTCTATGTTTAGAAGGAGAATGTTGGAACAAACGTTGATTCTCAGCTGATTGGTTCCACATCTGGACCAGACTCCAGCTGTGAGTCACACACCAGAGGTTCCAGATGTTGATGAGCAGATTCTATTTAATGAAGTTGCAGGACGACAGAATAAAACCAACACGTAAATTAAACCAACCTCCTGTGTGTTAGAGAGGTTTGAACACAAAGAACAGTTGTGTTTTTATTGGGGAATAAACAGATGTTTTCCATGTGGGTTTTACAGCTTTGAGATGATGGAGTTTAAAAAGAAACACACGAAGTTTCTGGGTTTGACAGAACGTTGGAGCCTCAGCAGCTTCACTCACATCAACAGTCTGATCATGTCTGCTTTATCACAGTGTTTCTATAGCTTTATTAACACATTAGTTCATGGATATGTCAAGGTAGGGTTGCAGTGATTGGTTAATTAGTTAATCAATTATTGCATTAATCACCTCTGTTGGTGATTTGATTAGTAAACTGATGATCTTTATATTAATCTTTGTTTGTCTCGAACTTTACATGAAACATAGTTGATCCAGATACTACTACAATGTAGTTGTAGTAGTAGTAGAGGTAGTGGTACTACTACTAGTATTAGAAGTACCAGTACTCATATTTTGTAATTCATGCACCATATTTTATATCCTCAGTACTTTAGCAAAGCGCCTCTATAAAGGTTGATTTGTTTTTTCCTTTATATCTACTATAACAACTAAATCTACTGAATCTAAATAAGAACATCTAATATAATTTATCAGCTGTGTTAAAGGTGACGTCATTGTCTTAGACAAACTAAATTTATAAAGTTATAAAGTTATAAATTATTGATTGAATCCATATAAACGGTTTAGGTTAAGCTGCTGTTTCCACTTCTTTCCTGCTGATTCTGTTTTTTTGTTGTTTGGGTTTAGTTGAAGCTGAAGAGTCGTGGCTGGTTTTCAAAACGAGGTTTGAACCGTCGTCCCTCTGGTTTCTCCTCCGTTATTCGCTTCCTCCTCTTGTTCAGTTTCTGTTTGTCCATGCTGACTCATGCTGGCAGTTATTGCTTCATCGTGGTAACGTCAAATAGATCTGGGGGGGGTCGAGGTGATTCAAGAAGAGCTTAACCAAAGCTAAGATGGCGTCTGGGATGCTAATGTCGTTAGCCGATCTCAGGGCAGTCTACGAGCTTCTCTTCTGAGATGGAGCCATCGTGGCCAAGAGGGACAAACGTCCAGGGTCCATGCACCCGGACCTGAAGGGGGCCCCCCCCTGGAAGGTGGTCCCTGCCGTGGCCTCCTTCAAGTCTAGAGGTTTCATCAGGGAGACGTACGCCTGGAGACACGCCTACTACTGCCTCACCAATCAGGGAGTTTCGTACCTGCGCGAAGACCTGCACCTTCCACCGGGGATCCAGCCTGCCCCTCTAGGACGGGTCCACCACCCCCCTTCGACTGGTCCAGTCCAGATGTTAAAAAGCCTCACGCCTCATGGACCCAAACCTAGAACCCGATAGGAAAGACGAGATGTCCTGATTGACAGGAGGCAAGTTTACCGCCACAGGAGACCTCTGAAAAACTTAAAAGGTTCACGCCAACGTGGTGGATCAAGCACGGAGAAGACCGTCTCAGTGAACGTGAAGTTGCCATCAAGAAGGCCAAACTATTGGCTTCTTTTGTCCCTAATTCTTCTCCAGTCGTACCAAATGTACCCACAAAGAGGTTCAGGAGGTTCAAGCAATCCAGGAACCATCAAAGGATCCGTAAATCCAGCTTGCTGTGACTCGGCGGACGAATCGCTGCAGGAAGCTGTTCACGTAATTGGTGCCGAACCCTCTGCAGCTTGTGAAGAGTGTGTGTGGTCGCAGCTTCTGTAAACTCACAACATGCTGCAGCCCACAAACTAATTGATACCAGACGCCACAAGGTGACAAACCACAAGTCTGTTCTTGGAGGATCTGGCAGGGGCTGAATCCAGCGTTGGTGACTGTCCCTTCGTTGGAGGGGTTTTCTGAACAGGAAGCTGTTACAGGTGGTTCCTCACACCTGTCAGAGGATCTAGAGGTGACAGCAGAGATCAGTCCTATGAAAGTAAACTCTAAACTTCACGTTATGGCAGAAACCTTCATTTCTGGTCCTGGACCTGAGCAGGAGAAGACTGTGGCGGACTCTCTGACCCCTCGTAGACCTGTCGACCGTCCAGGCGTCTCCCTGAACATGAACCTGGTTCATGGATGGACCAGGTCCAGCTCTGAACCCAGCATCAAGTCTTCCTCCTCTTCCTATTTGCTGCTTTCGTAGAGACCATCTGGATGTTGCTATGGGCGTTGCTATGGGCGTTGCTATGGGCGTTGCTATGGGCGTTGATGACGAAGATAATTAGATTATTCGACACAAGTCGTTATCGTTACAGCTAATTGACAGACCTCCAGTCGGTGCATGAGAAATACACGATAGACGTTGTTGAGGGTTGAATGTTTGTTTCAGATTCAGATTCAACTGTACTTTAATCTCTCAGGCTGCAAACAACCTAACAACCCTTACAAATACCAATAATATTCATATATTAATATAAATTAATATAACTTTAACACGTCGTCTCTATTAAAGGTTTTTTGCCAGTTTTGGTCTCATTCCATTTTTTCTGAGGGAAAAACATTTTATTTTGTTAAATCTTTGCCAGGGTAGTGAGATCATTTATGGTTCCCCAATGAAAATATTTTATTATTTTTTGCTATTTAAATGTTGTTTTCTCACAGCAGAGGTCGAACACAGCTGCAATTATGGAAAAAAGAACGACAACAGAAAGACGTGGATGGGATCATTTTGACTGGAGAACCCACAGAAATGAACTCAGACTATTGAACCACATCCTCAGCTTTACCAACTATTTATTCATTAAAACTGTAAATATTTCATCTCTTCAGATTCTCGCTGACTTCACGTTTACTAGAAACTGGATTTTTTTGTCCCAGTCGACCGTATTGGACTATTGCACGGCCCGGTTCTGGCCCCGGGCCACGTGTTTGGCACCGCTGATTCTTCCTGTTATGACTGACAGGTCGCCCCCTGCTGGACACAAAGTCGCTCTGTGTGACTTATATGTCCTAACCTGTAAACCATTTAAGACTCTACAAGTCCACATGTGAACGTTCACACAGACCTGAACAGGTTTAGGTAGACCAGAGGTTCTCAACGTGTGGTCCGGGGACCCCCAGGGCTCCTGGAAGGGTTCTAGAGAAAAGAAGGATCATTGATTTTCACTATAGTTCCACAATCAATAGAGTCCTGACATAAATTAATATAGAATTTATTTAATTCAGTAGTAGTTTTATTCTTTGGCAAATTAATTTATTTAACTAAATCATGTATTTGTTCTTGATTATTGCAGTTTCACTCCTTCATAATCAGGTTTTCTGACACGTATCATACCATTCTCATACTTCACGAGACGTTATTTCTATTGTAAACTATATTTGGTGCATCTTAAAGCACAAACCTCACAGATGACCGTGCTGTAGTTTAACTTCCAGCTAAACCTCCCGACCACGTTGACCCGTCACATTTTCCCGTCTCGTGGACTCGAGCTGTGACTCAGCCCGAAGCGTCCAGTCGACCACATCCAGCTCGTCTGGAAACATCTGGACGTGGCCGTTGATCTGAGCGCAGCAGCGTGGTTTACTGAGCAGCGTTTATCAGCTCGAATCAGAAGTAAAACCCAGACGATGGAGGAGGGTCCGAGCAGAGACTTCATGGAGGTTCTGATTCAACACGGCCAAGGTAGGGTCAGTTCTGTCTGTTACCAACAGGGGGCAGCACAGACGGGCTGGAGTCTGTAGGCAGGAACACGCCGTCCACGCTCTCAGGGTTCCCACACGGCCTGGAGAACCTGGAGAACCTGGAGAACCTGGAGAACCTGGAGAACCTGGGAAATGCTTTTACAGTCAGGGGGAATTAGGAAAAATCCTGTAAATTATAAAACCTCTGTTAATTAAATATTACTGTGACATAATAACATGTAGGTAATGAATGTTTTTATTCCTTTAAACGGCCTAAATAATAATAATAATTAAAACTAATTAATATAAACATTATCAGAAAAATGTGTTAACTATAGTTTTTATAAAATTCCCAGTTGTTGAACTGTGAATTTTACAAATTTAAATATTGTTGATATATGGAAACAAGGGCGACACGGTGGTGCGGTGGGTAGCACTGTTGCCTCACAGCAAGAAGGTCGCAGGTTCAAGACCGCCTTGGGGCCTGGGTCTGGGGCCTTTCTGTGTGGAGTTTGCATGTTCTCCCCGTGTCTGCGTGGGTTTTCACCGGGTACTCCGGCTTCCTCCCACAATACAAAAAACATGCTCAGGTTAATTGGTAAACTCTAAATTGCCCATAGGTGTGAGTGTGAGAGTGAATGGTGTGTGAATGGTGTGTGTGCCCCACGATTGGCTGGCGACCATCTGGGGTGTATCCCTGCCTCTCGCCTTAACGCGCTGGGATAGGCTCCAGCAGACCCCTGCGACCCCGAAAGGGAATAAGCGGGATAGACAATGGATGGATGGATGGATGGATATGGAAACAAATATTTTAGCATGTAAGAAAAAAACATTTAAATATAAAGAAATATTAAAGTTTACGTTCCCTAGATGGGAGTTTAATTTTTGTCTGAATAGAAATATATAAGAAAAAAATTCAGAGTAAAAGTCAAAAGTCATGTGACCTCGTCAATTGTATGTCCTTCAAAATAAAAGCCCCTTTCTCACACCTAACAAAATAAGGTGAAGACAGGTTTATTTAAGAATCAAGTTTATCCTGGATGAGGAAATATTTGTTGATTACATGCAATAGAATAAAATAGAGGCACAGGTGTGATCATGAAAACTTGGTACCAGATACATACATAGATTTTAAATGACAAGAAATCAAGATAAAATGCATATTTTCAGACCTGATGTTTCTTAAACTTTATTTTCTGACTTTCTCGTGTTTCTAAACATGATTCATCGCTGACTCATCAGTGTGTGACATTAAAACTGAGGATAATTCCAGGTTATGAGTTGGGAACCCTGTGGCTTTTTTGTTTTTTGTTCCCTCCGTACGTGACGGTTTGTTTCAGAGAACAAGAGGAATCAGGGTTAAAACCAGCTTTAAGAGTTTCCTGCTGTTAGATCAACAGGATGAGCTGCTGCTGATTTTATTATTCACACTGAACAAAGAGAGAAAACGAAAACTGTGCATGTATGAAGCTGGAATTACAAACTAGTGACTATTTTTAATATCTGGTAAATATATTAAAAAGTTCATTGAAAAGTTGTTTGGTTCATAAAATGGTTTAAAATGTTGATCAAAAATCTAAAATGTCTTTTTTGTCCAAAGATCATCAGTTTACTATTATAGAGAATAAAGAAACCAGGAAATAAGAAGAGAAGTTTCCTTTTTCTTCTTAAATCTAAACCAATTTGATCAAGTTAAAATAAAAAAAACACATTTACACCTATCTCTGTGTGCTTTTTTTTATTCTATAACATGTAAACTCAGGACTAAACTGGTACCTGGCGCCACCTGCTGTTTACCTGGAGGAACACGCTGTTAAAACTAATCCATAAATGTTTAAAGGCTTAACGCGACGTCCAGTTTGATTAAGTATTGACGACGTAGAGAATCTAATCGTCTGCATATACACGAACATTTTGATTATCATCTAGAAAATTACTGAAGAAGTTTCGGAGGTTTCGTCTTTAATTCTTGTTTCAACAATCTGAACATCAATGAGTTTAATATAAAGTCAAAACAAAAACCCAAAAAACTTTTTCGGCCTATAATCATCCAAGTGAAGCAATTTCCTGACATTGCGCAAATTTAGGTCACAAGTAAAAATGAATCATCGACTTTTCTGTGTCTGAACCACAGTTTCTTATTATTCAGGTTAGTTTTAGGACTTTTTCAAACTTTCTCGGTTTAATTATATTTCCAGGCCTGAGTTTCACTGTTTTTATGGCTGTAGGAGCTTGTTTTAAATCACTGACAGAAACATGAGGCGAACTAACGATTAACGAAGATTGAAGCTAAAATGTCTTTTTTTGTCCACAAACCAAAGATCATCAGTTTACTATTGTAGAAGAATAAAGAAACCAGGAAATAATCAGAGAACAGAATCTTCCCTTTTCTTCTTAAATTTGACTCAGTCTGATGAATCTTTCAGTTGTCGCTGTGATTCAATCAGATAAAGTGGATCATTGTGTGTTAAGTTAATGGTTGAGTTCTGATCCTCATCCTGAGGATAAAGGGGCGACTGCTCGGCTCTGTTTTATTACGGCTGCACAGTCAAGTCTTTGTTTCAGGAGCTGGCTGCAAAAAAAGAGAAGAAGCCCAGTTTTCCGCTCTTTGTGTGAATCCAGTAATAAAATGTGAGTCCTGGGGTTTGTTTCTCCAGGCGTGAGACGCTGTTTCCATGAGGAAAATCCTCCCAGATCAAATCGAACTCTCCTTCCTCCCTTTTCAGTCTGGGCTGCGTTTTCTTTTTTTCTTTTTTCCTCCCTCTCTTCCCTTCCTTTTTCTCCCAACACGCCCCCCTGGTTTTCTGGTTTCTATCAGGACTCAATGTTGTGGGTCAGACTCAGATCTGAGTCCATTTCCTCTTAGTGAAGATGGATCTGTGCTGCTGTTTGTGTTCAGGACCTCCACACGGTACGTTCTGCTTTGGTTTTATTCGGGTTTATTAGACGCTCACTGAAGCTTGAGGAACACAGAAGTACAATAGTCTGGTGGTGGGGGGTGTGGGGGGTGTGGGGGGTGTGGGGGCTGCTGGGACCCCCCACATCCCCACATTCCTCTCATTCCTCCTGGTATCAGACCAAACGTTAGAGTCTGATCAGCTCGTCCTTTCAGGCTGTTTTAGTGTTGGACGTGTTACACGTGAAGATGCAATAATCTGGAATCATGGAGAAAACACATGTGGACACATGTGGGAGGGGGCGGCCCCTCCCACCAACCAGGAGCCGCTGGTTTATTCCCATTCCAGGCTCCTCTGGAGCTCATTTTCCAGTTGGTTTTTGGTTGATGTTGGAAGCTTCTGGATTCTGCTGCTTCGTCTCTTTTAATATTCTTCTTGTTGGAGACCATTAAAAGAGAAATTTAAAACATGGAATTTTCCAAAATAGCAAATCCCAGCCCTGAAGTTTGGAAATATTAATCAACCATAAAAGTTGTTGGAAAAGTCCTGGAAAACTACTTCATAAACTCCTGTGTAATAAGAATCTGGTTCAGATATAATAAAAAACACATAATGAATGCATCAATTAGTTTCAGCTTCTGTTCTGATTATTTCCTGGTTTCTTTATTCTTCTATAACAGTAAACTGATGATCTTTGGGTTGTGGACAAAAAAAGACATTTTAGCTTCAATCTTCGTTAATCGTTGTTAATTCTCCTCATGTGTTTCTGTCAAAATCAGTAAAATTCATTGAAACTTCCAGGCCTGGATAAGTTTTGGAAATATGATTAAACCTAAAAAAGTCCTAAAACTAACCTGAATAATAAGAAACTGTGGTTCAGACACAGAAAAGTCGATGATTCATTTTTACTTGTGGCGTAAATTTGCACAATGTCAGGAAATTGCTTCACTTGGATGATTATAGGCCGGAAAAAAAAAGATTTTCTGGTTCTTCTTTCGACTTTATATTAAACTCATTGACGTTTGGATGTTGAAGCAAGAATAAAGACGAAACTTACTGACGTAAATTGTCAGTAATTTTCTAGATAATAATCAGAATGTTCGTGTATATGCAGACGATTGGATTCTCTATGTCGTCCATATTTTATCAAACTGGACGTCGCGTTAAACCTTTAAACATTTATGGATTAGTTTTAACAGCGTGTTCCTCCAGGTAAACAGCAGGTGGTGCCAGGTACCAGTTTAGTCCTGAGTTTACATGTTATAGAATAAAAAAAGAACACAGAGATAGGTGTAAATGTGCGTTTTTATTTTGAAATTTGTTTTATTTTGAAAACTGAATCCTGTTTCCAGCGTAACTTCCTGCTGGCTGTGATCTGTTCAGCTTGATGAGTTCTCTGTAAATCAACATGCCTCATCCTGGGTTTATTATTTTAATCTTTTATCCATAAATTCAGCATCAGACGCTTTGACAAACTTCTCAGATCAGATTCTCACGTCTCAGGTGAAGATTTGACAGTCGACAAATGTCATCAGTTGTCAAACCACTAAAATATGTGTGTTCAGGAGTATTTGCCTGGAGAAAAAAGTGTAGTTTTCTGGTAAAAATGTGTGTGAATCCTGTAAAAACAGCCTGAACCTTCCTGTCTGTGCGTAACTCAAATTTTAACACACGTCAAACGTGGCTCGAGGGCAAAGTTGTAGGTTCTAATTCTGTTTTATGGAGAAGCTAAAATTATTCTTTTTTCCTGTGCGTGTTCGTCGTGGTGCTGGTGTTTGGTTTCACAACCCGACTGTTAGGATGTCCAGACAGAACCAGAACCACGGGAGAGGTCAGAGGTCCTGAGATCCTCCAGGAGGTCTCACTCTGACGGAGATCCTCCAGGAGGTCTCACTCTGACAGATCCTGGACAGACACTGAGTGACAGGAGAATCTCACAGAAAAAATAGCCTTTTTTTCTCTCTGAACGTTAATAACAGACTTGTCCAGGAAAATGAAGCCTGTGATCTGTGAAGTTTGTTGGTAAAACTGAAGCTCAGGAGGCGACGTCGGCTTCGTCCAAACATGAGGAAGAAATTAGGTTTTTATCTTCATCTTAACCAGAAACACTGGGTATACAGAGAATGAATGGAAAAGTAAAACGTGGAAGTTTCAGTATAAACATGTGGAGGAGGAAGATGAAGAGGAGGAGGGAGGGGGCGGGGCCTGGGGAGGGGGCGGGGCCTGGAGGAGGGGCGGGGCCTGGAGGTCCAGATGGAAAATAACTACAAGGAGGAGAAAAACCTATGGAGTGAATGAGTAAGAGTGTGTGTGTGTGTGTGTGTGTGTGTGTGTGTGTGTGTGTGTGTGTGTGTGTGTGTGTGTGTGTGTGTGTGTGTGTGTGTGTGTGTGTGTGTGTGTGTGTGTGTGTGTGTGTGTGTGTGTGTGTGTGTGTAAGGAAGATATAATAATAATTATATATACATTATCAAAAAAAATTTTGTAAAATTCCAAACTGTCTGATCTCCTAAAGTATTAAAACATGCTGCTAATGATTCTTATTATTCAGGTTCTGCAGAGAATGAACGAGCAGGAAAGTGAAGGCTGAGTTTACCTTTATTTAACAGGGCGGCTCCCTGTGTGTGTGTGTGTGTGTGTGTGTGTGTGTGTGTGTGTGTGTGTGTCTCATGTATTATTAACTCGTGTACAACAGATAAGCTTCAGCTGCTTCAGACAGAACATAAACTTTTAGTTTTTATTCTTTGAGCATGAAGAACAGAACCAGGACAGTTTAGACCTGGTAGAGGTCTGTAGAGGTCTGTAGAGGTCTGTAGAGGACCGTAGAGGACCGTAGAGGACCGTAGAGGACTGTGCAGGGTTGCGGGCTGGGGGCGGGGCAGGCTGAGTCAGACCGGCTGCTCGCTCCCTCCGTGGACTTGTACTTTTGGTTCAGACCAGCTCCGTGCCCCCCTCACCTTCCTCCTCCTCCTCCTCCTCCCACCTCTCCAGTCTGACAGCCGGGCCGATGCAGACCGGCCCCCCCGGACACGCGTTCCCGGCCCTGGTGGCGGCGGCCCACGTCGCCACGCTGGTGGCGGCGTGGAGCTGGAGGACCCGAAGGAGACGAGGTAAGAGGAACCAGGGTGGGACAGTAGAACCCAGTAGACACGGCAGGGGAACCAGTAGAAACCAGTAGAAACCAGAAGCAGTAGAAGAGTAGCAGCAGCAGTCCTGTCAGGGCGCAACGCCGCGCCTGTCTGCGGCTCCGTGGACTTCCCCCCCCTCCCTGCCCCCCCAGGATCAGGTTCCTGTGCTGAAGGCTGGATTAACCCTGTAAATGCTGGAGCCTCAGCTCCCACTGTGGGACCAGTCAGACCAGTCAGACCAGTCACGTTTCTACTTAGAAAACGACTAATCACACTGATTAATCATCAATTATTCTGATAATTAATGGATCTGAGTCATTTTTACTGATAAAATGTCCAGATTCTCTGGTTCAGCTTCTGTTCTCTGATTATTTCCTGTTTCTTCTATAACAGTAAACTGATGATCTTTGGCTCCAGTGTTTTAATTTAATGATTTAATGATGATTTAATAATACCTGTGGTTTGACCTTTGACCTTAGCCAATGACGTCGCTCTGTTCTAAACGAGAATTCAAATCAGACGATTAGACGTTGACCAGATAAAACACGACGTGACATTTACCAGTCAAAGAGCCTTTATTTGACCAGTGGGTTTACACAACACACAGGTGTGTGTGTGTGTGTGTGTGTGTGTGTGTGTGTGTGTTCTGCTGCTGTGTTATGTATTCGTTCTATGTAAATGATTTTACTGAGGCAGCTCTTAATGTCTATATCTGTAGTTTTACAGGTGTTTATGTAGTTTGATGCTGTGTGAGTCAATCAGTCATTAGGCTGTTCAATTAGGAAATGACATATTTACATATTGTTGTTGACACACACACACACACATATATATATATATATATATGTATATATATATATAATAAAGAAAATAAGAATAAAATAGATAGAATAAAAGTCACAAGTAATGTGACCTCATATATCGCATGCCCTTCAGAATAAAAGCCTCCTTTTCCTTTTTATTCATATAAAACTTAACTTCTATACTAATGAAGACACAGTAATTGCTGCTGTATAGAAACGCTCTGAACCGGAGGTTTAATGACACTTTATGGATTTATCTAGAATCTCTTATCTGAAGGTGAGTCCTGCTTCCTCTGAAGTGTGTGTGTGTGTGTGTGTATTTCAACTTTTTATTTGTAAAAACTTTCCAAAATTCTGAATGAGAAAACAACCTTCATGTGACCTCATTTATTGTTTGCCCTTCAAAATAAAAGCCTCCTTCTCCCACCTTAAAAGGCTTTTTTAATCTGAGGACACAGAAACAGAAACAGCTCAATAACAGGTTCATGTAGCGTCTTATCTGAAGGTGAGTCCTGCTTCCTCTGAACTATTATTTTTAATATCAGGTTTGACTGAGGTTAAACACCAGACGTCGTCACATGACTTTTTTTTCTTAAGCTCTTTGTCATCAGGAGAGAATGTGATGAATGATGCTGATCCACCTGGTGCAGCTGGTTCTGCTTTTAATTCACCTGAGGAGACAGTGTGTGTGTGTGTGTGTGTGTGTGTGTGTGTGTGTGTGTGTGTGTGTGTGTGTGTGTGTGTGTGTGTGTGTGTGTGTGTGTGTGTGTGTGAACCGGCTGGACCAGCCTTTAACAGCCTGAAGCTGCTGCAGGATTATCATTAAAAGGCAGTTTCACTAACGAGCGTTAACGAGCGTTAACGAGCGTCACTAATTATTTAATAGAATCAGTTTTCACATCGATGTTTCTGTGTAAACTCAGAATCAGACGTTGATGTCACAACTTTCTCTCTTCACAGAATAACGCTAAGTTCATAGGTTGTTTGTTTAGAATTTGGACATTTTCTTGTTTTAATTGACTCAGATCGATTAATTGATTTTTGAAACGTGACTCAGCAACTTTTATTTTTTCTTCTCCTGATCCAACGTGTTACTACGAAATATAAAAACACTGAAATAGGTTTAAATTGATCAGTTTTCGCTGTGACAGGACATTCTATCAGATTCGAGTACGAATAAAAGTCCTGAATCGTAAATGTTACTGGAGTAAAAGTATAAACACGTCGTACACGCGTGTGGAAGTAGGTAAAAGGTTTCACTGCTGGGTTAAAAACGGATCAGCATGTGACCGTGGACCTTTACACAATCCCCAAAGACACGTTTGCACGTTTCTACTCAGCTAAAAATAAGTAGTTAGCAGTAAAAGGCTTCAGGTAGAAGGAGAAGTAGAAAACCTGTAAGAATCCACAGGTACTGAAATACTGAAACATAAACCAGTAAAAACTACTGAGTCAATCCTCAAACCAGCTGGTTCACAAAAAGAAAGTTGCTGTTTTAATGCAGCGTTTTAAAAACAGAGAAATAATCTGATGAAGGTTTTTATCCTAAAATGACTCTAATCCATTATCACAGTAGTCTGTGATTAATGTGACATTTTGAACTAATCGACTTTAATTCTAGTTTAAAACACAATGTGCAGAATAAAGCGTCTAAAACGCATAAAGCTGAAGATGTTCACGACAAAGAATAAACTTTATTCTAGTAAGAATAATATATATTCTTATAATATTTAACGTAAAGCTGCAGAAATACAAGTTTTACACTGTTAAACACACAGATCACACACACACTCACTCACTCACGCACGCACGCACACACACACACACACACACACACACACACACACACACACACACACACACAGGAATGTCAGGAGTCCAGAATGAAAAAGTAAAACGTTATTTATGAGTCGCAGCTGTTTGAAGCTGCAGGAACCAACACAAAGACGAGAAGGGGTTATGTAACACACACACACACACACACACGCACACACACACACGCACACACACACACACACACACACACACACACTAAAATAGGGCTGTAACATGAAGCCTCTGCTCCTTGTTTCGTGTCCTTCGCTTTTTTACGCACGAGGAGCTGGAGTTTGTTTTCCGTGGGTGGGCGTGGTCAGTGGGCGGACCCAGTGGGCGGGGCCCGGGCCGTAACCCGACCCCCCGCCGTGTTTTTCCTGCTCCACGCGGCTGCGGAGCCTCTCAGCACAAAAGGCTGTTCCATAACGTCCCGCGCGCTTTTACGCACGGGACGCCGCCACGCGCGCTGCGGGATGGCGCGCGCTGCGGGAGCGGAGGACGTGCGTGGCGCCGCGGTTCCGGTCTGGTTCGGCGGGTTCGACGCGGACGTGATGTACCGACGCAGCGACTTCATCCACGAGCTGCGCTGCGGCGACGTGGGCGCGCGCCTGTACGGACGCATGTGCTGCGCAGGTAGGGGCGGGGCCGGGGGCGGGGCCGCCGGGGAGGCATGGGTGTGACGCGCGTGCTACTTTGTGACGTTGAACGTGCGTTTGTTTACTTGGTGGCAGCGACTTTAATGAAAACTGAAAAAGAAGCGAATGTTTGGTTCAGAAACACAGTAAAGACCAAAATATTATTCATTTATATTCTAATGTATTTCCCGATTTTTCATGATTTATATATTTCTCCTTTATTAAGTTTTTAAACAAACAAAGAAAAGAAATAAGATTATTCACCATCAATATTTTATTTTATTTATGTCCAGATTCTCTAATCTGATCAATTTTATGGTTTCTATAAATTATTTAAATTAGTTCTTTGGTTCATTAAATGTTGATAAAAAAAAGCTGCAGATTGAAGCTAAAATGTCTTTTTTTGTCCACAACCCAAAGATCATCAGTTTACTATTATAGAAGAATAAAGAAACCAGGAAATAATCAGAGAACAGAAGCTGAACCAGAGAATCTGGACATTTTAGAATTAAAAATGACTAAACTAAAGTACAAATATTATAAGGTACATACGTAGAGTAGTATGTGTATATATACTTGCCTTTTGTACTTTCTGCTCCACATTTTATAAATATCCTTATTTCTCTTTTTTTCTAACAGCTGTTGCTCTGAAAAGTGATTTTCTGTCTGATGTAAACTAAAACCAATCAGCTGTTTTTACTGTTAAAATACCTTTAAAAGGACAACGACTAATAACTAACAATCAAAATAGTTGATTCATGTGAAAGTTGTAATTTCTTTATTCTACATGAGTTAAAATCTGCAGAGTCGAGTTTCTGAAGAAAAATCATTTTTTTTTTTCCTGCTAAAAAACCACAGATTTTCCAGATGTTTTCTGGTTGTTCTGTAAACACTATTACTGCGTCGCCGTGGCAACCGCTCTTTACAGACCACTAGACACACACACACACACACACACACACACACACTTATATAACGTCCATACTGTGGTGGATGTGTTGTGTGTTTCTGTCGTTCCACCAGCAGGGGGAGACAAAGCTGCAGCATCAGCTTTTTCTTTTTTAAGCTATAAATAAATAATCAAAGGCCTGAACAGGATAAAATATAAAAAATACCAAAGTAAAAGATTCATCTGCTTCATTAAAAAACACGAGATCTGATAACATACGTCACATGATAAAAACTAATAAAATAAAAAAGATATTTCAAATAATAAAATAACTTTAATGAACATAAAAATGTATTGAGTTAATTACAGAGTTAATCACTGAGTTAATTGCAGAGTTAATTAAAAAAAAGAGTTAAACCATGAGTTAAATAGTTAAACACAGAGTTAATTAGTTAAACTAAGTTAAACACTGAAACACTGAGCTAAACAGTAATTAAAGCCAATTAAAAAAATGATTAAATGCTGAAAATAAATACAAATAAAATAAACAAAAAATAAAATGTAAATAAACACACTAAAGTTTAATAAATGTGTAATTATATAGTTAACAAAATGAAATTTAACAAATAAAGAGGAACAAACTGCTGATAATAAACCAGGATATGGTTTATAGATTTATATATGGTCTATAAAAATAATAATAACAATATATAATAATATTTATTATATGTATAATAAATATTATTATATATATAATACATATTATTATATATTGTTATTACATATGGTCTATAAACCAAATATAATAACAATATATAATAATATTTATTATATGTATAATACATATTTTTATTATCTATAATAATATTATTTATATTCGTATGTTTTTCCATTGGCATCAAATCTTTCTAAAACTAACAGTTTCTGACAGTGTTTTATTCTCAGGTTTATTTCTGTTTTATCTCCCTGTGTTGAGGTGAAGACGAGTCCTGACAGGCTGCAGGAATCCACGGAATCTTCTCTAATCCTCGCGTCAGTAGAAGCTTGTTGCAGCTTCACTTTCTCAGAAACAAAAGCTGCAACAACAAGAGTCCAGGTCTGTGTGGACCAGGTCTGTGTGGACCAGGTCTGTGTGGACCAGGTCTGTGTGGACCAGGTCTGTGTGGACCAGGTCTGTGTGGACCAGGTCTGTGTGGACAAGGTCTGTGTGGACCAGCTCCTCTGAGGGTCTTAGTGCAGCCTCTCCTCGCAAACATCAGCTAATGACAGAACCTCTGTAGCCTGAAGGCATGTTCTACCTTCTATATTCTATATTCTACGTCTCCACTCTACGTGTCCCAGCTCTATAGACAGAGCCCAGTGGGAGTGGATCAGACTAATTCCTGGATCCTCCCACTCCCCCCTGAGCAGAGACTCGGGTCCCAGCGGCACCACAACCAGGTGTTGATGGATCCGCGGGGCAGGAGCTGCTGGTCCACCGGGGGGGACGGGGTGTTCATAGAGGACTCGTCCAGCTGGGGGGGTCTGCAGCACCACAGGAAAGGTAGCGACGCTCAGGTGTTTTGTTGGTCACTTCACACAGGAGGCAACGAGAAAAAAAGGTTTAGCTTTATTCAGCTTTTTACAGCTGAGACTGGTTTTATTAGAAAAGTTTAATGATCAATTAGTCATTTTTAGGAATAATTATTGTCACTTTCATGGTGTTTGCACTAAAAGCTGCAACAACAAGTCGATTCATGAATTAATCACAACTATTCTGATAATTGATTAATGGATTAGAGTCATTTCTTAATTCTAAAATGTCCAGATTCTCTGGTTCAGCTTCTGTTCTCTGATTATTTCCTGGTTTCTTTATTCTTCTATAATAGTAAACTGATGATCTTTGGGTTGTGGACAAAAAAAGACAGTGATTGATATTTGATGAAGCATTTTATGAACCAAACTAATATAACAATAATATATAATCAGCATCAGTTGACCTGCAGCGTCTGATCAAACGTCCAGGCAGCAAAACCTCATCAGAGCAGATGGACTCGTGAATGGATCCGTTTGCTGCTTGTTTTTACATCTGACACCAGAACCAGGCTGTTGGTTTCTGTCAGTGCTGGTGAGTCAGGCTGTGTGGATCAGGGCGTTGGCCGCTGGCGTCTTCCTCTCCTCAGCACTTCTCCTGTTACATGATGCAATCAGACCAAAGGCGAGAAACTGGAGCTGCTGGATGTGAGGAGCAGCTTCTGTTTAAAACATGCAGCTGGAGACGGGAAATAATATGATGATCAGATGATATCAGCTATAGACTATCAATAATCACTATTATTGATGATAATATCAGCTATAGACTATCAATAATCACTATTGATGATAATATCAGCTATAGACTATCAATAATCACTATTATTGATAATATCAGCTATAGACTATCAATAATCACTATTGATGATAATATCTGCTATAGACTATCAATAATCACTATTATTGATAATATCAGCTATAGACTATCAATAATCACTATTGATGATAATATCTGCTATAGACTATCAATAATCACTATTATTGATAATATCAGCTATAGACTATCAATAATCACTATTGATGATAATATCTGCTATAGACTATCAATAATCACTATTATTGATAATATCAGCTATAGACTATCAATAATTACTATTGATGATAATATCAGCTATAGACTATCAATAATCACTATTATTGATAATATCAGCTATAGACTATCAATAATTACTATTGATGATAATATCAGCTATAGACTATCAATAATCACTATTGATGATAATATCAGCTATAGACTATCAATAATCACTATTATTGATAATATCAGCTATAGACTATCAATATTCACTATTGATGATAATATCAGCTATAGACTATGAATAATCACTATTATTGATAATATCAGCTATAGACTATCAATAATCACTATTGATGATAATATCAGCTATAGACTATCAATAATCACTATTGATGATAATATCAGCTATAGACTATCAATAATCACTATTATTGATAATATCAGCTATAGACTATCAATAATCACTATTGATGATAATATCAGCTATAGACTATCAATAATCACTATTGATGATGATATCAGCTATAGACTATCAATAATCACTATTATTGATAATATCAGCTATAGACTATCAATAATCACTATTATTGATAATATCAGCTATAGACTATCAATAATCACTATTGATGATAATATCAGCTATAGACTATCAATAATCACTATTATTGATAATATCAGCTATAGACTATCAATAATCACTATTATTGATAATATCAGCTATAGACTATCAATAATCACTATTGATGATAATATCAGCTGTAGACTATCAATAATCACTATTATTGATAATATCAGCTATAGACAATCAATAATCACTATTGATGATAATATCAGCTATAGACTATCAATAATCACTATTGATGATAATATCAGCTATAGACTATCAATAATCACTATTGATGATAATATCAGCTATAGACTATCAATAATCACTATTGATGATAATATCAGCTATAGACTATCAATAATCACTATTATTGATAATATCAGCTATAGACAATCAATAATCACTATTGATGATAATATCAGCTATAGACTATCAATAATCACTATTGATGATAATATCAGCTGTAGACTATCAATAATCACTATTATTGATAATATCAGCTATAGACTATCAATAATCACTATTGATGATAATATCAGCTATAGACTATCAATAATCACTATTGATGATAATATCAGCTATAGACTATCAATAATCACTATTGATGATAATATCAGCTATAGACTATCAATAATCACTATTATTGATAATATCAGCTGTAGACTATCAATAATCACTATTATTGATAATATCAGCTATAGACTATCAATAATCACTATTGATGATAATATCAGCTATAGACTATCAATAATCACTATTGATGATAATATCAGCTATAGACTATCAATAATCACTATTGATCAGTAAATGCAGTGCTACACAACCATCTGGATGTTTCTACTCATGTTTCCCGTTAGTTAACTTTAATTAAACTTAAAATGTTGAAGTCTGGAGAATAAAAACACGTCTCTGAGGTGAAACTGGTCGTCAGGTTTTATCTTCGTACGTTCCTCAGATAAAGAAGCTGCTGCTGATTTAATCATGAAAACCTTGACGACGTGAAACCTTCTGTGATCTCGACGCCGTTCTGTCTCTGTTTTATCTGAAGGTTTTTACTCGTATCACGTGGACGAGACTCGTGTTTGAGGCGTCATGGAACAAACATTTATCTGTGACTCTGGGAAAATCCTAACTTTCATTTCATGTGGGACGTGGGAATGACTTTTGGTTTTGGATGATTTCAGCTTTTATACAGATTGTTTGTTAGAGGTTAGAGTCTCTGAGGGAAAATAAAGACAAGAAAACAGAACAAATCTATTCCTGCAACAGGAAACTGCTTATTTTGCCTTTGTGTCTTGTGCAATAGATGATTTTACCGTAAAAGTCTGTAGATGATCTATTACTCTAGTTATAATTAAACAAGTTGTTTAGGCTCCGCCCCTTTTTGGTGCACTGCAAAAAAAGCAAAACCGTGAGAAATAAAATATATTTTATTTGTTATAATTACTCCAATATTGAAAAAAATGATCTGGAATTGTGTTTTATTGGCAGATTAATTTTCCTATTTCAAATTTTTTTCTTAATTTAGAAAAATCAAGTCAAAAATATGAGATTAAAGTCAAGCAGCCGTTGACTTCCAGTCACTTTAATCAAGTTGGAGGAACCTGAAATCGACTTTTTACAATCATCAACAGGCGTCGCTCGATAAAACGGATGTATTCACTCTGATGATTAAACTGAGCTTCTGTTTTTTCCACAGATGAACGGGACCGAGTCCAGAAAAAGACTTTTACAAAATGGGTGAACAAGCATCTTATGAAGGTAAAAAAAACGCTTCTACACGACTCATGTAAAATAACTTCTAACAAACACGAAGCCTCAGGTGAAAGCTGGAGAAGAAGGAGAAAACTCTAGGAGGAACTCGTTCCACCTGGTCCTGGATCAGGTCCTGGATCAGGTCCTGGATCAGATTCTCAGGTTTAACATCTGCGCTCCAGATGTTTCTCAGGAAGAAAGAATGCATCTAATCATGGAAAACAGTCGAGTACTGAGCAGATCACTGGTTTAAAGCGTGAGATGAAAAGTCAAACAATTTAATCTTATTACGGAAAAAACTTTTATTTGAGCCAAAAATAAATCCTACAGAATAAATGTCAACAGATTTACACACAGCTGCTTTTTATTCTTCGTGTTTATTTCCACACGCTTGGTTTTAAAAAACAAAACTTAATAGTTTCACTATTTATGTTGAGTTTTTTCTTCTATTTTTTTAATCTAAAATCATTTGACATTTTTTCCCTAAATGTCATTTTAGATTTTTGTCTTTTTATTATATATTTCCTTCTTTTTTTCTTATTTGGGCTCTGAGTTTTTAAAATCACAAAAAAATAAATAAGCAAAATAATCTGCCGAGGAGATAAGAAAATTCAAGATACTTCTACTCATCATTGGACTATTTCTACTGAATATAAGTAATTTAACTTGTTAAATATGTATTTTATGCAGTGTGCAATATGATAATTAGAACCAAATTGACAAATTGTGCATTTTTGGTGCATTTTATCGTATAAATGATGCGTTAACCAGAGGATTTGGACTTCCTTTGCATCTCCACTTTAATGTTGGAGCAGACGTTTAAACGAGGACGAAGACGTGTTTCTATTGAATAGTTTTTCCCGTCCTGACTCCACCTGGACCACAGGGACCATGAATCCATGTTTTCTCACTGGTCATGTGACACAGGACGTGAGTCACGGCTTCATCGTCCGTCTCGGGTGGAAAATCCCTCCGATCTGGAAAGCGGTCGCCGGGCTTCTTCCCTCGAGGCGTTTTTAGGACACAAAGGAGTCATGGGATCGAACTCTGAGACTTTTTACGTTCCTGCAGATTATTTCTCTTTATCTGATCTAACATCAGCCTCGACTTTAGTTTCTCTGTTTAACACGAGATAACAAGAAAAAAGCTGAAATGAAACTGTGAGGGAGATAAAAGATTCTGCAGGGTTCAGTTCTTTCCTTCACATCTTTCTGGTTTTGAGATGATGTGAATAGGAACCAAATATTTGCTGCAGGTAATGAAAATAAAAATCGATTAGATACTAACACATTAATCACTAAATATTCTGATAATCAATTATCAGATTTGACTCATTTTGAAGAAGAAAATGTCCAAATTTTCTGGTTCCAGTTTAAATCTGAGCTCAAACTGCTCTATATGTATATAAATATACCTTTAAAGGGATATTTTCACCTTTCTAACACTGTTAACATGTGAGTGGACAGTGAATCAGTAAAATGATGCTGGTTATGGAGATAAAATGTCATCATTAGTTAAAGGACACTGAGAGTTTTACGCTGCGTTCCATCCACACCAGGATCACATCGTTTATCTGTTCCCGTGTCTAACGTCGCTGTCTGTGCTCGCCTTTAGTTTGTCTGATTTCTCCTCTCATCACTGTTTCTTCTTTCCATCCTTCAACCTTCATCCTTCACCTCAGCACTGGAAGGCAGAGGTAGGTTCTGTCCGAGCAGAGTGCTGAACATTTATCCTTCAAACTTTAATCTTCATCCTGCCGCTAACGTTCCTGCTTTTTTCTTCCTCATTTTAATCCTGACACACTTTTCTAATGTGTCTGAGCTTCCTCTGTAGAGCAGCGATTATAGACGATCTATAACTCTACTTATAGTTAAACAGCTCCACGTTTAGGCTCCGCCCATTTTTGGTGCACTCCAAAAAAAGATTATTTGGCATAATTCCCCCAACTTTCTATTGGCAGATGAAATTTCTTCAAAAGGAAAAAAAGATGAAAAGACAAATATATGAGGTAAATGTAAAAAAAAATGTTATTAAAAAGATATGAGGAAAAAGACAAACAAGTGTGAGATGAAGACAATAACAACATTAACTGTGCTGCTGTGTTGTGTCTGTTTCACTTTATGTTTTTTTTTTTTACTTTTATCTCTTATTCCAGGAATTAAATCCGTTATTATTGTGTGTGTTGTGCTGTGAACTGACTCCACACTGATCCAGATCAGACCCAGGACCAGGTCTTTACCCTAAAACCTCCTGTTTCCTGTCCCCAGGCTCAGAGACACATCACGGACCTGTACGAGGACCTGAGGGATGGACACAACCTGATCTCCCTGCTGGAGGTTTTATCTGGAGAGACGCTAGTGAGTTGCTGCTTCTGCTGCAGGCGCCACACCTGGTCCAGGCTCTACCCGTCTACCTGGGTCTCTACCTGAGTCTCCACCTGTCTACCTGGTCCAGTCTCTACCTGTCTACCTGTGTCTCTACCTGTCTACCTGGGTCTCTACCTGCTCGCCTGAGTCTCTACCTGTCTACCCGAGTCTCTACCTGCTCACCTGAGTCTTTACACCACTTGCTGTCTCCTGCTGCATGTGTTGGACTCACCTCTTCTTGGGGGTTTTCAGTCCCTGCCCTGACAAATGCTAATTGTCATCCTGGTAGAGAAGATAAGGGACATCTAATGGGTTTTTACTGCAAGTTCTGGTATAAGAGAACCTTAGAGCCTCCTGCATCCAGGACATTTTTCAAGGGTCCACAAGCAAAACACTAATTTAAATAGCTCAGTGTCTAGGCTCCGCCCCTTTTTGATTTTTTTTTGGCCATGCATTTTTTTATTTAATATTGAGTATTATTTAGAGGCTCCGCCCCTTTTTGGTGTGCACCAAAAAGAGGTGGGGCTTAAACAGCTCAGTGTTTAGACTCTGCCCCTTTTGGTGCTCCATAATTGAATAGAACTATATTGAATTCTCTGATCAAAATAAAAAATGTGATAAAGTAATTCAGTAAAACATGAAAAGTAAGTAAAACAAACAAAAAAGTAAATAAAGTAAGTAATTGCATTGTTTTACTTGCAGTAACGTGTCCTTTAACTCCTCTATCTGCTTCATCTGTCCTGACTAGTCCGTGCTGCGTCTCAACATTTAAGTGCTAGTTAGCATAACTAACCAGTAGCTGCTACAAGTTAGTGTCACTAATCAGTAGCTAGTAGTCAGTATCACTGCGTATTATCTAGTAGCTGCTATGAGTTAGTATCACTAACCAATAGCTACTAGTTAGTAGTGCTACCTACTAACCAGAAGCTGCAACAGGTTAGTATCATTGCCCATTAACCAATATCTACTAGTTAATATTGCAACTTGTAGCTGCTACTAGTACGTATCATTGCCTTCTAATCGGTGGCTACTAGTTAGTATCACTAACAAGTTTCTACTAGTCAGTATCACTGCTTATTAACCAGTATCTACTAGATTATATTGCACCTTGTAGCTGCTACTAGTTAGTATCATTGCCTTCTAATCAGTGTCCACTAGTTAGTAGCACTTCATATTAACCAGTAGCTAATACTTAGTATCCCTTAGCAGTAGCTACTAGTCAGTATGACTGCTTATTAACTAGCAGCTACTGGTTAGTGATACTAACCAGTAGCTGCTAGTTAGTACCACTGTCTACTAACCACGACTTCCTCCTCCACCACCACAGCAGCAGTTTTTTGGAGGACGTGAACCAGTAGAAGGAGTAATTCAGACGTACTACAGCCGCCATTTTGTCCGTCCCAGTGCCTTCTGGGATATGTAGTGTGGTTGGCTTTCTCACTGTAAACCACAGCCCTCCAGGTTCGGTTCTACCTGGTGAAGCCGCCTCTGGGTTTTAAACCTTCTAGTTCGTGGATTCCTCGTCTTTGCCGACTACGTAGTTTCTGGTTTCAGACGCAGCCTTAGTATTTCCTGTTTTTTTTTCTACTTCCTGTCTGCTGACTTTTGCCCTGCCCTCTGCTCCTCTCTGGCCCCGCCCCCGCCGTGGTAGCCGAGGGAACGTGACGTTGTGAGGAACGCGCGGTTGGTGAGTGGCGCCCCGGGCCGCGGCGTTCCCGCCTCCAAGGGGGCGTGGCATGTGTAGCCGGTGTCCTGCATGATGATGATGTCACTTCCTGTAATGTCCCGCCCTGTGTCCGACATCGCCCGCTTCCATTGATCCGTGATTGGACCAATCAGGCGTGTTCTGACGGAGCTGCTCCACCGTTAAATGAAGGATTATTATTGGCTGTTAATGTGGGGCTGCTGGGAGCTGTATAGCTGTGACATCACAAGTCACAACCTCACTTTTTAAGATATGTATATATATTTAATTTATAGATTATTTAAAAAATGATGCGAAACAACTAAGTTATTTTTTTTTTGTTTGTTTCGGGGTCAAACTGAAGTTGGTTCCTTCACTGTCCTGAAAGCAAAGTTTCATCACTGCAGCCGGAAAACAAAAAAAAAAAAGCTTGAAACTTGCAGCACATGTGCATGTTACAGCACACACACACACACACACACACACACACACACACACACACACTTTCACTGTTATAAAGTCGTAGCTGAATTTGCTAGAACACGACATTTCACAAGCAGGAAAAACTGTGACGTTTTACATCATCTTCGTCATCTTCGTCATCGTCATGGTCGTGGCTTCACCTGCAAACACCTGCTGCATCTCTACAGCATCTTCAGGTTCATGTCACAGTTTGAATCACGCTTTGACTCGTGGACTCAAACCTTCTTCTCTCCTGTGGACACGGACTCGGCTTCACGTCGCGTTTCTTTCTGATGTTTCCTGTTTTTTTTTGTCTCTTCCAGCCGCGGGAAAAGGGAAGGATGAGATTCCACAAGCTGCAGAACGTCCAGATCGCTCTGGATTTCCTCAAACACCGACAGGTCGGGACCTTTTACATCAAATAACCACAACACAACAAAAACCAGGTTTAATTTCTTGAGGGTGAAGATCACAGAAGCCATAAGATTTTTTAACACATTTGTTTACTGTTTTTCCTTCTTTAAAAAGGTAGAAGTGTGAAAAATATACAATTCTTGGTTAAAACGTATTATTTTAACAACAATTCAGTGTCTGTGTTTCTATGGTTTGGTGATTTCAGGTGAAACTGGTGAACATCAGGAACGACGACATCGCCGATGGGAACCCCAAACTGACCCTGGGCCTGATCTGGACCATCATCCTCCACTTCCAGGTAAACCGCTGAGTCATGGTGGCTGACAGGTAAACCGCTGAGTCATGGTGGCTGACAGGTAAACCGCTGAGTCATGGTAGCTGACAGGTAAACCGCTGAGTCGTGGTGGGTAAGCCGCTGAGTCGTGGTAGCTGACAGGTAAACCACTGAGTCATGGTAGCTGACAGGTAAACCGCTGAGTCATGGTAGCTGACAGGTAAACCGCTGAGTCGTGGTGGGTAAACCGCTGAGTCGTGGTAGCTGACAGGTAAACCACTGAGTCGTGGTAGCTGACAGGTAAACCACTGAGTCATGGTAGCTGACAGGTAAACCACTGAGTCATGGTAGCTGACAGGTAAACCACTAAGTCGTAGTAGCTGACAGGTAAACCGCTAAGTCGTAGTAGCTGACAGGTAAACCGCTAAGTCGTGGTAGCTGACAGGTAAACCGCTGAGTCGTTGTAGCTGACAGGTAAACCGCTGAGTCGTGGTAGCTGACAGGTAAACCGCTGAGTCGTGGTAGCTGACAGGTAAAGCGCTGAGTCGTGGTCGCTGACAGGTAAACCGCTGAGTCGTGGTAGCTGACAAGTAAACCGCTGAGTCATGGTGGCTGACAGGTAAACCGCTGAGTCATGGTAGCTAACAGGTAAACCACTGAGTCATGGTAGCTGACAGGTAAACCGCTGAGTCGTGGTGGGTAAACCGCTGAGTCGTGGTAGCTGACAGGTAAACCACTGAGTCATGGTAGCTGACAGGTAAACCGCTGAGTCGTGGTGGGTAAACCGCTGAGTCGTGGTAGCTGACAGGTAAACCACTGAGTCATGGTAGCTGACAGGTAAACCGCTGAGTCGTGGTAGCTGACAGGTAAACCACTAAGTCGTGGTAGCTGACAGGTAAACCGCTGAGTCGTTGTAGCTGACAGGTAAACCGCTGAGTTGTCGTAGCTGACAGGTAAACCGCTGAGTCGTGGTGGGTAAACCACTGAGTCGTGGTGGTTGACAGGTAAACCGCTGAGTCGTTGTAGCTGACAGGTAAACCGCTGAGTCGTGGTAGCTGACAGGTAAACCGCTAAGTCGTGGTAGCTGGCAGGTAAACCGCTGAGTCGTGGTAGCTGACAGGTAAACCGCTGAGTCGTTGTAGCTGACAGGTAAACCGCTGAGTCGTGGTAGCTGACAGGTAAACCGCTAAGTCGTGGTAGCTGACAGGTAAACCGCTGAGTCGTGGTGGGTAAACCACTGAGTCGTGGTGGCTGACAGGTAAACCGCTGAGTCGTGCTGGCTGACAGGTAAACCGCTGAGTCGTTGTAGCTGACAGGTAAACCGCTGAGTCGTGGTGGGTAAACCACTGAGTCGTGGTGGCTGACAGGTAAACCGCTGAGTCGTGCTGGCTGACAGGTAAACCGCTGAGTCGTTGTAGCTGACAGGTAAACCGCTGAGTTGTCGTAGCTGACAGGTAAACCGCTGAGTCGTGGTGGGTAAACCACTGAGTCGTGGTGGCTGACAGGTATAAACTGCTGAGTCGTTGTAGCTGACAGGTAAACCGCTGAGTCGTGGTAGCTGACAGGTAAACCGCTAAGTCGTGGTAGCTGACAGGTAAACCGCTGAGTCGTGGTAGCTGACAGGTAAACCGCTGAGTCGTGGTAGCTGACAGGTAAACCGCTGAGTCGTGGTAGCTGACAGGTAAACCGCTGAGTCGTGGTAGCTGACAGGTAAACCGCTGAGTCGTGGTAGCTGACAGGTAAACCGCTGAGTCGTGCTGGCTGACAGGTAAACCGCTGAGTCGTGGTAGCTGACAGGTAAACCGCTGAGTCGTGGTGGCTGACAGGACGTTTAATCAAACAGACTAAACTAAACACTTAATATAAAACATAAACCAGCAGCTACTGGCTGTAAATTCACCTTATTATTAACACTTGACTGTTAAATACACAACTTTTTTCCCCCTAATGTATTAAATTAAATCTAGTTTGAAGTAGAACAAATCAAAATGAGATAAAATCTAAAAAAAATTGTGAGGTAAAAAGTCAAAACAGGAAATAAAAAAAAAACATAATAGATAGTCAAGTAAAAATAATTAAAAAAAAACAACTTTTGAGCCAATAGAAAATTGAAGATAATAAAAATTAATGGGGATATTTTACAATAAATTTGGTGAAACAGCTTTAATTCACTGTCACAATGTTTTAGTGAAAAAAAATTATTGATTCATATTAAAATCAGCTAAAGATCATTGTTCAGAAAAAAGGAGAAAAACAAGAAAAAATCTGTCATTAGTCTGCTAATAATTAGAAATATACTATATAGTATTTAATATTATCTTATACGATATATATATATATATATATATAGTATTTAATATTATTTTGTATTATACTATACATATAGTATTTTATTTTATATTTTAGTATATATTTTTTTCTTTTATTCCACACTATATTATATTTATATAATTCAATTCCTCAGTGCAGGAAACATGAGTCAGCAGCTGTTTTTTTCCAGATGTTTTCCAGTGGTTAAATTCTATAATTCTCAGCTCTCAGCTTCTTTTTTTCTGGTTCTGGTGACTCAGACGTTCCTTCAACGTTAAATCTGGAACCAGAAAACACCCTGGACCTGTTGTCTTTGCTCAGAAGGAATTTAAAACGATAAAACGTTCACAGACTGTTGGTGACTTCTGTTTTCAGCACAAACAGGTTATGATGCAAATAAAAAGCTAAACACGTTTTATTATCAACTAAAATGTTTAATGACTACAATTCATAATGATAAATCTGATGTAAATGACTGTTGATGGAAACGCAGAGCGTGTGTTGGTGTTGGTTTGTCACAGACCTTATGACTCACTGCTTCATGGGTTTCCCTCAGAGAAGAAGTGAATTATTTTTTCCGTCCTCCACCCTTTCCTGCAAAATAAAAAAAGGAAAAGAAAAGTGGTTTCTGTGACTCACCAGCAAAACCCCAAAAGTCTGAAAATAGAATAAAAGCCTCGTTGTTCTGGACAGAAACTGTGAAACGCATCAGGACGTCAGCTTTATTCACTTTGTCTCGTTCATGTGGTAAAAATCACGAAAATCATCAGGATTCAAAGTTTCACGCTGACACAAGTTTCAGCTTCAGGCCAAGTTACACAGACGCGTTTAACACGTTTAACGTGTTTAATGTGTTTAACGCGTTTAACGTGTTTAACGTGTTTAACGTGTTCAACGTGTTTAACGTGTTTAACCTGTTTAACGCGTTTAACGTGTTTAACCTGTTTAACCTGTTTAACGTGTTTAACGCGTTTAACGTGTTTAACGTGTTTAACGTGTTTAACACGTTTAACACGTTTAACATGTTTAACGTGTTTAACGTGTTTAACGTGTTTAATGTGTTTAACGCGTTTAACGTGTTTAACGTGTTTAACGTGTTTAATGTGTTTCCTGTGATTGTTGCTGCAGCTTTTTAATTGAAAATGTTCTGAAGTGGAAGACTCTGGTTGTTTGTTCAGCTGATTCACGTTTGTAGTTTAACTCGTATTTCATCTGTGAACATATTCAGCATATCTCATGTTTCAGCCGTGACTCACAGCTTCGTCTCGTTGCTTCTGTTTTTCGTGACTCATCTTCATTCTGGAAGGAATCGAATCAGCTGGAAAAAAGTTTTCTTGTCTTTAAACTTCAAACTTCTGTCACAGTCAATATTTCACCAAACGCTTCGTATGAAACTGTGAAGGAAGTTTTACCAGAAATAAAAACGTTTACGGTCGATTCTCGTGTCCTTAAGGACAAATTCTGTCTGGTTTGTCAATTGTTTAATTTAATTTCAGCCGTTCTAATGACATTTATCAAAGTGGCTCAAAAGGAAAAAAACATAGAAAACAGCTGAAATCTGAACTAGTGACAGTAAATGTATCGGTCTTTATTTAATAGAATTATCCAATTATCTTATTTATTATTTAAAAATACAAGATCAAATGTATGAGATTAAAAACTATTAGATAAAACATGTAAAATATTTCATCAATTGTCTTTTCATTTAAAATATTTTTTTTGATTTCTCTTTTTTTAATATAATTCTTTTTAATCTTTCTTTTTTTACTTTTATCTCATATTTGACTTCTTATTTCATACTTTAGACCTTTTTAAATTTTATATCATATTGCTTCATATTTTTTAAAATGCCCAATAATGCAATTAATTTTAAGCAATTAATTTAATGTAATTAATTTAATTTAATAAATTTAGATTTCTGTTCTCGGGTTTTCTAAATATAATTTTTTAGTCTTTTCTTTTCTTTACTTTTACCTCATATTGATGACTGTAATATTGATAATGGTGGTTAATGCTTCTTTAACACATGTAAAAATCATGTTTAACACGTGTATGAGTCATGTTTAACATGTGTATAAGTCATGTTGAACACGTGTATAAATCATGTTGAACACGTGTATAAATCATGTTTAACACGTGTATAAATCATGTTTAACACGTGTATAAATCATGTTTAACACGTGTATAAATCATGTTTAACATGTGTATAAATCATGTTTAACACATGTATAAATCATGTTTAACACGTGTTTACGTGGCAGATCTCGGACATCCAGGTGAACGGTCAGTCTGACGACATGACGGCTAAAGAGAAGCTGCTGCTGTGGTCCCAGAGGATGGTGGAGGGCTACCAGGGTTTACGCTGTGATAACTTCACCACCAGCTGGAGGGACGGGAGGCTGTTCAACGCCATCATCCACAAGCACAGGTGAGCATCAAGCTCCTAAAAACATCATTTACAATCACAGGTGAGCATCAAGCTCCTAAAAACATCATTTACTAGCACAGGTTAGCATCAAGCTCCTAAAAACATCACCTACAAGCACAGGTGAGCATCAAGCTCCTAAAAACATCATCTACAAGCACAGGTGAGCCTCAAGCTCCTAAAAACATCATTTACAAGCACAGGTGAGCATCAAGCTCCTAAAAAACATCTTCCACAAGCACAGGTGAGGATCAAGCTCCTTAAAACATCACCTACAAGCACAGGTGAGCATCAAGCTCCTAAAAACATCACCTACAAGCACAGGTGAGCATCAAGCTCCTAAAAACATCATTTACAATCACAGGTGAGCATCAAGCTCCTAAAAACATCATTTACTAGCACAGGTTAGCATCAAGCTCCTAAAAACATCACCTACAAGCACAGGTGAAGATCAAGCTCCTAAAAACATCATTTACAATCACAGGTGAGCATCAAGCTCCTAAAAACATCATTTACAAGCACAGGTTAGCATCAAGCTCCTAAAAACATCACCTACAAGCACAGGTGAAGATCAAGCTCCTAAAAACATCATTTACAATCACAGGTGAGCATCAAGCTCCTAAAAACATCATTTACAAGCACAGGTTAGCATCAAGCTCCTAAAAACATCACCTACAAGCACAGGTGAGCATCAAGCTCCTAAAAACATCATCTACAAGCACAGGTGAGCATCAAGCTCCTAAAAACATCATCTACAAGCACAGGTGAGCATCAAGCTCCTAAAAACATCATCTACAAGCACAGGTGAGCATCAAGCTCCTAAAAACATCATCTACAAGCACAGGTGAGCCTCAAGCTCCTAAAAACATCATTTACAAGCACAGGTGAGCATCAAGCTCCTAAAAACATCATTTACAAGCACAGGTTAGCATCAAGCTCCTAAAAACATCATTTACAAGCACAGGTGAGCATCAAGCTCCTAAAAACATCATTTACAAGCACAGGTGAGCATCAAGCTCCTAAAAACATCATCTACAAGCACAGGTGAGCATCAAGTTCCTAAAAACATCTGCAAGCACAGGTGAGCATCAAGCTCCTAAAAACATAATTTACAAGCACAGGTGAGCATCAAGCTCTTTATAAATACTGTTAAACACAAGCACAAACAAATGTTAAGTCTGGAAAAATATTATATACATATACATTTTATTTAGTGCAGTTGGTCAAATTATGAAATAAAACTAAGAAAAAACATCATGAAACAAGCAACACTTTCTGCCAATGAAATAATATATTTGTGGACTAAATGTTCTAAATTACAATAATTGCACTTTCTAAGACATGATTTGTCAATAATTGAAAGTTAAATAACAATATAAATATTTTTCTGTATTTTTTGCATAAAACTTGTGTAGTTGTTTGTGGCCTATGAACCAATCAGAGCTGAGATTATTCCAGTTTTCACAAACTTGTCTGAACTGATTCTTAACCGCAGGACGTGAGTTTCACGCAGCGAAAGGTCAACGCTCTCTGACCTTTGCATACTTGGCGCTGTCTGTTCCGTGTGATGGATGGCTGCAGGTTCACGGGCTGGAATGTAAAAGTCAGAGTTGACGTTTGTTCTGCTTGTTGAGACAAAAAGGAGGAGAACCGTCAGGTTGAAGCGAAGCAGCTGCGGCCAACATGAAAAATGTTGATGATGTTGGAATCACTGAAGGAAACCAAACACAGAAGCTTAAACGGTTCAACATGTTCTGTTAGTTTATCATATTGATGGTTTAAATGATGAATCCATTAGTTTGGGTCATAAAATGGTGTAAAATGTGATCAGTGTTTGTCAAAGCTAAAATGTCTTTTTAGGGAACACTGGTTGACATTTGCACCATTTTATGAACTGATCAACTAATCGATTAATCATTGCAACAATCAATACATTAATCAGACTAATCGGTCGTTATTTGCATCTTTTTTAGAATAAACTCATCAGGTGAATATCGTTCCCTACGCACACGTTCATATTTCCGTGGACTGTCCCTTTAAGTCTTCACTCATGAATGCGTCACCACAGCAGGTAAACTCTGGAGGCTCAGCAGGTTGCAGCACAGCCACATCCTTGACTTTTATTAATGAGCTGCAGAGTTTAGCTGCTGCACGGAAACGAGATTCAAGAAAAACCTCGATCGGAAACTTTTCTTTTTTTAAATTCTGGAACTGGACCGTTGGACGATGCTGAACCTGAAGAGGAAGTTCTACTCTAAGAGGAGGAAGCGGAGCAGCAGCTCCGTGTCAGACCTGGACCAGCGGGTGCTGATGCAGCCAGGAGACTCCCCCAGGTCCGGGTCCAGGACCCAGGACCCTGGACCTGAACCAGGACCTGGACCCGGACCTCAGGTGTTCCACCTGAGCAGAGACAGGCGGTCCTACAGACAGGCCTGTTACCTGGACTCAGTCCTGCAAGTGTACGAAGCTTCTTAAACGCAGATTTTTCTGTTGAACGCGACGCTTGTTGTGACACGTTCAGACGGATCTGATCCGAACAGGAAAACCTCTGTGTGTGTCGAGATGATAAAATGAGGAATTTGTTGTTGTATCTGTAAGAATTCTTCCTCCATCTCTCTTTAAATGAAGCTTTTTTACCCTTAAACTTGCTCCAAAAGTTGGAAAATGTTTCGCAAAAGTCACATCTGAAAATTGGTATTTTTGGTTTGTTAACGAGCAAAATGTCTGAAAAGTAAAAAAAAACAGTGGAAAATATCTAATAATAAGTGTTATTGGTGTTGAGCTGAATTATCTTGTTTGTATTTGCAGAACTTATGGGAAAGAATGTCAGTATTATGAAATAAGTTTAAAATATGAGTTAAAAGAAAACATTAGGATAAAAAGTCAAACAACTCAATACGGTTTTAAGCAAACGATTAACAAAAAATTTAACCCAGATTGAAAAATAAAATTCCAAACTTGGACTCTGTCTTGGACCAACACCCTAACAACAGGAAGTCGGCCATCTTTAATCAGACTTTTTATTTGTTGTTTTTAATAATTATTTATTTATTTTTTAGTGATTTTCACGATTCACATTTGACCATTAGAATTCTATCGCAGCCAAATTTACTCAAATTCAAAGTTATCAAGGTTTTTTTCAACGTTAATTGTGGTTGCCGTGACAACGTGGCTAAGCATCCTAACGCCACCTACTGGAAACAGGAAGTAGCTGCATCATCTGATTTACAGGAAACGTACGGGGTTATATGCAAACATCAGATCCAGCAGCATGACGTGATCAGTGGGTTTTCTCCAGCGCCACCTAGCGCCACCGTTAGCCACCTAGCGCCAGCTCCATGCCTCAGTCTGGACCCGTCACTGCTGGCAGCTTTAATTAATCTTCACTCACTCATCAACAAACTGCCTGCAGCAACAAAAGGAAGAATTCCAGACGTAACGTTGGCTCTGATCCCGGTGGAATTCCTGCTGGCAGCTCAACAATAAACTGACTAATGAATATTTATCTCGCTGACATTTTCCGCCACTCATCAGTTTGTTGAAAACCCGCCCCCCCCCCTCACGCCGCTCTCTGATTGGCTGTGTCCGCAGGCCGACGCTGATCGACATGAGTAAAGTTTACCGCCAGACGAACCAGCAGAACCTGGAGCAGGCGTTCAGCGTGGCCGAGCGAGAGCTGGGGGTCACCAGGCTGCTGGACCCCGAGGGTGAGAAACCACCGCTGCACAAAAACTTTATTTATAACGCAAAAACGTCACTTTATTGTTACTACAAACGATGACAACTTTATTTATAATGTATAAAAGTCACTTTATTATTACTACAAAACAATCAAAACTTTATTTAAAATGTATAAAAGTCACTTTATTATTACTACAAAACAATGAAAACTTTATTTATAATGTATAAAAGTCACTTTATTATTACTACAAACGATGACAACTTTATTTATAACATATAAAAGTCACTTTATTATTACTACAAACAATGAAAACTTTATTTATAATGTATAAAAGTCACTTTATTATTAATACAAATGATTAAAACTTTATTTATAACACGTAAACGTCACTTTATTATTACAAACAATGACAACTTTATTTATAATGTATAAAATTTACTTTATTATTACTACAAATGATGATAACTTTATTTATAACACGTAAACGTCACTTTATTATTCCTACAAATGATGAAAACGTTATTTATAACGTGTAAAAGTAATTTATTACATGTTTGTTTTACACTCAACACTTTATTATTACTACAACCAAAGACAATGAGTTTGTTTTTAACTTTATCATTTATTTGGGCCAATGTTTGTTTTTTAACCCTTTAATTCGACCAATCAGACACTGACACCGTTGTAAAATTCCTCTTTTTTCGCCCATTGGATTCAACTGAAAGTAAAAGTGATTTATTTTCCTTCAAATCCTTTATTTTTTATCTTTCTCAGATGTCGACGTTGCTCATCCTGATGAAAAATCCATCATCACGTACGTGTCGTCCATGTACGACGTGATGCCACGAGTCCCCGACGTCCAAGATGGAGTCAAAGCCAACGTGAGTAGAACACGACACGATAGCACCTTATTGTCTCATTTAAACCAAAAATAAAACTGATAATTAAGTTCTGCAGGAACGGAGCTTTGATGAAGTGTAAAGTGGTGAATGAATGAACGAATGAATGAATGAACGAACACTCCGTCGTTTCCAGGAGCTGGAGCTGCGTTGGCAGGAATACTACGAGCTGGTGACGGTTCTGCTCCAGTGGATCCGACATCACGTCCTCGTCTTCGAGGAGAAAAAGTTTCCCACCAGCTACGAGGAAATCGAGGTCAGAGGCGTTTAGGCTGATTTCATTTGTACTTGTACGTCCATCGTATGTTTATTAAAACGCAGCTTTTCTTCTCTTTTCCTGTAGATTCTCTGGCGTCAGTTTCTGAAGTTCAAGGAAACGGAGCTTCCGGCCAAAGAGGCCGACAAGAACCGATCCAAACACATCTTCAAGTCTCTGGAGGCGAGTTTGTCTCCGCTTCACGAGTCACGCATTCGTTGGATTTTTCTGCATCGAGCAGCAGATTCTGACGAGTTCTGAGGAACGTTTAAGTCAGAAACGAGCCATAGCAACACCATGCATGAACGATGAATTTTGACCCAGAAGTTACTGAAATTTTTAAGTTTTCTGCAGCTGATGAGTCAGTCCATGTAAGAAAGAGCTGAATCTGCATTTTCTGCTCATATGACGTCAGTATACTTTTGTCCTTCAAAATAAAAGACTCAATTTTAAATTTCACACTAAACAGTGAAACATGGATTTTAGTCTTAAGCTTTTCAGTCACATTGAGCCAGAAATTTACATTAAAGAAGAAAAATAATCATTAAAAATACAAACAAACAAGTAATGAACGTGAAGGATTTTATGAAACATCTATTATATATTAATTATATTAACAGATCCAAATTATAACCAATCCAACACGTTACTGTTAAAATACCTTTAAAAGGACAAAACTACACACAAAACACACTTTTCTCTGTGATTTTACTTTCTCGTATCTTAACTTCCATCTGAACAATGAACAAAGGAGGATATTAATAAACGTCAGCAGCAGAAAGTGGATTCTACAAATAAAACCGTCCAATCAGATACTCTGAAGATAAAAACGCTTCTTGCTGTGATTGAAACCAGGTTTCTGTCCGTGTTCTTCAGGGGGCGGTTCAGGCCGGACACGTCAAGGTTCCTCCAGGGTTCCACCCGCTGGACGTGGAGAAGGAATGGGGGCGACTCCACGTCGCCATCCTGGAGCGGGAACGCCTCCTCAGGACCGAGTTCGAGAGGCAAGTTCAGAACAGAAAGTTTTCTTTGACTAGAAACGACTAAAAATACCTTAAATTTTCTTTTTCTATAAAATGATTAAAATACCTTAAATTCTCTTTGTCTTAAAAGAGTAAAATACCTTAAATTTTCTTTGTCTAAAAAAAACGACTAAAATACCTTAAATTTGCTTTGTCTTAAAAGACTAACATACCTTAAATTTTCTTTTTCTATAAAAAGATTAAAATACCTTAAATTCTCTTTGTCTTAAAAGACTAAAATACCTTAAATTTTCTTTGTCTAAAAAAAACGACTAAAATACCTTAAATTTTCTTTTTCTATAAAAAGATTAAAATACCTTAAATTCTCTTTGTCTTAAAAGAGTAAAATACCTTAAATTTGCTTTGTCTATTAAAAAAGACTAAAATACCTTAAATTTGCTTTGTCTTAAAAGACTAAAATACCTTAAATTTTCTTTTTCTATAAAAAGATTAAAATACCTTAAATTCTCTTTGTCTTAAAAGAGTAAAATACCTTAAATTTTCTTTGTCTATTAAAAAAGACTAAAATACCTTAAATTTTCTTTGTCTAAAAAAAACGACTAAAATACCTTAAATTTGCTTTGTCTTAAAAGAGTAAAATACCTTAAATTTTCTTTTTCTTTAAAAAGATTAAAATACCTTAAATTCTCTTTGTCTTAAAAGAGTAAAATACCTTAAATTTTCTTTGTCTATTAAAAAAGACTAAAATACCTTAAATTTTCTTTGTCTATTAAAAAAGAGTAAAATACCTTAAATTTTCTTTTTCTATAAAAAGATTAAAATACCTTAAATTCTCTTTGTCTTAAAAGAGTAAAATACCTTACATTTTCTTTGTCTTAAAAGAGTAAAATACCTTAAATTTTCTTTGTCTATTAAAAAGAGTAAAATACCTTAAATTGTCTTTGTCTATTAAAAAGACTAAAATACCTTAAATTTTCTTTTTCTATAAAAAGATTAAAATACCTTAAATTTTCTTTTTTTATAAAACGATTAAAATACCTTAAATTCTCTTTGTCTTAAAAGAGTAAAATACCTTAAATTTTCTTTGACTAAAAAACGACTAAAAATACCTTAAATTCTCTTTTTCTATAAAAAGACTAAAATACCTTAAATTTTATTTTTCTAAAAAAAGACTAAAATACCTTAAATTTTATTTCACTAAATGTAGACTAAATTCTTTGGATTTCTTAGACTTAAACTACAGAAAAATTTCAGGACTTTTTGCTGATTAAAATGTGACTAAAAGATAAAAGAAGAAAAAAAGTGAGTAAACCAACATGGGCCTTCGACACAAGACTAAAATTGACAAATAGCAGAGATAATGAACAGTGGCGAGCGGAGTTCAGTTTCCAAAATATCTGTCGCCAAAGCAAACTGACTTACAGGAAGAAAAAAAACGGCTGAAAAACCACAAGACGTTAACAAAAAAAACCGTCCATGAATCATCACACAAGCTGCTGCTGTGCTGCAGGACTTAATCACAAGCTGCAGAGCCCAGTAGGTAAACACAGTCTGCAGCAGCAGCAGCAGCAGCAGCAGCAGCAGCAGCAGTGTTAGCAGCAGCAGCAGCAGCAGTGTTAGCAGCAGCAGCAGCAGCAGTGTTAGCAGCAGCAGCAGTGTTAGCAGCAGCAGCATGGCCTTTTTACACCAGGGATACGACTTCAGCTTCCTGTCGCGGCCCCCCATGGAGTGAGTGCTCACAACGCCGCTCGGTGAGTTCGTTCCTCCACAGGTCAGAGGTCGGTGTTGTTCAAGTGTCTGTGACCTTTGACCCGCAGGCTGGAGCGGCTCCAGAGGGTGGTCAGCAAAGTCCAGATGGAGTCAGGGGTTTGTGAGGAGCAGCTGAACCAGGTGGAAGCTCTGCTGCAGATGGTGAGGACCACACCTTCACGAGAAGTAACCAGAAACCAGAACCAGAACCAGTCAGAAACCAGAAACCAGAAACCAGTCAGAAACCAGAAACCAGTCAGAAACCAGAACCAGTCAGAAACCAGTCAGAAACCAGAAACCAGTCAGAAACCAGAAACCAGAACCAGTCAGAAACCAGAAACCAGAACCAGTCAGAAACCAGTCAGAAACCAGTCAGAAACCAGAAACCAGAAACCAGTCAGAAACCAGAAACCAGAACCAGTCAGAAACCAGAAACCAGGCAGAAACCAGGCAGAAACCAGAAACCAGTCAGAAACCAGAAACCAGAAACCAGTCAGAAACCAGAAACCAGAACCAGTCAGAAACCAGACCCCAGAACCAGTCAGAAACCAGACCCCAGAACCAGTCAGAAACCAGAACCAGTCAGAAACCAGTCAGAAACCAGAAACCAGTCAGAAACCAGAAACCAGTCAGAAATCAGAACCAGTCAGAAACCAGTCAGAAACCAGAACCAGTCAGAAACCAGTCAGAAACCAGTCAGAAACCAGTCAGAAACCAGAACCAGTCAGAAACCAGTCAGAAACCAGTCAGAAACCAGAACCAGTCAGAAACCAGTCAGAAACCAGAACCAGTCAGAAACCAGTCAGAAACCAGTCAGAAACCAGAACCAGTCAGAAACCAGAACCAGTCAGAAACCAGTCAGAAACCAGAAACCAGTCAGAAACCAGAAACCAGTCAGAAATCAGAACCAGTCAGAAACCAGTCAGAAACCAGAACCAGTCAGAAACCAGTCAGAAACCAGAACCAGTCAGAAACCAGAACCAGTCAGAAACCAGTCAGAAACCAGAAACCAGTCAGAAACCAGAAACCAGTCAGAAACCAGAACCAGTCAGAAACCAGAAACCAGAACCAGTCAGAAACCAGAACCAGTCAGAAACCAGTCAGAAACCAGCGTCTCTGCTGCCGCTCTGCAGGACGTCAGGATGCTGAGTTCAGGGAAACCGGCCCAGCACACGGCGGAGATGGAGGCCGACCTGGAGAAAGCTGAGGGCATGATCCGCTTCCTGTTCAACGACGTCCAGCTGCTGAAGGACGGGCGCCACCTGCAGGCCGAGCAGATGTACCGCAGGTGGGGGATAAAACCACATAATGAATGCTGCTAAAAACAGGAAAAAAGACGCTAAAATGTCTTTTTTTGTCCACAACCCAAAGATCATCAGTTTACTATTATAGAAGAATAAAGAAACCAGGAAATAATCAGAGAACAGAAGCTGGAACCAGAGAATCTGGACATTTTAGAATTAAAAAATGACTTAAATCCATTAATTGATTATCAGAATAGTTGGTGATTAATGTGATAGTTGGAAACTAATCAGTTAATCAGGTTTTATTATATTTTTCATTTTTATAGTAATTCAATCTAATTGGTTCTATTCAGTTCTAACAGTTACACATCAATAGAACCTGTTCTGTTGTTTTTCCAGCTGCAGCATCAATCGACTTTTCTGATAATTGCTTAATCAATTAAAGTCGTTTTTGCTGATAAATGTCCAGTTTCTCTGGTTCAGCTTCTGTTTCTGATTATTTCCTGGTTTCTTTATTCTTCTATAACAGTAAACTCTGTGGTTGGGTAGTCTTTAGTCTTCATCTAATGGATTAATCGATGCTGCTGACGCCTGTGTCCTGCAGGGTTTACCGTCTCCACGAGCGTCTGGTGAACCTCCGCAGCGAGTACAACCTCCGCCTGAAGTCCGGCGTGTCCACGTCCCAGATCCCCATGACCCAGGTCCAGGCGGCCCAGGTCCAGCAGCAGGCCGCGGGCCGCCTGAGGCCGGAGCTGGACGAGGTGACGCTGCGCTACATCCACGACCTGCTGGGCTGGGTGGAGGACAACCAGCGGCGCGTGGAGGCGGGCGAGTGGGGCGCAGACCTGCCCGCCGTGGAGGCCCAGCTGGGCAGCCAGCGCGGGCTGCACCAGTCTGTGGAGGAGTTCAGGGCCAAGGTGGAGCGGGCCAAGGCCGACGAGGTGAGGAGAGCAGGCTGATTAAATATGAGTAAAACTAAAAAACATATAATATATATAAATAAATATATAGAAAAAATATATAAAACTAATAAAAAAGTGATTAAAGCAGCAGAACAAGTAGATGAGAGAATGTCTTTTCATATTATTCATCTGAAAAAACATGAAAACATCTTGTTTTCAGTTCAATTAGTACATTATTGAGTAGAACTAGTTAGAAATTTTTATTTTTTTAAATTTCTTTTTCTTGTTTTTTTAAAAATCTGAGATCGAAAGTCAAAAGACAAATATATGACAAATATATGACATAGTAAAATACACTCATTTTGTCCTTTAAAACAATTAATTTGAGCAAGGTAGAAAAGAAACCTAAAATAAGCTAAATCATCTGTTAATGTAATAATTACATTTCAGATAATTCTAATCAATACTGGTAAAAATAAACCAAAAATACTTTCACTAGTTCATTAAATAGTTTTTAGTGTTAAATAATCTAAAAAGTGAAGGACATTTTTATCTGAGAAGGTTAACGTGTCTTAATGCGTTTTTCCTCCTCTGACCTTTGACCTTTTGTGTTTCTCAGAGTCAGATTTCCCCCGTCAGTAAAGCTGCGTATCGTGATTATCTGACAAAACTGGAGCTGCAGTACGGGAAACTACTGGTGAGTACTGCCAAACACCTGGAAAATACTGCATGAATACTGAATGTGTGTATTTACATAAAAAGTAAGAATTCATACACAACCTTCTACTTAAGTATTAATACTTGGTTAGCTGCTTCCCCTACTTCCTGTCACGTGACCGCGTGTTCCTGTCACATGACCCCAGAACGCCTCCAGGGCTCGACTCCAGTTCCTGGATCAGCTCCACGCCTTCGTCACCGCGGCGACCAAAGAGCTGATGTGGCTGAACGACAAAGAGGAAGAGGAGGTGAACTACGACTGGAGCGAGAGGAACGCCAACATGGCCGCCAAGAAGGAGAACTACTCCGTGAGTAACGCCAAGAATTAAAACCGGTAAAACGGTAAAACGGTGAGAGACCAGTAGAGACCAGTAGAGACCAGTAGAGACCAGTAGAGACCAGTAGAGACCTGAGGTTCTCCTGTGCTTCAGGGCCTCATGAGGGACCTGGAGCTGAGGGAGAAGAAGATGAACGGCGTCCAGGCGTCAGGAGACAAGCTGCTGAGGGACGGACACCCGGCCAGGACGACCGTGGAGGTCTGGGGGGCTCAACACGGGGGGCGTGGCCCTGCGGGGGGCCACGGGGGGGGGGGGCCACAGGGGGGTGCGTTATATATATGTGATGCTCACCTGCTGCTCTTTATTAATTAAATCATCAGCACCTTCATCGGGTTGACTGACATAGACAGGAAGTCAAGCTGCAAACACTGTTAGGTTTTCAAAATAAAACAAATTTCTAAAAAAAAAAAACAGAACATGCAGATATTTGTGTTTGATGAAACTGGATCAATCACCTCATCAATCGATCATCTGCACTGATTTTATTTTATTATGAAGATGTTCAGTGTAAAATATCACTTATTCTAAATATTAGTTTTGCACAGATGGAACTAAAATTGCATTTTTCTAAGAACATTCTTACTCTTATCTGACTTACAGAAAAAATCTTTATTTTTTTTTTATTTCTCAATCGATTAGTCGCTTGGTTCTTATTTCTTTATTTTTATTATTTGAAGAAGCTTGAAAAAAGTCACAAAATGTTATTTCATTAAAAATTCATCATAGACTATTTTTGTTAAAATTGAACATTTTTATTCCTAAGAAGTGGAACCGCTTTTCTAGAATAAATTAAAAAAGATAGAATATAAAGAATCGAACCTTTAAATAACACTAGAAAAAACGTTATTATACATATTTATTATAGAAAAAAATCTGACTGAAAGAAAAATTTGGGATTAATTTTTTAAAAAAGTTTTTAAAGAATTTGGCCTTTTTAATTTCTGAGATAGAATTTAAAGACTCATTTAGCCTGATTATGAAGGTGTTTCTCTGCTTTCAGGCGTTTACAGCAGCTCTACAGACTCAGTGGAGCTGGATCCTGCAGCTCTGCTGCTGCATAGAAACTCACCTGAAGGAAAACACGGCTTATTTCCAGGTAAAAAACTCAGATTCTCCTTTTCACGCCGTTTCCCGCTGATTTGCAGCCTGAACTCAACAACTCGTTTCTTCTCTTCCGTCGTCCAGTTCTTCGCTGACGTGAAGGAGGCCGAGGAGAAGATGAAGAAGCTGCAGGACAACATGAAGCGTAAATACACGTGCGACCGATCGGCAACTGTCACGCGACTCGAGGACCTGGTCCAGGACGCCGCGGTGCGTTCACTGACCCCAGGCAAACCTGGGAATGAGGACGTTTCACTGTGTTTGCTGCAAAACTCTCTGACATCTCAGGATAAGATGCTGAACTCATGCTGAGTCACTAAAACTGAAACAGCTGCATCTCAAATTAGTAAAATATCGTGATCAAGTTTATTCTGTTGAGTTGTTGTTTAGGTGTTTAATATTTGATAATCAATTAAAGGATTTGAGTCATTTTAAGAAAGAAAATGTACAAATTCTCTGATTCCAGCTTCTCAAATCTGATTATTTTCTGATTTCTTTACTCTAGTCGACAGTTTTTCTTAAAAACGACTTAAATCCGTTGGTGATTAGTGTTGAAAACTAATCGTTGCAGCTCTAGTGATTCTGCAGGGAAGAAATCCAGGGATATATTTTGTGTTTTCCGCCGACAGGATGACAAGGAGCAGCTCTCTGAGCTGAAAACTCACCTCGAGGGTCTGAAGCGACGGTCGAAGACGATCGTCCAGCTGAAGCCTCGTAACCCGGCCACGGCGGTGAAGTCCAGACTTCCTGTCCAGGCCGTGTGCGACTTCAAACAGATGGAGGTAAGCGACGGGGTCCGCTGTGGTTCAGTAGAGTAAAGGACCCCCCAGGTGTAATCCGTGTTTTGTTGTCCAGATCACCGTCCACCGCGGAGACGAGTGCTCCCTGCTGGACAACTCTCAGCCCTACAAGTGGCGCGTGGCGAACGACAAAGGCAGCGAGGCGTCCGTCCCCTCCATCTGTTTCCTGGTGTCGCCGCCCAACAAGGACGCCGTGGACGGCGTGGCGGGGTGAGGCGTGTTCCCGTTGCTGTGATTTGAAGCTGTGGGGTGTCTGGTTCTAACGGGTCCTTCCTCCAGGCTGGACGGGAACCTGCAGCGACTCCAGAGCTTGTGGCAAACGCTGTTTGTGGATCTGAAGAGTTTGTTGTCCTGGCAGTTCCTGATGAGGGACATTCACATCATCAAGACCTGGAACATCACCATGGTAACCACACACGGTCATCACCACGGCAACCACACCAATAATCAGACATGGTACATCACCATGGTAACCACACACCTTAATCACCACGGCAACCACACACATTAATCAGACATGGGACATCGCCATGGTAACCACACACGTTAATCACCACGGCAACCACACACTTTAATCAGACATGGGACATCGCCATGGTAACCACACACGTTAATCACCACGGCAACCACATACTTTAATCAGACATGGGACATCGCCATGGTAACCACACACGTTAGTCACCACGGCAACAACACAATAATCAGACATGGGACATCGCCATGGTAACCACACACATTAATCACCATGGTAACCACACACGTTAGACAGCCTGCTCCTGATGAATCCCAGTCCACTGTTCATGTTTGATTGACTCCTCTTCCTGGTTCTGGACTTGACCAGTTCAAGACTCTGCGGGTGGAGGAGTACCGGCTGGCCCTGAGGAACCTGGAGCAGCACTACCAGGACTTCCTGAGGGACAGTCAGGACTCACACATGTTCGGGGCCGAGGACCGGCTGCAGGTGGAGTCCAACTACAACAAGGCCAACCAGCACTACAGCAGCCTGGTCAGCACCGCCGAGCAGGGTGAGCAGAACCTGGGGTTCTACAGCAGGACATTTAATGTTCTACAGCGGAACTTTAATGTTCTACAGCGGAACCTTTGATGTTCTACAGCAGGACCTTTAATGTTCTATAGCAGAACCTTTAATGTTCTACAGCAGAACCTTTAATGTTCTACAGCAGGACCTTTAATGTTCTACAGCAGAACCTTTAATGTTCTACAGCAGGACCTTTAATGTTCTACAGCGGAACCTTTAATGTTCTATAGCAGAACTTTAATGTTCTACAGCAGAACCTTTAATGTTCTACAGCAGGACCTTTAATGTTCTACAGCGGAACTTTAATGTTCTACAGCAAAACCTTTAATGTTCTACAGCAGAACCTTTAATGTTCTACAGCAGAACTTTTAATGTTCTACAGCAAAACCTTTAATGTTCTACAGCAGAACCTTTAATGTTCTACAGCAGAACCTTTAATGTTCTACAGCGGAACCTTTAATGTTCTACAGCAGGACCTTTAATGTTCTATAGCAGAACCTTTAATGTTCTACAGCAGAACCTTTAATGTTCTACAGCGGAACCTTTAATGTTCTACAGCGGAACTTTAATGTTCTACAGCGGAACCTTTAATTTTCTATAGCAGAACTTTAATGTTCTACAGCGGAACTTTAATGTTCTACAGCGGAACTTTAATGTTCTACAGAAGAACTTTAATGTTCTACAGCGGAACCTTTAATGTTCTATAGCAGAACTTTAATGTTCTACAGCGGAACCTTTAGTTTTCTATAGCAGAACTTTAATGTTCTACAGCGGAACTTTAATGTTCTACAGCAGAACCTTTAATGTTCTACAGCAGGACCTTTAATGTTCTACAGCGGAACCTTTAATGTTCTACAGCGGAACTTTAATGTTCTACAGCAGAACCTTTAATGTTCTACAGCGGAACATTAATGTTCTACAGCAGAACCTTTAATGTTCTACAGCGGAACCTTTAATGTTCTATTACAGAACTTTTAATGTTCTATAGAGGAACCTTTAATGTTCTACAGAGGAACCTTTAATGTTCTACAGCAGAACCTTTAATGTTCTATAGCAGAACCTTTAATGTTCTACAGCAGAACCTTTAATGTTCTACAGCAGAACCTCTAGAACCTTGAATGTTGTACAGAACATTTTTGGCTCATTTTTATCATGAAATCCAACATGTAATTTGCCGTTTCACCATGTGATCATCCTCCCTCCATGTTCATCGTGTTGAGTTACTGTTGGTTCGTATTTCAGGTTCTGCGCCACCTGGGGCAGGTAAGGTGTTAATTACAGCCTCAGTGTCACGTGTCCAGTCGGAGCTTTTTGATTGGCCGAGCAGGACTCTGTGTTTTAACGGCTGTTGTTGCTGTCCTGTTTCATCCATTAACTCAATCATCGTATTCACTCTGGTTGATTCTGTTTTTTCACCCTAACATCACTCATTTCTTCTCTTTGCATGAGTTTTATCGTCTTTTCAGGCTTAATCGGCGAATGGATTAATCAGCTTTAAACCTGTGAACGTTAATCAATGTGCAACTGATGAAGCATGAAGTTTATAATAATAATAAAAAACAGTCACGATAAGAGTAATGATTAAACATTATGAGGTAGAATCAGCCATTTGAGAGCTGATACACATCTGTCTGCATGAACTCACCTGAGTGTGTTTCTGAGCAGGAGAACAGGACGAGTCCATGTGCAGAAGCTTCCTGACGGAGCTCAGGAACCTGCGGCTGAAGCTGGAAGGTTGTGAAGATCGAACCGTGACTCGACTCCGTCAGCCGGTCGACAAAGAGCCGCTGAAAGCCTGCGCCCTGAAGGCCGCGGAGCAGCAGGTGGGTTCAGGAAACGTTAAAACACACCTGGAGGAGGCTGTTCTCCACCTCGACACCAATAAATGAACCATTGTCATCCAATTTCATCCAAGCAGCTGAAATACGTATTGATAACTTGAACATTTATTAAAACTCTGTGAGAAGCTTGAAAGGAACAATTTCTCCATTTGGTGGAGCCGGTGGCGTTTAACACCTGGACAACTAATCACCAGAATAAATTGATTATTGTGACGTAGTTAAGCGCTGATGCGTGTGACGCGTTCATTCCTCTGATGCTCCTACCTGCTTCTTCTCCTCAACAGAAGGTCCAGGCTGAGCTGGAGGGTTTGAAGAAGGACCTGGACTCCATCTCTGAGAAGTCGGAGGCGGTGCTGGCGACCCCCCAGAGCTCTGACTCCGCCCCCTCGCTGCACTCAGAGCTGGACCTGACCCTGAAGAAGCTGGAGCAGGTGTACGGGCTGTCCTCCGTCTACCTGGACAGGTGAGTTCCGCCCCCCCAGGACCCCCCAGGACCCCCCCGCTGCCTCTAGCCCTTCACTGAGCGAAAGCTGTGGGTTTCAGGCTGAAAACCATCGAGGTGGTGATCAGGAACACTGAGGAGGCCGAGGAAACGCTCAGGAAGTACGAGACTCGCCTGAGGGACGTCAGCAACGTTCCTGCTGAGAAGAAAGAGGTGGAGGAGCATCGCAGCCAGCTGGAGGTATGCTCTTCATCCTCAGTATTAACATCACCATCATCACCATCATCATCATCACCATCATCATCATCATCATCATCATCACTGTCAATATTATCATTATTAGTGTTATTGTTATTATTATCAACATTAATACTATAATCATAATCATGAATATCATTGTTATTATTATTAATATCATCATCATCATCATCATCATCAGTATCATCATTATTATTTTTTGATTATTTTCAGTGTGATTTATTTTATTATCTTATGTACAATATGATTTTATTGTATTTTTTTTATACTATTCCACTTTATACTTTATTTTGTTATTTTATAGTACGTTAAATTATATTAAGCTCATCAATATTATCTAAATGTTATTAATTCTTATTATAATATAATTTTATGAATTATAATTTTTTATTATTTTCCTATTATTTGTATAATTTATGAATTGATTTAAATTTAAACTATACATTAAATTTAACTTATTTTTATTAATATATGATTAGATAAAATATAATTTTAATTATCAGAACAGTAACTAATGGATCAATCATTGCAGTTTTACTTTATTATATTTTCCTTATTTCTTGATAAGTTTTTATTAAAATCATTGGATAAACTATTTAATTTTAATTTATGTAAAATACAGAATTCGATAGACTATAAACTAATAGATTATTCATTGCAGCTCTCCACGTTGTCAGTCATCGTGTTTTTTTGCGTATTTTCTTTATTAATTTCTGATCCAGAAACTTCGCCGCGAGCTGGACGGCGACCAGCCCGTGTTCCAGCGTCTCCATGACGACCTGAAGGCGGCGGCGGCCGTGGACGACCGGATGTCGCGTCTGCGCGGCGAGCGCGACCCCGAGCTGGAGCGCCACCGCCAGCAGGTGGCGTCGCTGCTGGAGCGCCGGGACGCCGCCGCCGCCCAGACGGAGCTGAGGCTGCGGGAGCTGGAGCTGCTGGGACGCCACCTGCTGGTTTACGGGGACGCCTACGAGGCGCTGATCCGCTGGCTGGCCGACGCCCGGCGGCGGCAGGAGGACATCCAGGCCGTCGCCGTCGGGGACGCCCGGGCCCTCAGGGAGCGGCTGGAGGAAGAGGAGGTAGAAAACAAGACAGGAGGAGGAGAGAGGCTGCCCCCGGTGGTGGGGTGGTGAACTGCACCTTTAAAACAACTAGAGACAATAAAATAAAAATATGAATTACAATTTTATTTAGTCTTTGACCAAAGAACTTAGCTTATATAAAGAAAAAAAATCCAATCAGTTTGGAAAGAAGGAAGGACATTTAAAACGTATTAAAATAAATTTTCATTTTCAATTTTCATGAGGTTTTAAAGTCTTTGACCAAAGAATTTAGTTTAGTTTATCTAAACATTTTTGAGTGAAACATACAATTTTGGGAAAATTAGAGTCTTTGTGTATTGTACTAAAAAGCCTTAAACAAAAATTACACAATTTTGAGTAAAAGTAAATTTGAACATCAAAAGTACAAAAAAAGATGAATTATGCTGACAAGTCTTTTAGTGTTATTCTTAAATACATTGTTTTAGGTAGTAAATTTAATTCCTATTTAATGTTTGTCCATAAAATGTTGTTTATTTTATTTACTCATTTTTGAGCAAATTTCAACCATTGAAAAAAAAGGTGTTGGTGATGGGAAGAGTCAGTTTTCATTTATTTATCATTATATTTTCATTTGAATTATACTTAACGTAAATCTACTGTTGCAACGACAAAAAACACTTAAATATAGTCGATAAATAATTGTTAAATTATCATGTTGCTTGTAGTGAGTTTCTACATTTACCTGCAGCTGCTTAATGAGTTAAAATCGTTTTTTCAGCTTAAAGTGACGACGTCTGTAGAAACTGGAAAAACACAAATCTGTTCGTTTCTGTTTGTCTCAGAAACTTCTGGAGGAAATCGAGAAGAAAAAAGACCAGATAGAAAACTGCCAGAACAACGCGAAGGCGTACATCGATTCAGTGAAGGTTCGTCCACGTTTCACCTCCTCAGAAATAAAATAAAAAATCTGTTTTATTCCCGTCTCCTTTTACCTTTTTACCTTTTTACCTTTTAACTTTTTACCTTTTTACCTTTTTACCTTTTAACTTTTTACCTTTTAACTTTTTACCTTTTTACCTTTTTACCTTTTTACCTTTTTACCTTTTTCTTCTTATTTTGCAGGATTATGAGTTTCAGCTTCTGACCTACAAAGCTCTGCAGGAACCTCTGGCTTCTCCTCTGAAGAAACCAAAGATGGAGTGTGTGTCTGATAACATCATCCAGCAGGTGTGTGTGTGTGTGTGTGTGTGTGTGTGTGTGTGTGTGTGTGCGTGCGTGCGTGTGTGTGTGTGTGTGTGTTCTGGTGTTTGTTCACACACAGTGTAAATGTGTGTGTTTCAGTACGTGACGCTGAGGACTCGCTACAGTGAACTGCTGACTCTCACCAGCCAGTACATTAAGTTCATTCTGGAGTCACAGCGCCGCCTGGAGGCCGACGAGGTAACGACACCTTTATTTAATTAACAGGAAATTAACCTGGTTCAATTAGTCCCACGTGGAGGAGAAAAACCTTAAATTCACTTATTCTATTGGTGGATTAATTCGCCTTTTTCAAGTTTTCTATCTTGATCTTGACAAATCAATACAGTTAAACTAACAGTTAAAAAAAGACAAAAAATTAGTTAAAATAGACAAATATATGAAAAAGGAGATAAATTGTCACAATAATTGAATATAAAAGACAAAATATTAAATAAAAAGAGATATTAAGTTAAATTTAATGTTGTTTTTGGTTTATTTTATATTTATGAAATGTCATATTTTAATCTCATATTAATTATTAATTAATTCATAATATTTTTAAATATTAAAATATTTTTGACTGTTTTATCACAGTTAAAGTTTGAGTTTTTATTTTACTTTTATTTTATTATTTTATATATGTTTTTGTTGGTGTTTTTATTTCATATTTTTGTCTTTTTAATCTAATTTGACTTTTTTATATCACAGATGTCAGAATTTTCTAAATCAAGAAAAAAAACTAAACCAATTAATCTGCCAATACAATAAGATAATTCCAGATAATTCTATTAAATATTGGGCTAATTGAACCAAAAACGAGTTAATACTTCATCAAGTCATTAAAGTAGCTGCAGGTGAATTATCGGTTTCATCCTGCAGCTTCACGTCGATTAACCTTTAAACTGCTGCTTTAATTTGATATTTGCTTCTTTTCCTTCGTGGAATCAGGCTCCGCTTTCCTTCTCAGACACACGATTTTTATTTTCTTTATTCCCGCTTCCTCTTCTTTTCTAACCTTGTGTTGTGTTTGACCTTTGACCCTGCTCGCCAGCGCTTTGTCATGACGAATGTTAATCACACGCTTAAGAGATGAGTTAACCACAGCACCAGGTATTTAACGCAGATTCTCAGTCACGTTCATTCATATCAGGAGAGAAGGGAAGGTTCAGGATTCTCTGGAAAACGTCATCATTTCTGCTGTTCTCAGTTTATCAGGAACTATCACGTCTGAGCTGGTGTTACACTTTAATTCTGGTGTAAAACCAATCTGTGCGTTTCTATTAATGATGAAATATGATAAAAGTAGAGTATTAACGACTATTCTGATAATCAATTCAGTAATTTTTACTGATAAAATGTCCAGATTCTCTGGTTCAGCTTCTGTTCTCTGATTATTTCCTGGTTTCTTTATTCTTCTATAATAGTAAACTGATGATCTTTGGGTTGTGGACCAAAAAAAGACATTTTAGCTTCAATCTTCATCATTTTTCACCATTTTAAAAACCAGACAACTAATATGAATCACTTTGATTGAATAGATTAAAAATCTCTGATACTACTCATTAGTAGCAGCTCTATATAAAATATATAAGCTCTTCTAAATTAAGAAGCTGAAATCAAAGAATTTTAGTTTTTTAGTCAATTGATTATTCAGGAATTGATTGACTAATGTTTAAAGTTCGTGTATAGACAATCAGGCAGATTTCTGAAATGTTGAACCTTCCTTTTAAGGAATCAATCACCTGTATAATTAACACATAACCAACCAGTAACACTCATTTCTGGATGTTGTCAGAATCCCAATAAATTGATCTTTAAAGCTTCTTTTTATTCTGTGCTACATGAATCCAGCCGTTTGCTGCTTCACTCTTATTCATAGCGACATAATCATTTTATTTAAATGGGTTGCAGCTTAATTCTTTTTTCCTACAGTGCTTATTATTATTATTATTATTATTATTATTAATATTATTATCAGCATGCTGCTAATTATTCATTTCCTGCTGTTTTCTGTATCTAAACCTGCTTTATTTTCCTGATGTTAAGACTGAGGAGACACAACATTAACCTAAGAGAGAGAAACATATAAATATTATATTTTAGGTTAAATCTTAGATTTTTATTACATGCAAAAATTTTAACGAAGCCTATTGTATAATTTATATAGAACCAGGTCCTATTTCACAGTTGAAAATCAAATACTGTATTTTCACGACCATAAGGCGCCGTACGAGTCTCAGTTCTGTGTGTCATTACTGTAGTTAACTGATCCAGTCTTTGCTCTGTGATCCACTGATCCGGTCTTTGCTCTGTGATCCACTGATCCAGTCTGCTCTGTGATCCACTGATCCGGTCTTTGCTCTGTGATCCACTGATCCAGTCTGCTCTGTGATCCACTGATCCGGTCTTTGCTCTGTGATCCACTGATCCAGTCTCTGCTCTGTGATCCACTGATCCGGTCTTTGCTCTGTGATCCACTGATCCAGTCTCTGCTCTGTGATCCACTGATCCAGTCTCTGCTCTGTGATCCACTGATCCAGTCTGCTCTGTGATCCACTGATCCGGTCTTTGCTCTGTGATCCACTGATCCAGTCTCTGCTCTGTGATCCACTGATCCAGTCTTGCTCTGTGATCCACTGATCCAGTCTCTGCTCTGTGATCCACTGATCCAGTCTCTGCTCTGTGATCCACTGATCCAGTCTTTGCTCCTGCATGTTTAGAAGAAAATAGAAGACTTTATTGTGCCCTTATAGTCGTGTAAATACGGTAAATAGAATTTTATTTAAACGCCTCAACTGCATGAAAGAGAAGTGAAGTGTGTTTTGTGCTGTGAGTAAAGTGTCTGTTTGCTGTTCATTAAATTAACATGACGACGTTTCCTCTGCTGTTGTTGCGTGTTGTTCCTCTGCTAATCTCTTCTTTTTGAATCATGTATTTACATGGAAATGTACCTACATGTTTCATAACGTTCTCTCGTTTCCCCTCTGCTCCATCTTTGCTTCTACTAATACAGAAAGCTTCGGAAAAGCTGAAGGAAGAGGAGAGGAGGCGTCTGGCCGAGGTTCAGGCCGAGCTGGACAAGCAGAAGCAGCTGGCGGAGGCTCACGCCAAATCCGTGGCCAAAGCCGAGCAGGAGGCTCAGGAGCTGAAGCTGAGGATGAAAGAGGAGGCCAGCAGGAGGCAGGACGTGGCCGTGGACTCTGAGAAGCAGAAGCAGAACATCCAGCAGGAGCTGCAGCACCTGAAGGCCCTGTCAGAGCAGGAGATCTCCTCCAAGAACCAGCAGCTGGAGGAGGCGCTGGTCAGCCGCACCAGGATCGAGGAGGAGATCCACCTCATTCGGATCCAGCTGGAGACGACGATAAAGCAGAAAAAAACGTCCGAGGTCGAGCTGCAGCAGCTCAGGGACAAAGCCGCCGAGGCAGAGAAGCTCAGGAAGGCCGCTCAGGACGAGGCGGAACGCCTCCGCAAGCAGGTGGCTGAGGAGACGCAGAAGAAGAAGAACGCAGAAGATGAACTGAAGCGCAAGTCAGAGACGGAGAAAGAGGCCTCCAAGCAGAAGCAGAAAGCCCTGGAGGACCTGCAGAGGTTCAAGATGCAGGCCGAGGAGGCGGAGAGGCGCATGAAGCAGGCCGAGGAGGAGAAGCTGAGGCAGATCAAGGTGGTGGAGGAGGTGGCGCAGAAAAGCGCCGCCACGCAGCTGCAGACCAAGGCCGTGATGTTCGACGAGAAGGCGACGAAGCTGGAGGAGTCGCTGAAGAAGGAGCAGGGCGCCGTGCTGCAGCTGCAGGAGGAGGCCGAGAAGCTCCGCAAGCAGCAGGAGGAGGCGGACCAGGCCCGGCAGCTGGCCGAGAAGGAGCTGGAGACCTGGAGGCAGAAGGCCAACGAGGCGCTCCGCCTCAGGCTCCGGGCCGAGGAGGAGGCGCAGAAGAAGAGCCAGGAGCAGGAGGAGGCCGAGCGGCAGAAGGCCGAAGCCGAGCGGGACGCCAAGAAGAAGGCGAAGGCCGAGGAGGCCGCGCTGAAGCTGAAGGACAACGCCGAGAAAGAGCTGGAGAAGCAGAGGAAGTTCGCCGAGCAGGTGGCGGAGCAGAAGCTCTCCGCAGAGCAGGAATGCATCCGCTTTAAGGCCGACTTCGAGCACGCCGAGCAGCAGCGGGGCCTGTTGGACGGCGAGCTGCAGCGCCTCAAGAACGAGGTGAACGCCGCCGAGAGCCAGCGGAAAAACCTGGAGGACGAGCTGGCCAAGGTCCGTGCCGAGATGGACGCCCTGCTGCAGATGAAGCTCCGGGCGGAGAAGGAGACGCTGTCCACGTCGGAGAAGAGCAAACAGCTCCTGGAGACCGAGGTGCTGAAGATGAAGCAGCTCGCCGAGGAGGCGGCGAGGCTGAGGTCGGTGGCCGAGGAGGCGAAGAAGCAGCGGCAGGTCGCCGAGGAGGAGGCGGCGCGGCAGAGAGCCGAGGCCGAGAAAATCCTCAAGGAGAAACTCGCCGCCATCAACGAGGCGACGCGCCTGAAGACGGAGGCGGAGATCGCCCTGAAAGCTAAAGAGGCGGAGAACGAGAAGCTGAAGCGACAGGCCGAGGACGAAGCGTACCAGAGGAAGCTGCTGGAGGACCAGGCGGCTCTGCACAAACAGGACATCGCCGAGAAGATCACGAACCTGAAGAGCTCCGCCGATTCCGAGCTGGAGAGACAAAAAAACATTGTGGAGGAAACTATCAGGCAGAAGAAAATAGTCGAGGAAGAAATTCACATTATCAGGATCAACTTTGAGAAGGCGTCAAAAGAGAAATCTGGCCTGGAGGCGGAACTGAAGAAACTGAAAGGCGTCGCAGAGGAGACGCAGAAGAGCAAAGTCAAAGCCGAGGAGGAGGCGGAGAAACTGAAAAAACTCGCAGCAGAGGAGGAGAAGAAAAGGAAAGAAGCCGAGGAGAAGGTGAAGAGGATCACGGCGGCGGAGGAGGAGGCGGCGAAGCAGTGCAAAGCCGCTCAGGAGGAGGTGGAGCGGCTGAAGAAGAAAGCAGCTGACGCCAATAAACAGAAAGACAAAGCTGAGAAGGAGGCGGAGAAGCAGGTGATTCTGGCGAAGGAGGCGGCACAGAAATGTAGCGCCGCGGAGCAGAAGTCTCAGGAGGTTCTCAGCAAGAATAAAGAAGACGTCCTCGCACAGGAAAAACTGAAAGAGGAGTTCGAAAACGCCAAGAAACTCGCTCAAGCTGCAGAAAAAGCCAAAGAGAAAGCGGAAAAGGAGGCGGCGCTGCTGCGGCAGAAGGCGAAAGACGCAGAGAAACTGAAAAAAGCTGCAGAGGACGAAGCCGCGAAACAGGCCAAAGCTCAAAAAGACGCCGAGCAGCTGAAGAGAGAGGCGGAGGAGGAAGCCGCCAAGAGGGCGGCGGCCGAGGCGGCGGCTCTGAAGCAGAAGGACCACGCCGACGCCGAGATGGCGAAGCACAAAAAAGAAGCCGAGCAATCCCTTCAGCAGAAGTCCCAGGTGGAGAAGGAGCTGGCGAAGGTGAAGCTGCAGCTGGAGAAAACCGACAAACAGAAAGTGGTGCTGGATGAGGAGCTGCAGCGGGTGAAGGGCGAGGTGAACGACGCCGTGAAGCAAAAGTCTCAGGTGGAGGACGAGCTGTCCAAGGTCAAAGCGCAGATGGACGAGCTCCTGAAACTGAAGCTCAAGATCGAGAACGAAAACAAGCTCCTGATCAAGAAGGATAAGGACAGCACGCAGAAGCTGCTGGCGGAGGAAGCCGCGAAAATGAAGAGTCTGGCAGAGGAGGCGGCGAGGCTCAGCGTGGAGGCCGAGGAAACCGCCAAGCAGAGGCAGATCGCAGAGTCCGACCTGGCCGAGCAGAGGGCGCTCGCCGAGAAAATGCTGAAGGAGAAAATGCAGGCGATTCAAGAGGCTACGCAGCTGAAAGCCAAAGCAGAGGAGCTCCAGAAACAGAAGAACCAGGCACAGGAAAAAGCCAAAAAACTGCTGGAGGACAAGCAGCAGATCCAGCAGCGTCTGGACAAGGAGACCGAGGACTTCCAGAAGTCGTTGGAGGCCGAGAGAAAGCGGCAGCTCGAGGTTTCCGCCGAAGCCGAGAAGCTGAAACTTAAAGTGAAAGAGCTCAGCGACGCTCAGGCGAAAGCAGAGGAGGAGGCGAAGAAGTTCAGGAAACAAGCCGGCGAGGCGAAAGCTCGTCTGCAGGACACCGAGAAACAAGCTTCAGCCACCGCCGTTCAGAAGCTGGAGACGCAGAGGCTGCAGAGCACGAAGGAAGCCGACGAGTTAAAGAAAGCCATCACCGACCTGGAAACAGAGAGAGAGAAACTGAAGAAAGAGGCAGAGGAGCTTCAGAAAAAATCTAAACAGGTACTGTCACAGGAAAATACGTCTTCAGACAATTCAACAGCCTTTGCTGTTAAGGGAAAATCACTGCAAAACAATAAGTCTGACAAATGAACAAGTGAAAATATTTAGTACTATCATCCTGAATCATCTTATTCCACTGGCAAACAAATCTGCTTATTTCAAGTCTTTTTTCTTGATTTAGAAGATTCTAAGATTAAAAAAAAATACACCTGATGACAAAAGAATGAAATAAAAAGACAAAATGACATGAAAAGCTGAACAATTTAATTTAAATGACCAAAATCAAGAATCTTGAAATAAGCAAGATAATCTGACAATGGAAAAAGAAAAGATAATTCTACTCAAGTTGGACTAATTGAACCAACAATTTTCACAATATCTCATGTTTTGCAGTGTAATAACATTACATACTCAGCAATTTATAAGAATTTAATTTTAAACTCTATAATGCATAGTGAAAACTACTAATAAATATCACAAATTGTTTTATTTATGACATTACATTTATATATCCATTCATGCATCATTTAACATTTGACTTGTTCGTTTTCTTTCTAAACAGATGGCTCATGCCCAACAGGAGCAAATCGAGCAGCAGAAGGCTGTTCTGCAGAAGTCGTTCCTTACTGAGAAGGAACTGCTGCTGAAGAGAGAAAAGGCCGTTGAAGATGAGAAAAAGAAGCTTGAGAAACAGTTTGAGGATGAAGTGAACAAGGCCAAAGCTCTCAAAGACGAACAAGAGCGTCAGCGGAAGCTGATGGAAGAGGAGAAGAAGAAGCTTCAGGCCGTCATGGACGAAGCTCTGAAGAAACAACAGGAGGCTGAAGCGGAGGTGAAAAACAAACAGAAGGAAATGGAGGTGCTGGAGAAGAAGAGGAATGAACAGGAGAAGGTCCTGGGAGAGGAAAACAAAAAGCTCAGAGAGAAACTCCAGAATCTTGAGGTTGCGTCGAAACAGGTTCCATCTAAAATGAAGGAAACTGAGGTTCAGACTGACAAAGTTCCTGAGGAGCAATTAGTGGCTATGACGATGGTGGGAACAACAAAGAAAGTTTACAACGGCTCTGCAGAAGTCGATGGAGTGAAGAAAGATGGAGAATCAGCGTTGGCGTTTGATGGAATAAGAGACAAAGTTCCTGCGGAACGACTCCATGAAATCGGAATCCTGACCAAGAAAGAATTTGAAAAACTGAAAAAGGGCAAAGCTTCCATCCAAGACCTGGAAAAGACTGATAAAATCAAATCATGTCTGAAGGGTCAGAGCCTTATCGGAGGCGTCTTGACTCCATCCAAAGAGAAAATGAGCATCTATCAGGCCATGACTGAGAACAAGATCACCCCGAACACCGCCACGATGCTGCTTGAAGCTCAGGCAGCCTCTGGGTACATCGTTGATCCGGTGAAAAACAAACTCGTCTCCGTAGATGAGGCTGTTAAGGATGAGTTGATTGGCCCTGAACTTCATGACAAGATGCTTTCTGCAGAGCGAGCGGCCACCGGCTTCAAAGATCCATACACTGGAGACAAGATCTCCCTTTTTGAAGCCATGAAGAAGGGACTTATTGAGAAGGAGCAAGCAACCAAATTCCTTGATGTACAGCTCGCGACTGGTGGCATCATTGACCCAATCAACAGCCATAGAGTCCCACTGCAGACTGCTTACAAACAGGGTCAGTTTGACGCAGACATGAATAAGAAACTCAGTGATCCCAGTGATGATTGCAAATTGTTTATTGACCCCAGTACTCAGGAGCAACTTACTTACAAACAATTACTGGAGAGATGTACCAAGGATCCAGAATCAGGCCTTCTTATACTACCAGTGACTGAGAAAGCGGCTCAGAGTGAGAAAACGGATATGGAAACAATTCAATTGTTGAGTAAATCTAAAGTTGATGTGCCTTTTGGAAAGTTCAAAGGAAGAACCGTCACCATTTGGGAAGTCATAAACTCAGAATATTTCACTGAAGAGCAAAGGGTACACCTGATCCGTCAGTACAAAACCGGCAAGATCACAGTGGAGAAGATCATCAAGATTGTTATTACTGTTGTTGAAGACAAGGAGAAGAATAACGAAAGTGTGTTCAATGGTCTGCGGGCAAGTGTTCCTGCCAGTGAACTGTTAGAGACTAAGGTTATAAGCAAAGATGTGTTCAACAAATTGAGTAATGGCAAGATAACATACAAAGAGATCTCTGAGACGGAGCCGGTAAAGAAGGCACTGCAGGGAACGCCAAGCATCGCTGGGCTGTTAAATGAACCAACTAAAGAGAAAATGCCCTTCTACCAGGCAATGAAGAAAGAGTTATTGTCACCAGAGACTGTGGTGAACCTTCTTGAAGCTCAAGCTGCAACTGGATTCATGATCGATCCTGTCAAAAATGAGCGGATCCGTGTTGACGAGGCAGTAAAGTCAGGACTTGTAGGCCCAGAACTCCACGAACGACTTCTGTCTGCAGAGAGAGCTGTCAGCGGCTACAGGGATCCATACACAGGGAAAAAGGTGTCTCTGTTTGAAGCCATGAACAAAGGCCTCATAAAGAAGGATCAAGGTCTCCGTCTGCTTGAAGCACAACTCTCAACAGGCGGAATCATCGACCCCAATAAAAGCTACCGGATCCCACATGAGGTGGCCTGCAAACGTGGATATTTTGATGAGGAAATCAGCAAGACCTTGAACCAGAACACTGATGAAACAAAAGTCTTTTATGATCCTAATTCCCAAGATGATGTAACCTATGCAGAGCTCATGAATAAATGTGTCACAGACAAAGAAACAGGACTACCACTGCTCCCTCTTTCAAAGAAAGCATCAAAGTCAAAAGAAGAGCAACAGATTACAGAGGCAAAAACAAAACAAGCTTTGAATCAGACAACAATGGAGCTGGAGTATGGGCCTTTCAAAGGAAGGAAAGTCACAATTTGGGAAATCATCCACTCTGAATACATCACAGAGTTGCAAAGGATAGAGTTGATTCGCCAATACAGAACAAAGCAGGTGACAGTTGAAAGGTTGATAACCATTGTCATGACAATGGTAGAAGAAAAAGTGGACAAACCAAAGGAAGAGGCCTGTTTTGAAGGCATCAGATCACCAGTCACTGCCAGCTCGTTGCTTGATTCCAACATCATCGATGAGGCTACATTTAACCAGCTCCAACAAGGTAAAAAGAGACCAAAAGATGTTAGCGAGACTGATAAGGTCAAGAAGTATCTGCAAGGCACTGACCGCATTGATGGTATTGTAATGAAAGAGTCAAATGAGAAGTTGAGCATATATCAAGCAATAAAAAACAACTTTTTGCAACAAAAGACCGGGATTGCACTTCTTGAGGCTCAAGCCGGAACAGGCTCCATAACCGATCCGGTTAAAAATCTGAAATACTCTGTGGATGACGCTGTGAAGGTTGGTGTTGTCGGCCCCGAGCTTCATGAGAAACTTCTCTTAGCTGAAAAAGCGGTGACCGGCTACAAAGATCCATATACTGGCAATAAGATTTCTCTATTCCAGGCCATGAAAAAAGAGCTTGTTCTGAGGGAGCAAGCGATTCCGATCCTGGAGGCTCAGTTCACAACAGGAGGGATCATTGATCCAGTCAGCAGCCATCGTGTGCCCAATGATGTAGCCATTCAACGTGGATATTTCAGTAAACAAATGGCCAAGTCCTTCAATGAACCATCAGGGGATGTTAAAGGCTTTATCAACCCCAGTAACAACAAGGCTGTTACGTACAAGCAGCTGCTAGAGGATTGTATAAGAGATCCCACCTCTGGTCTGTGCTACCTGCCTCTTTCAAAGGTGGAGACTCCTGCACCTGTGGAGAAGTCCTATCAGTACACAGAGGAGCAAGTCCAAAATGAACTGGCAAACACTCAAATTGAGATCCCGCACAAGAGTTTTGCAGGAAAGAGTATGACTGTTGGAGAAATCATGAACTCAAATATGCTCCCAGAAGAGGAGCGGATCCGCCTCATGGAGCAGTACCGCCTGGGACAAATCACAAAGGAAAGAATGCTGATCATCATTATTGAAATCATCGAACAAAGGGAGACTCTAAAGTCAGAGCAAAGCATGTCATGTGATGTAATCAGAAGGAGAGTCACTATTGAAGAGCTTTACAGTGCTAGAATTATCGATTTGCACACATACAACCTCTTGAAACAAGAAAAAATGTCCATTCGGGAGGTAATGGAAATGCCATCAGTTAGGAAGTATCTCTTCGGCACAGGTTGTATCGCTGGAATATTGTCAGTCAGTCCTCCAAAGATCAGCATATATCAGGCAATGAAGAACGGAAAGATTAAGCCTGAAGTTGCTTTGAATCTTCTCGAGGCCCAAGCAGCAACAGGATTCATGATTGATCCTGTTAAAGATGAGCTCCTAACTGTTGATGAAGCTGTGCGCAAGGGACTTGTGGGCCCTGAACTTCATGACAAACTTCTATCAGCTGAGAGAGCAGTTACTGGCTACAAGGATCCTTACTCTGGAAAAGTGATTTCTCTCTTCCAGGCAATGAAGAAAGGCCTGATTCCTGAGGATTATGCTCTGAGGCTCATGGAAGCCCAGCATGCTACCGGAGGATTAATGGATCCTGAATACTACTTCCGCCTCCCCATGGATGTTGCTCTACAGCGTGGATACATCAACAAGGAGACAATTGACAGAATATCTGAACCTACCTGGGATGTACAAGGCTACAGTGATCCAACAACTGATGAGAAACAGGCCTACGCTCAGCTGCTGAAAAGATGCAGAGTTGATAAGGAAAGTGGTTTGCGGCTTCTTTCACTGGCGGACAAAACACTCCTCTTCAAGGGTCTCAGGAAGCAAATCACAGTGGATGAGCTGCTCCGATCTCAGATCATCACCCAGAAGACCTACAATGATCTCATCGAGGGAATCATTACAGTGGAGGAGGTCAGCAGAGACCTTAAGAAATACCTTGAGGGTACCAGCTGCATTGCTGGAGTGTATGTAGAATCTAGCAAAGACCGACTGTCAATTTACCAAGCAATGAAGAAGAACATGATCAGACCAGGAACAGCATTTGAGCTTCTTGAGGCTCAAGCTGCCACAGGGTATGTGATCGACCCAATTAAAAACCTAAAGATTAATGTCACAGAAGCCGTCAAGATGGGTGTTGTTGGCCCAGAGTTCAAAGATAAACTCCTCTCAGCTGAGAGAGCTGTCACTGGGTACAAGGACCCTTACTCTGGCAAGGTCATTTCACTATTCCAGGCAATGAAGAAGGGCCTCATTCTGAAAGATCATGGCATCCGCCTGCTGGAGGCTCAAATTGCCACCGGGGGAATCATTGATCCACAAGAGAGCCATCGCCTGCCGGTTGAAACTGCGTACGAACGTGGCCTCTTTGACGAGGAAATGAACGATATCCTCACCGATCCGTCTGATGACACCAAAGGCTTCTTTGACCCCAACACTGAGGAAAACCTCACCTACCTACAGCTGATGGAGAGGTGCATGGTAGACCCAGCAACAGGCTTCGCTCTTCTGCTGCTGAAGGAGAAGAAGCGGGAGAGGAAGACATCTTCCAAGTCATCAGTTCGCAAGCGTAGAGTTGTCATTGTCGATCCTGAGACTGGCAAAGAGATGTCTGTGTATGAGGCGTATCAGAAAGGGCTCATTGACCACCAGACCTACCTGGAGCTGGCAGAGCAGGAGTGTGAATGGGAGGAAGTCACCATCACTTCATCGGATGGAGTTGTGAAGTCAATGATCACTGACAGAAGGTCTGGTCGCCAGTATGACATTGATGATGCAATCACAAGGGGCCTGATTGACAAGTCAGCTCTCGATCAGTACCGAGCAGGAACTCTATCCATTACAGAGTTTGCAGACATGCTGTCTGGAAACATGAGCGGTGTCAGATCAAGGTCGTCCTCCTTTGGATCTTCCTCCTCTTACACTATGAGTCCAGTTCCAGCCATCAAAACTCCCGCCACCACATGGACTGACCCAACGGAGGAAACCGGCCCCGTGGCTGGAATCTTGGACACAGAAACACTGGAGAAGGTGTCCATCACAGAGGCCATACACCGGAACCTTGTGGACAACATAACAGGTCAAAGGTTGCTGGAAGCTCAGGCCTGCACAGGAGGCATCATTGACCCGAGCACTGGAGAGAAATTCTCTGTCACGGACGCAATGAACAAAGGTCTTGTGGATAAAATCATGGTGGACCGCATCAGTCTCGCTCAGAAGGCCCATAACGGATTTGAGGATCCCAGAACCAAAATCAAAATGTCAGCAGCCCAAGCTCTGAAGAAGGGTTGGCTCTACTATGAGGCCGGACAGAGGTTCCTTGAGGTCCAGTATCTCACCGGTGGTTTAATTGAACCAGATGTTCCCAACAGAGTCTCCTTAGATGAGGCGGTCAAGAAAGGAACCTTAGACGCACGCACTGCACAGAAGCTACGAGATGTTAGCGCCTACTCTAAATACCTCACGTGCCCTAAAACCAAGCTCAAGATCTCTTACAAGGACGCTCTGGAGAGAAGCATGACAGAGGAGGGGACTGGTCTGCGACTTCTGGAGGCATCGGCTCAATCGACCAAAGGCCTTTACAGCCCTTATAGCATTAGTGGGTCTGGCTCCACTACCGGGTCACGGTCTGGCTCCAGGACTGGTTCCAGGTCAGGCTCCAGAAGAGGCAGCTTCGATGCCACCGGATCGAGTTTCACGACGACCTTCTCCTCCTCCTCCTACAGCAGCTCGCCGAGCTACAGCCGCCGATACTGACGGAGATGAGACATTAAATTCTAAGGGAAGGAAACACTAAAAAGCCACAGTGCTCACCAGATGCCTAATTCTCAGTGGAGTAAAGTCTTCCATTTTCTGCTCTGCATTTGGTCATTACAGGAATTTAAATATTTAATTTTATACACAATTTTGCTTTTTTTGTACATTTAACTTTTACTTGTGTTTATTCTGTTTTAACAGGATTTCTGATTCCTGTACTGTAAACAGTTAAAAACAAGCTGTTTATTATTTCATAATACCTAGTGCAAAACCTTTCAAGTGTACATTTCATTTTTTTGTTTTTAAAGTTTAATACTATAAGGAGTTCTTGTTCCATAAACAAGATTTTATTTACTTTCAATATTGTTTGTGTAACACTATAACCTTAAGGGTTCGAGACCATTCGATTGTTAAGAGAAATTGGGGTCAAACCAAATTTTCTGTATATGTTTGAATATTGAAAAAGAAAGGTAAAAGCCACTCTGCAGAGCAGAATAAGGAGTCCTACACTAAGAATGTCTGCTTTAAAACAAAATGTAAAAAAAACATGCCAAGCTTGAAGATCTTTTCTCTTCTGGTCTAAACTGCTGCACAACACCCAACACTCCCAGTCTGTCAGGAATCTCAGTAACAACGCGAAAACCTTCTACAGAGGAACTGCAAAGCCTAAAGTCCCAGAAACGGAAGGAACACGCAGCCAAATACGACTATGAACACTAACTCAAGACCAACGCAAACAAGTCATCGTCTTTTCAGACACTTTCCAAGGTACGTTTGTAATTTCTTGGTACGTTGTTAAAGGCAAACTTCAGTATTTTGGACATTTAGCCCCAAACCCCCCCCCCCCAACCCTGTCATGTATCTGAAGCACAGAGACACAACTTTGACATAAAATAATGCAGAGAAGCTGATCAAATAGTCTGAGACTGGTTTTTGGGACAAATTGACCGATTAATTAACTATCAGAATAATTACTAGCCCTAATTATAGTTAATTTAAGGGAGGTTTACTGTTATTGGAATTAAGTCCATGGACGTATGGACTAGAGCTGCAATGATTAACAGATCAATTAACAGATTATTTCCCAACTATTACATCAACTATTTTGATATTGAGTAATGGTCCAGATTCTCTGGTTCAGCTTCTGTTCTCTGATTATTTCCTGGTTTTCTTTATTCTTCTATAATAGTAAACTGATGATCTTTGGGTTGTGGACAAAAAAAGACATTTTATCTTCAATCTGCAGCTTTAGAAACACTGATCAACATTTTACACCATTTGATGAACTAATTGTTTTAATAAATAGTCATTGGTTGCAGCTCTAATATTGACAACCCAGATTAAACCATGAGTTTCCTGTTTCAGGAAACAACTGCAAAATCTAACTAACATTCCAATTAAAAAAATCCAACCCAAGCCCAGGACTGGTGAAAGGTGAAATGATGGCTCCATGCTTCAGAAACACGAGATATGAGGTTAGAGTCTTCAGCTCATGGTTCTGACTCTGTCCTGCGATGTTTATCTGTTCCAGAGCTCCTCTTCACTGAAGTCTTCCACTGACCCGCTGCCCTTCGCTTGGACTGTGACCTTCACTATAATCCAAGATTTTACGCAAGACTCCTGCAAAACAAACCTGCTCACCCGGCGTCACCAGGTTCTTTACTGGAGACTGATCTTAAGGCCTGAATCTCAGCTTTGCAAGTGCCTGCAGAAAATATTATAGAACAATGCAATACACACACGATTGATGTAATCACTGGTGGAAAAAAGCCTTTTACAGTCCGTCTGTGTCACAGTCTAACATCAAAATACAGTTTGTCATGAAGTGAGTCGGTGTGTGTTAGTCACCAGGGCTGAAACGTGAGGTCTGAATGTTGAACTAATGTCCACTCTGTTTCCCGTCTCATACATAATATATGTCCTGCTGTGTATTGATGATATAGAGCTACTGCTGCAGCATCCTTTAATATTTCTTTGAGAAAGATCTTTAAGCTTTGCCACCAGACTCAGTATTTCTATTTTCAGACACGTATTTTTGTTCTGATGTTTTTCTCCTTTGTAAAGCAACATATTCAGTCTATATATCGTTTTATTTTCTTACTCCTATATCTCTGCTTTGCATGATTTACTAACATTTAAAGATTCCTTATCCGTAGAGCGTCCGTTATATTATTATTACGTTTCAAAGGGTTTGAAGGATGTATTTTACTGAGGGTTGTCAAGCCTTGTTTAACACGGTGTATTTTTAGTAAAATGGTGACAAGGAATTTTATTGCAAACCTTATGCTGTGTAAATAAACATACAATTAAAGGATTCTCTGCTGTGTGTGGATTCTAATTTCAATGACTGGGATTGACTTGTCAAACACAAAGGATTTCTTCATTTTTCACTTCAGGTTTTACTTTAATAGACACAAAAAAAGTCTGAAGCCATAATTGATTTGTTTCGTATTTTCTCATCAGTTGTTAGAACTATGTTTTAGAATTTATTTAAAGTAAGAATCAGTTGACTGTGATCTATAATCATAAACTTTAGTTTGATCATTTATCAGATTTTTCTAATCAGAACCATATTGTTCTTTTTAACTTTACTAATAGTCGACCATGTTTTACATTTAGGAGGTTAATACGTAATCAATAGGTACATTAGCACCTGTCAGTGATTTACAGTTATTTCTCATTACTGTCTTTTGTAGTATATTGTTTGAATGCAGAGCTGATCATTTCCAGCCTGTAGATGTGAGTTTTCTGGTTTGACCTGAAGCTGCAGGATGATCATAAAGCGACTCCAGAAAACGCAGCAGAAACGACGCAGATTCCACAAAACGAGGAAAAACAGGTGAGCGGAGCACATGGCCTCATCACACCTGGTCCTTCAACATGAGGATAGGTATTATTATTGGCTGGTTAGATCCTCTGTTTTAGATTAGCATTAGATTAAACAGGAAGTAAAGATGAGTTTGAACTAGATGTTTAAAGAAAAATGAGTTTTTTAATAGAAAAGTAGAAGGAAGTGAAGTCACCTGAATAAAGAACATGAGCACAACAATATTAGACTTTGAGACAGATTATAGAATGTGAATAATAGAGCTGCAACCAACGACTGTTCTGATTAATCTGATTTTTATTGAATCCATTAAAGGTGTAAAACAGGCTTCCTGTCATTTATTTCTATTTTGTCTATTTATTCAATTTTTAATTCTCTCCTTTTCCTTCCAGATGCTCCTGACCAGTGAATCCAGTCAATCAATAAAACCAGTGAGTGAAGACATGATTCTATTTTTCCTGTTTGTTTCCATCATGACTGTCTGACTCGTGTTTTAACAGCAAAGTGATGAATTCTGTACTGAACACTTTTTAATTAATAATTTAACCTTCGGTTCAGTCGAGCTGCAGTTCGTGAAACCACCACCAGGGGGGGCAGAAGTTTCTGTTTATGATTCACTTCACTCCTCAGTCCCATCGCTTATCAAAACTGCTGCTAATAACGTAAATAACATCTTTACATTTAGATGCAATGGGATAAACAACCCACTGATGTGCTGAGTTTGTTTCTCTGTTTTAGACCTGAAACTGAACAGAGATGCAGAACAGCAGCTGATTCTGAGGATATTTGTCACCAACGTGTCGCAGGATTCCAGCAGAAGCGTGTTCTGGCCTATTTATAGTTGTGTGGATGACCAGCACTGTGAGGATGTTTGGCCCTGGTCCCCAGAACCACACGACTACACACACTAACAATAAAACGACATTTAAAGTGACACCAGCTCTTTATACATTATTAGTTTGCAGTGAAACTGGTCAGTCAGTGTTTTTTATATCTGATTATTCCTAATTAGGGTCACATGGTCTGCTCTAGCCAATCCCAGGACATTACAAGTGAGAGGGAGGATCCGCCCAGACAGGTAGCAGCCAATCAGTAGCGAGCACCGACCTTCAGGTAATTTAGAGCCCAGTTTACCTCATGTTTGTGGACTGTGGAGGAAGCTTTAGAACCCAGAGAAAACCCATGTAGACACGAGGAGAACATGAAGGAACATTAAAGGAACCAGAAGAAGGACTTGAACCTGTGAGGGCCACCTCTACCCACTGAACCACAGTTTCAACCCAGGTGGAAGTGGTGGTCCCCACAAAGCACCAACAGACCGAGGTCCTCACAACGTGGTGAAGGCGTGTTCATGTGTGTTTGGCAAAAAGTGAGGAAGGCCTGAGGGTTGAAATCAATCATTATTTTTGCTGAATCAGGACCTGAAGCTGGAGGCTAAACTGCGCTCACATCGACAGGAACGGGCGTCTTCTGTTTGCTGAGCCAAAAAAACAAACGCACTAATTATCTCACACATTTCTACAGAATCTGCCTCTGGGCTTTTCTGAGGAGATTTAGGTTTGAAGAGGCCACGCGTCAGCGAACGGATCCTTTAAACCACTGGTTCAGTTCAGAGCTTCTCTGGTTGAACCTGATTCAAACCAGGTTAACTTTATTTAAGCAAAAGTGCAATACCTCAAAACAAAGATTATTAAATGCAAAGTGAGAATTTTCTGCAAGTTCACTTCTTGTAAAATCTGCGAGTGAAGCAGAGACACAAGAAAAAATCCTTAAAGGAAAAGTTCACAGATTTAAAGCAATATTCAAAAGAGTAGAGAGCAGTAAAATGTTGTTTTCTTGCTGTAAATAATAAAATTCCTTCTTTAATATAAAGACATGAGGTAAAAACTCAGCTTTGTTTCTGCAGATGTTATATTTCAGTAAATCACATCAACATAAAGTGGTTTCATCAGTTTCATCTCAGCATCATCAAACGTCTAAACTCTTACTCATCTTCCTGAGAACAGGAAGTGGATGATGATTATTTATTGCTGAGGCGTCGTGTCTCTTCTCGCTCGGCCGCTAAATGACTCCATGAGCGTTCATCAGCGATTACATCCATTGTTTGATTGACACGCTGCTGATAACTTATTAACAGCTGCAGCTCAAACATTGTTCTCCACTTCAGATCTTTATCTTTCTTTACTCATTAGCTGAAACATGTAAAAGAAAACGTAAAGAATTAGAATCGATGTTTGCTCGTGTAATGGAGCGGCGAACAAACAGATAAAATCAGCAGCGTCTGGGTGTGATTCAGGTCACAAACCTGTGTTTGGAATGTTGGAAGTAAATCCCTGAGTTTAAACTGGCTGAGTGGTTTCAACACACATTTAATCTTGTTTTCTTAAAACAAGACTAAGACTATTTATTCAGAATTTAATCTTTTTATCTCTTTTTATTAAGTTTTATCTAAAATAAATTCACAATGAAAGCGTTAGTATGAATCAGTGAGCTTCCTGCTCCTATATGTAGATTCAGCCAGTACCTTCAAAATAAAAGCATGCACAAACACAGCAGCTGCAGTGGAAAGTGAAGCTGCTTTTATTTGAGTGTTGGAGGTTTCTGGTGAATGCAGGGCGCGGTGCTGATAAAACACAAAGAATGTTCCTGTTCATGAGGTCAGGGCAGCAACAGGCAGAAAACATCCTGCAGGCAAAGACCTTTACTCTGAAGGAGGAAAAACACCAGGCCATTTACATCACTGGTTTAAAAGTAGGAAAAGTTTGAGTAAAAATAGTCAAACATGAGGAAAAGTTGTGAGTACAGCACTAAACCTGAGTAAAAATACAGTTCTTATAAAAACAAATCATCAGTTTACTTTTATAGAAGAATAAAGAAAGTGGAAAATAATCAGAACAGAAGCTGGAACAGAGAATTTTATAATTATAAATGACTCAAACTGATTAATTAATTATCAGAATAGTTGTGATTAATGTGATAGTTAATAATAATTGATGAATCATTGCAGCTCTAATAAACAGTCAGAATTCTGCATCATAATAAATAAACTGTTTGTTTATTACACTTTGTTCAGCAGCTTTTTCACAGTAAATGTCTATAAACATAAATTTATTGTATTGTACATCAAATCCTTCCATTAATTATTAGAATAGTTGTTGATTAACGTGATAGTTGGAAACTAACTTATCATAATCATCATTTTTCCTTTTATTTCATATTTTTCATTTTTTAATGTTATATGTATATATATACACACACACATATATATATATATGTTTATAGGTTTTAATATTTATCATGTCTGACTATTGATTGATTTTTGGAACATTCCAGATCAAACTGCTCTTTAAGGACTACTTGTACCAGATTAAATATTTCTGTATTTTCTGTGATTATTATATTGAACTATCATCAGCCGTAAAGCAGAAAAAACTGCTGTAAAAAGCTGGACTCAAAAATGGAGCAAAGTTTCTGTTCTAGCATTCATGAGTACTTACTGAGTACATTTACTGCAGTACTAGTACATTTACTGCAGTACTAGTACTTTTATTATTATTTATTTATTATTTTCCATATTTCAGAAGATGATGAATCAACTGATCATCAAATATTCTGATGATTCATTCATTGATTTGAGTCAATCTGATGAGAAAATGTTCAAATCTGTGAATGAATCACTGAAACAAACAATAATCAGACAAACAACAAACAACAAACAACGTCTCCACCACATGTTGCAGCTTCAGCTGATGGAGGAGTTTCCTGTGTTTGTGTGTGTGTGTGTGTGTGTGTGTGTGTGTGTGTGTGTGTGGTCCTGGTAGAACTCATTAACCACTGTTTATTCACCTTAAACCTTCACACACTGTTTTACTTTCACTGAACTGAGCTTTAAAACGAGCAGAGACCTGATGAGAAAACCAGTTTCATTTTCACTGAAACACTCGTCACCGAGTTTATTCTGTTTAACGTCGTCACAGCTGATGGTAAGTATCAGAACACGCTAAACTACTGGACAGTAAAAAGTACTGATCCATGCGTACTTAGTACACGGAACCATGTAGAGCTGCAATCAGTCAATTAACCCATTAGTAATAATTAATTAATGGATTAAATTCAGCTTCAATCTTCAACATTTTTAATCAACATTTTACAACATTTAATGAACCAAACAAGACAAGCAGTTAGTAAAAAATAAGTTAGTAGAAGCAAAACAGAAGGAACAGAAAAACCAGGAGGTGAAATATGAGAAATAAAAAGTCTTCTCACATTTCATTAATTCCCAGTAAACTGTTTCTGTTTGTTCGTCGAAGCGTGACGGCATGTGACAGGTGGGCGGAGCCTCGCGGTGCATCCACACAGGTGTGACGGTGGGTGGGCGGGGCCTCGCTGCAGATCTAGACAGGTGTGATGGTGGGTGGGCGGGGCCTCGCTGCAGATCTAGACAGGTGTGACGGCGGGTGGGCGGGGCCTCGCTGCAGGTCTAGGCAGGTGAGGCGTTGCATCACGTCTTCCAGCGTCTGGTTTCGCTGCTTCTGGATGAAACAGATGTTGAAGCTTGTTGGTTTCATCTGATAAATCAGCGTTTTCATAAAATACAAATCATATTTCACTATAATTATTACAGTATTTATACCACAGGATTCAGTTATTTAAAGCTGCTGAAAACTGTAAAAAATAGAGAATTTGGACGTTTTATCAACTACTAAAGTACAAATACTACAAGGTACATAAGTAGAGTAGTGTGTATATATACTTGACTTTTGTACTTTCTGCTCCACATTTTATAAATATCCTTATTTCTCTTTTATTGTAACAGCTGTGAAAGTTCATTATCTTTTATTACTGTTAAAATACCTTTAAAAGGACAAAACAGTAAAACACATTTATTCTGCTGATGACTGCAGCTCATAAAATCACACGTAAAGGTTGTTTTTGCCTGAAAATCACTTGTTCTCATTCATTTTTTTTATTCATTCAGTTTTTACTCTAGAGCTGCAACTGACTCATTTCCTACAGGAACTTTATTAATAATCAGATTTGAAGCTGATTGAATAAAAACCTTTATTTTTTATTTGTTTTTAACCCTTGTACGTTCTAATGAATGAAGCCTCTGGTGGTAAAACCTGAATCTGACCCTCAGGTTGTGCTTCACCTCATGTATTATTTTATTTCCAGCTGCTGCTTCAGGCTGTTCTGCTCCACCTGCTTCCTGCTCCTGAACAGGGAGGAACCAACAGGAATTCCTGGCATGCGGCGAGGGGGCGGGGCTTAGCGACCTGTCCTATATATGTGACCAGTGAGAGGACGGCTCCACTTCACCCTGAGACGACTGGAGCTCATCACACGCTCAGGTAAGAACCTGCATCTGCTGCTGCTGCTGTTGGTGCTGTGGGTAGGAACGCTGAACGCTGAACGCTGAACGTTCCTCTCTGGAATGTCGCTGTTATCCGGAGGAAATCCTGACAAAAACCACATTCCTCCACATTCCCTGACGGAGCCTGAGCGTGAACACGACTCCTTCAGCCGCTGTTAGTGGCATCTATTCTGAACACAGATGTGTGATGTCACACCAGCGCGAGCTGCAGCCTGTTCATGGATGTGAACGGTTCATCAGCAGATGTTGGTTTGGTTTAAGCTGCAGGATCATTTCATCAGGAAATATCAACTATTAAGTAAATAACCTCTAATCAGTGATGATGTTTTATGTCATGACTATTCTGATACTAGATTAATGTAGTGAACAGATCATCAGTTTACTGTTATAGAAGAATAAAGAAACCAGGAAATAATCAGAGAACAGAAGCTGGAACCAGAGAATCTGGACATTTTAGAATTAAAAGTGACTCTGATCCAATTATCCATCATCAAAATAGTGTTAGTGATATATAGAAATATACAATAAATCAACCAACGCCTGCACTGAGATACTTTAAGTAAAAGTAAAAAATGTAGAAATATGAGTTAAAATGTAAAATGTGTGTACGTGCATGTATGTATGTATATGTGCTTTGCTTATGCATACTTTTTATTGCTATTTATTAGTATTTTCTCTCCATTCTATGTCCATAATGCATACTGTGTATGCAGATCAACAAGTTCTACGAATTTTGCACATAGTGTTGTGTATTTGTATTTTTATAGCTTTTATTTTATTTTCTTTCTTTACTCTGTACGCTGCATTAGCAAATGTCCCTGTTGTGGGATCAATAAAGTCTTATCTTATCTTATCTTATCTTATTATTATATTATCAGAGTAACAGCAGAACTAACAGTAAAGTCAGTCTGTAAAAGTAAAGTCACTTTTATGTGTAGTAAAGTAAACGTGTTGTAATTAGAGCAGCTGCAGCATCAGTGGGATATTTAACAGCTGCACGTTATCAGAGGTAATACTTATGAGTACTAATACTCCTCATGAGTACTAATACTCCTTATGAGTACTAATACTCCTTATGGGTACTAATACTCCTTATGGGTACTAATACTCCTTATGGGTACTAATACTCCTTATGAGTACTAATACTCCTTATGAGTACTAATACTCCTTATGGGTACTAATACTCCTTATGAGTACTAATACTCCTTATGAGTACTAATACTCCTTATGGGTACTAATACTCTTTATGGGTACTAATACTCCTTATGAGTATTAATACTTGTTATAAGTATTAATACACATGTATAAGCATTAATACTCGTTATAAGTATTAATACTTATACATGTGTATAAGTATTAATACTCGTTATAAGTATTAATACTTATACATGTGTATAAGTATTAATACTCCTGTATAAGTATTAATACTCGTGTATAAGTATTAATACTCCTGTATAAGTATTAATACTCGTGTATAAGTACAGCTGGACACAAACCACTATCCCTGGTTCACACACACGTGGTGAAAACAGTCGACAAGTCGGTGCCAGATGTTCTGGTCTGAGCCGCTGGGCTGATGTTCTCCACATCTGGAGCCACTGCTCATGAATCCATTAGTGGCCAAACATCACAGGAAGTGAGAGCTGCAATGATTAATCATTAATCGATCAGTTGACAGGTTTTACATTGATTTCAACTACCTGGTTTCTTTATTCTTATTATTCTTCTAGTGTTTAGTAAAGTTCCCAGAGTAGAGAGGATCATCCTGCTGTGTGATTATAATTATAACTAGACGTTAAAACTCTGGATGTTAAGATGATTCCTGTCGCTGCTTCTAGTATTTTTAATAATCAATCATTCCCTGCCATCTTATCAATAATCAATAATCAATTAAAATAGTCGTTGTTTGCAGCTTTATATCATAGTTTAAACGTTTGGGCAGAACATTAGTAAAAGTTCTGCATCATTATATTTAACAGCTTCCACATAAAGTGCATTTATTAAAGTTTATTAATATCGATAATAGAATATTAATTATGTAAAAGATTAAAATCATCTACTGAAAAAAAACTAGGTTTTTAGTTGAGTACTTTGTGATGTAGTACTTTTACTTTTACTTTACAACTGAAACTGGCTCCACACTGAACAAAATCTACGTATAATGTCCTATAATTATAAACAGTCCACATAATGAGCTTTTATTTGCTTTACTTTCCACTTTCACTCCTTGAGGACGTTGTCCAGCTCTGCTCATAAACTAGTTTTATGTGATTTGTGATGTCATACCCGCCCACAGCAATGAGTGATAATAACTGGAGGTGTTGATGGAGCCTGTGAAGCTCAGACGTTTATTCTTTCCATGTGAAACGCTGCTTTGTGGTGGACTGAGGGCGTGTTCGCCCTATGCAGCGACGCAAACACACACGGCAGCGTGAGGTCGTGGAACACGCCCAGGCCCACTTACACTTTACATCCAGCCCGATAACAGCCAAACCAGCCACAGCGCCTCAACACGACGGATGAGGAGAACACGTCAGCTTCCACCAGCAACACGACAGAAAGACGTTTTTATAACTGTCTGCCTCCTGCACAATTTAACAAGAAGAAACGAGAAAAATCCTGTGTTTTTACAGTCACGCCTGACTGTAAAAAGGGGCTTTTATTTTGAAGGACATGCCATTTATGAGGTCACATGACCAGTCCCTCCAGCTCAGGCAGCGTCTCAACCAAAGGTTTATTCAGGATTTATGGGAAACTTTCACTGAATAAAAAGTTAATCTGGGGAAAGTCATTTAACGTAAGTAAATTAGATCAATTTCAATGTTGTAAGTTTTTTTTTCTAATGTGCTAAAATATGCAAATATGGAAAATTCATATATACAAACACTTAGGCCCAAAATGATTCATCCCTCTGTCAGATACAGGATTTCTTGATCTTTTCACTTAAAAATGAGTCTTTCTCCTCAGTTTTACTTTTTCTCAGTTTTCCTTCCAACTATAAAGTGTATATATATAAAGACAGATTTCCCAGCATGCCCTGCAGCAGCTTCCTATATCATAGTCATTTGTTGATGTGATTTTTTACACATTCTAACGAAAACACAAATCAATGATGACTTCAGACTTTCTTTGTGTCTATTTAAGTAAAAACTGAAGTGAATAAATAAAGAAATCTTTGTATTTGACAGGTAGGAATCATTTTGGGCTTAAGTGTAGATAGTGTGTGTGTGTGTGTGTGTGTGTGTCTGTCTGTAAATACTCCTCAGCATCTGCAGCTTTTATTTCCTGGTGCAACATCCATGTGTGATTCTAAACAATGTGTGAGTTTACCTCCTTCATGTTTCACTAGTTTTCTTCTTAGTTATTTACTTTGATTTAAAGTGTACAATGACGTCTTTATAACTTCTGAGATCCAAACTTAACTGGCAGTGAGCTCAGTTTCTGTGTTTAAACTCTCATATTCTCTGTTTCTGTGCAGAAATCACACCCAGTGCTCCTCCTTTAGCCAACAGTGCATTCTGCTGGTTCACTGCTAAATTGCTGCTCTCTTTTAGTTTGGCAGGAAAACTGTTTAGTTTAAATCCATAAAAACTGTATTTACAACAGAGTATTGACCTCTGAACCACTGCACACACCCACAGGCTGCTTCATGCACACACTGTGTGCACATGTGGTGCTACTGAACAAACCTGCTGATCAATCAATTTACTATTATTTAACTGTAAGATCGATATGCATGGATCAATGGGTGAAAAAACAAGTTAATACCTGTATGCATATAGACATTCCTCCCATTATCACAACTCTTATCACACACTCTCTCGTGTGTGTGTGTGTGTGTGTGTGTGTGTGTGTGTGTGTGTGTGTGTGTGTGTGTGTGTGTGTGTGTGTGTGTGTGTGTGTGTGTGTGTATAAATGAGGCTGCAGCTTTTACATGCAGTTCCTGCAGAAATGGCCTTTTCAAGTTTAACATAATAGACATGAAATTTAATAAATTATTCATTAAACATGCTTACATATGAAAATTTGTGCTGTATTTAAAATCTCAAGGATCGCAAAAATATGAATTAAAGATCTGTGGACTTTAACAAGGTTCATTCATTTTCATGACATGAGAAACGCGTGATGTCTTCTACAGATTATTAGTGGTGGTGTTTGCACAGGCCTCAAGTATTTCTGCAGTTGTTGTTACAACACGGAGCTTCTGGCTCTTCCAGTTCAGGGAATTAAGTCTTATCGTGCCAAAGCAAATGAAAAGCGGGTCATGAACTGGCAGCTGGTTCATCTCTCTGATATGTGGAGGGAAATGAAATATAAAAAAGAAACGTCTGTAATAAAAAACACTGAGCAAGTGATGAGATGTGTGATCATCTTAGACTGTGCTTCTGATGAAGAGATGTGTTTATTATTGAACATCTTTTACTTTTGCTTTATCTCCACAGAAACCATAGAAACCTAGAAAGCTTCATTCCAGACGTTGGAACAGACGGAGAACAGGTCTGACATGTTGTTTTCTATTGTTTTGTGTTTGGTGTCATTTCAGTTCAGGTCTCTGACTTTGAAAGAAACAAGAAAACCATCCTGAAAGTAATGTTGGCTATTAACATTATTGAGGAAGTAAAAATAAATTTGGACATTTCTCTATGGCTCTAATTATTTTTGTGGATTTTATATTAATCTATGAAATTGACAGTTTACTTACATCCGTAATTTAAGATAATCTGTTGTAAACATTTAATAATAGAGGGAGATCATTGTGAATTTGAAGTATTGAAGTATGAAGTATAAAGAAATCCTACTGTGGCCTTTTGAGAGTTTCAGTAGGATGTTATTGTGTTCATATTTACACTATTTAAATACACATATCGAGCGTTAGTATTATAGACTAAATACATGTCCATAAACCTTTATCAAAATCATGATGATTGATTTCTATACTGTATACAGTTTCTTGTGATAAGACTCTAAACACCATGGGTAGTAGGTGCTGTTACTGATAAACAAGCCAATCATCAATTATCTCTGTGTTGATCCAGCTCTTTAGGCCAAGATGGATGCCATCAGTCAAGACACAGACATGAAGCAGAATGGCGACACAAAACTCCATGGACCGGTGGGTGGGATATTTCTGGAGAAGACAAAGGAGACGATCACCATATATCAAGCCATGAAGAAACGTCTCCTTAAGCCAGGAACAGCATTAGCTCTGCTAGAAGCACAAGCTGCCACAGTGGGGATCATAGACCCCATAAACAATCGTATACTTCCTGTTACGGATGCTGTCAAAGAGGAAATAGTTGGACTGGAGATGAAAGAGAAACTCCTCACAGCAGAGAAAGCCGTCAGAGGCTACATAGACCCCTACACCGACCAAACCATCTCTGTCTTCCAAGCTATGAGAAAGGATTTGGTGCCGAGAGATTATGGATTACGGCTTCTCGAGGCACAGGTAACCACAAAGGGCCTGTTTGATCCTGTGGAGAAGACAAATATTTCAGTGGAATCTGCGATTACGAAGGGCTATTATGAAAAAGATTTGCTCAATGACCAGATGGAAGAGCTCAGAGTGTTCTACAATCCGAGTTCACAGGAAACCCTCAACTACCAGAACCTCCTGGGGCAATGCATCGAAGACCCTGACACGGGCCTGTTGCTGCTTCCCGTCTGCATTACCTTCAAAGGTCTGCGAAGAGGCATTTCCTCGACAGAACTGTTTGAATCAAAGATCATCGACAAAGAAACATTTGATAACCTACAGAAGGGTAAGACCACGACACAGGACGTTATATTGATGGAGACGGTGAAGGAATACTTGGAGGGAAAAGGCAGCATTGCAGGCATCGCAGTACTCTCATCCAATCAGAGAATGAGCATTTATCAGGCCATGAATCAAGGCATATTGATGCCTGGAACAGCACTAGTCCTACTCGAGGCACAGGCTGCAACAGGATTCATGATTGATCCTGTAGAAAACAAAAAGTTTACAGTGGACGAGGCCATTAAAAACAAACTCGTCGGCCCGAACTATCATGCAAAGCTCCGTTCTGCCGAGAGAGCTGTAACTGGATATAAAGACCCATACACAGGTGAAACCATATCTCTGTTTCAAGCCCTGTCCAAAGATTTAATCATAAAGGAACACGGGATCCGCTTGCTAGAGGCTCAAATTGCCACAGGCGGAATAATAGACCCAATCAACAGTCACAGACTTCCCACAGAAGTGGCCTTCAAGAGGGGTTACTTCAATGAAGAAATGAACACCATACTAGAGGATTCAGGGGATGACACAAAAGGTTTTTTTGACCCAAACACAGAGGAAAATCTCACATATCTTCAGTTGATGGAAAGGTGTGTCACTGATCCCGTCAGTGGACTTTGTCTTCTTCCTCTTCTCAATAAGTCAGACAAGTTGAATTTCAACTTTATTGACTACCAAACTAAAATGGCCTTCAAACAGCAGAAGGTGGAGGTTACATGTGGGAAGTACATGGGAATGACGGTATCTCTGTGGGAACTGCTGATGTCAGAATACTTTGATGAACACCAGAGGCGAGACATCATTCAAAGGTATAGAGAGGGCAAACTCACTATCACTGTGATCATAACAATGGTCCTGGAAGTCATAGAGAAAACCGTCAACTCCACTGAAGTCGTCTTTGAAGGCATCAGAGAAACTGTCACGGCCAAACAGCTGGTGGAGGCAGACATCATCAGTGAGGAAGTCCTTGAGGAGCTGACAAAGGGAAAAAAGTCTGTGAAGGAGGTTATAGAAGATGAAAACATAAATGTGTACTTACAAGGGAAAGACAGTATTGCGGGTGTCCTTCTTCCTGATTCCCAAATCATGACCATCTACGAGGCCAGACGAAAAGGAAAGCTGATGCCAGGAACTGCTCTGATTCTACTGGAGGCACAGGCAGCAACAGGGTACATTATTGATCCGATTGGAAACAGAAAGTTTTCAGTGGACGACGCTGTCAAAGCAAAGATCGTGGGGCCTGATGTCTGTCAAAAACTGCGCTCAGCAGAGAAGGCAGTCATTGGATACAAAGATCCGTATGATGGAAAAATAATATCTTTGTTTCAAGCAATGCAAAAAGACCTTATCCTCAAAGACCATGGAATTAGGCTTCTGGAGGCACAAATTGCCACCGGTGGGATCATTGACCCAGTGAACAGCCATCGTATTCCAGTCCACGTTGCCTATAAGAGGGGATACTTCACTGAGGAAATGAACCAGATCCTGAGTGATCCAAGTGATGACACCAAAGGATTCTTTGATCCCAACACCCATGAGAACCTAACATACTTGCAGCTTATGGCCAGATGTGTCACAGATCCCAGTACAGGGCTCTGCCTCCTACCACTCAAAAGCAAAGGCAATAAAATCAACATAGATGATACCATTAGGGAAATATTCAAAACAACAACAGTTACTGTTAGGTACGGAAGATTCAGAGGCAAACACACAACACTGTGGGATCTCATCAATTCAGAGTACATCTCAGAGGAAAAAAGACAGAACTTCTTCAAACTCTTCAAGTCAAAGAAAATCACAATTGAGCAAATCACTGTGACCATTTTAGAGATCATTGAGAGTAAGGAGATAAAACAGCAAGCAGGGCTGAACTTTGAAAGTCTAAGAGGAAAGGTCTCTGTCGTGGATCTTTTGGAGCTAGACATTTTGGATGAAAAAACATACAACAGTGTGATTGATGGAAAGATGACAAATGCTGATGTGATGAAAATGGACAGTGTGAGAGACTACCTAAAAGGAAAAAGCTGTGTAGCTGGGGTATTACTGCAACCCTCGAATCAGAAGCTGAGCATTTCTGAGGCACAGAAAATGGGGATTCTCACACCTGGCACTGCCCTTTGCCTCCTGGAAGCACAAGCAGCCACCGGATTCATTGTTGAGCCTCTGAAAAACAAGAAACTTACCGTGGAACAAGCTCTCAGAGAAAAGGTAATTAGTCCACAGGTGTATGAAAAGCTTTTGTCTGCAGAGAGGGCTGTAACAGGTTACAGAGATCCATACACTGGCCAGAAGATCTCACTTTTCCAAGCCCTGCAAAAGGATCTAATCGTCAAACAACATGGCATTCGTTTACTTGAAGCCCAGATAGCAACAGGTGGCATCATAGATCCTTTAAAGTGCCTTCACTTACCTCTTGAGATAGCATACAAAAAAGGATATTTTGATGCAGAACTTAACCAGATCCTGTCAGACCCAAATGATGACACAAAAGGCTTTTTTGACCCAAAGACACAAGATAATCTGACATACATGGAGATGTTGGGCAGATGTGTGAAAGATGAGAAAACAGGACTATTTCTCCTGCCTCTGAATGAGACTCCAAAAGCTGTCGAAACAAAGGCAAAAATGTACACTGACACAGAGATTAAGCAAGAATTTGAGAAGACAAGTGTTAACATATCAGGAGGACACTTCTCTGGAAAATCAGTTTCCCTATGGGACTTGATTCACTCTGGGTACTTTACTGAGGATCAGCGACTTGAATTCATTGAAAGATACAGAACAAGGATGATCAGCACAGAAAACATCATCAAATTAGTAATGTCTGCCATTAAAAACCTGGAGAAGAGTGAAAGTCCCGAAACGATAATGGGTTTGAGAAAGCCTGTCTCTGCACAACAGCTACTGGATTCCGATGTCATTGATGCAGATACATTTAAACAGCTGAAAGAAGGAAAGATCACTCTGAAAGAAGTAACTCAATCTAAATATGTGAAAGAATACCTGCATGCAACTAGAATAATTGCTGGAATCAAAGTTCATCCATCTAAGAAAGTAATGAGCATATATGAAGCACAACAGAAAAATCTGTTGACACCTGGCATTGCACTTCTACTGCTTGAAGCACAGGCTGCAACAGGATGGGTCATTGATCCTCTAAAAAACACATTTTACACTGTTGATGAAGCAGCAAAAGAAAAAGTAATTGGACCTGATGTACACGAGAAGCTTCTCTTAGCTGAAAGAGCTGTCACAGGCTATAAAGATCCATACACAGATGTTACAGTATCACTGTTTGAAGCTATGAATAAACAGTTGATTGACAGAAGTGATGGCATTCGGCTTCTTGAGGCACAGATAGCAACTGGGGGAATTATTGATCCGATTCAAAGTCACAGGCTACCAGTTCATATAGCTATTAAAAAGGGATATTTGGATGAGGAAATTTGCAATCTTCTGTTGAACCCTACTGCTGAAGCAAGGGGATTCTTTGACCCAAATACCAAAGAAAACCTCTCCTACCACCAGTTGATCAAGCAATGCGAAAAAGATCCTGAAAGTGGGCTTTTTCTTCTACCTGTTTATGAAGAGAAATCCAACATATTTCACACAGATGAGCAGATAGAGCTTGCTTTCAAAAACAAAAATATCACCATTAATGCCGGGAAATTCAAAAGCAAACAAGTAACACTGTGGGAAGTGCTGCTCTCTGAATACATATCAAAACAAAAAAGGGAGCAGCTCATACAACAGTACAAGGCTGGAGCCATGAAAATAGAAGAGATAATTGAAATACTCACAGTTATCATTACAGAGATATCATCCAAAGAAAAAAAGTTCAAAGGACTAAGGAAACAGGTCTCAGCCAGTGAGCTGTATGAGTCAAAGATCATCTCAAAGGAGCTTTTCACACAGATTGTGCAGGGGAAGGTAACTGAGGATAAGATAAACAAAATGGAATCAATACAAAAATACCTTGGTGCTACAAACTGCATCGCAGGTGTCAGAGTTGAGTCTACAAAGAAAGTTATGAGCATCTATGAAGCCAGAACTAGAGGCCTACTAACCCCTGGTACATCTCTGGTTCTCCTGGAGGCCCAAGCTGCCACCGGCTTTGTCATTGACCCAGTGAACAACAAGAAACTGTCAGTGGAGGAAGCTGCAGCTCAGGGAGTGGTTGGCAATGAGTGGAAAAACAAACTGCTTTCAGCAGAACGAGCAGTCACTGGATACAAAGATCCCTACACTGGAGACACAATATCTTTATTCCAGGCCTTGAAAAAAGATCTCATTGTCAAGGATCACGGGATTCGACTCCTTGAAGCACAAATTGCCACAGGAGGCATAATTGACCCTGTGCACAGTCACAGAGTACCTGTACAGGTGGCGTACCAACGAGGGTACTTTGATGAGGAAATGAATCAGATTCTCTCCGATCCCGATGATGACACCAAGGGCTTTTTTGATCCCAACACGCAAGAAAACCTCACCTATCTTCAGCTGGTTGAGAGATGTGTCACAGACCCCACCACAGGCCTTAGTTTGTTGGTCATTGTGAAGAAAGGTGAGTTCTATTTCTTTGTGGACGAGGCAACAAAACTCATTCTGAAATCTACAACGACAACCAGAGCAGTTGGTAAATACCAAGGAACAACAGTGTCACTCTGGGATCTCTTGTACTCCAAATACATCACAGAGGACAAGAGAAGAGAGCTTGTGCAACAGTACAAGTCTGGAGCTATCACCATCGAACGCTTCTTGGAGATCATCTTGATGATCATTGAGCAGCAAACCACACCCTCATCATCATCAGTCATAAAATGTCAACTCCCAGAAACCAAACCCAGCAGTAGCACAACAACAACTACTATAACTACTACAGTCACAGAGACAAGTGAAGTTAAAAAGTTCCATGGAATAAGAAAGGATGTTAGTGCTACTGAGCTGCTTGAATCCAAAATCATCAATGATGACCTCTACAAAGATCTCAAGGAAGGAAAAGTCACAGTGAAAGAAGTGAGTGAAATGAACTCTGTCCGGAAGTACCTTGAGGGCACCAACAGCATTGCAGGAGTGTACCTGCAGTCCACCAAACAGACGCTTAGCATCTATGAAGCCAAAAGCAAAGGACTGCTGACTCCTGGCACATCTCTGGTACTGCTGGAAGCCCAAGCTGCCACCGGCTTTGTCATTGACCCAGTGAAAAACAAGAAACTGTCAGTGGAGGAAGCTGCAGCTCAGGGAGTGGTTGGCAATGAGTGGAAAAACAAACTGCTTTCAGCAGAACGAGCAGTCACTGGATACAAAGATCCCTACACTGGAGACACAATATCTTTATTCCAGGCCTTGAAAAAAGATCTCATTGTCAAGGATCATGGGATTCGACTCCTTGAAGCACAAATTGCCACAGGAGGCATAATTGACCCAGTGCACAGTCACAGAGTACCTGTACAGGTGGCGTACCAACGAGGGTACTTTGATGAGGAAATGAATCAGATTCTCTCCGATCCCGATGATGACACCAAGGGCTTTTTTGATCCCAACACGCAAGAAAACCTCACCTATCTTCAGCTGGTTGAGAGATGTGTCACAGACCCCACCACAGGCCTTAGTTTGTTGGTCATTGTGAAGAAAGGTGAGTTCTATTTCTTTGTGGACGAGGCAACAAAACTCATTCTGAAATCTACAACAACAACCAGAGCAGGTGGTAAATACCAAGGAACAACAGTGTCACTCTGGGATCTCTTGTACTCCAAATACATCACAGAGGACAAGAGACGAGAGCTTGTGCAACAGTACAAGTCTGGAGCTATCACCATCGAACGCTTCTTGGAGATCATCTTGATGATCATTGAGCAGCAAACCACACCCTCATCATCATCAGTCATAAAATGTCAACTCCCAGAAACCAAACCCAGCAGTTGCACAACAACTACTATAACTACTACAGTCAAAGAGACAAGTGAAGTTAAAAAGTTCCATGGAATAAGAAAGGATGTTAGTGCTACTGAGCTGCTTGAATCCAAAATCATCAATGACGACCTCTACAAAGATCTCAGGGAAGGAAAAGTCACAGTGAAAGAAGTGAGTGAAATGAACTCTGTCCGGAAGTACCTTGAGGGCACCAACAGCATTGCAGGAGTGTACCTGCAGTCCACCAAACAGACGCTTAGCATCTATGAAGCCAAAAGCAAAGGACTGCTGACTCCTGGCACATCTCTGGTACTGCTGGAAGCCCAAGCTGCCACCGGCTTTGTCATTGACCCAGTGAACAACAAGAAACTGTCAGTGGAGGAAGCTGCAGCTCAGGGAGTGGTTGGCAATGAGTGGAAAAACAAACTGCTTTCAGCAGAACGAGCAGTCACTGGATACAAAGATCCCTACACTGGAGACACAATATCTTTATTCCAGGCCTTGAAAAAAGATCTCATTGTCAAGGATCACGGGATTCGACTCCTTGAAGCACAAATTGCCACAGGAGGCATAATTGACCCTGTGCACAGTCACAGAGTACCTGTACAGGTGGCGTACCAACGAGGGTACTTTGATGAGGAAATTAACCAGATTCTGTCTGATCCCGATGATGACACCAAGGGCTTTTTTGATCCCAACACGCAAGAGAACCTCACCTATCTTCAGCTGGTTGAGAGATGTGTCACAGACCCCACCACAGGCCTTAGTTTGTTGGTCATTGTGAAGAAAGGTGAGTTCTATTTCTTTGTGGATGAGGCAACAAAACTCATTCTGAAATCTACAACAACAACCAGAGCAGGTGGTAAATACCAAGGAACAACAGTGTCACTCTGGGATCTCTTGTACTCCAAATACATCACAGAGGACAAGAGACGAGAGCTTGTGCAACAGTACAAGTCTGGAGCTATCACCATCGAACGCTTCTTGGAGATCATCTTGATGATCATTGAGCAGCAAACCACACCCTCATCATCATCAGTCATAAAATGTCAACTCCCAGAAACCAAACCCAGCAGTTGCACAACAACTACTATAACTACTACAGTCAAAGAGACAAGTGAAGTTAAAAAGTTCCATGGAATAAGAAAGGATGTTAGTGCTACTGAGCTGCTTGAATCCAAAATCATCAATGACGACCTCTACAAAGATCTCAGGGAAGGAAAAGTCACAGTGAAAGAAGTGAGTGAAATGAACTCTGTCCGGAAGTACCTTGAGGGCACCAACAGCATTGCAGGAGTGTACCTGCAGTCCACCAAACAGACGCTTAGCATCTATGAAGCCAAAAGCAAAGGACTGCTGACTCCTGGCACATCTCTGGTACTGCTGGAAGCCCAAGCTGCCACCGGCTTTGTCATTGACCCAGTGAACAACAAGAAACTGTCAGTGGAGGAAGCTGCAGCTCAGGGAGTGGTTGGCAATGAGTGGAAAAACAAACTGCTTTCAGCAGAACGAGCAGTCACTGGATACAAAGATCCCTACACTGGAGACACAATATCTTTATTCCAGGCCTTGAAAAAAGATCTCATTGTCAAGGATCACGGGATTCGACTCCTTGAAGCACAAATTGCCACAGGAGGCATAATTGACCCTGTGCACAGTCATAGAGTACCTGTACAGGTGGCGTACCAACGAGGGTACTTTGATGAGGAAATGAACCAGATTCTGTCTGATCCCGATGATGACACCAAGGGCTTTTTTGATCCCAACACGCAAGAGAACCTCACCTATCTTCAGCTGGTTGAGAGATGTGTCACAGACCCCACCACAGGCCTTAGTTTGTTGGTCATTGTGAAGAAAGGTGAGTTCTATTTCTTTGTGGATGAGGCAACAAAACTCATTCTGAAATCTACAACAACAACCAGAGCAGGTGGTAAATACCAAGGAACAACAGTGTCACTCTGGGATCTCTTGTACTCCAAATACATCACAGAGGACAAGAGACGAGAGCTTGTGCAACAGTACAAGTCTGGAGCTATCACCATCGAACGCTTCTTGGAGATCATCTTGATGATCATTGAGCAGCAAACCACACCCTCATCATCATCAGTCATAAAATGTCAACTCCCAGAAACCAAACCCAGCAGTTGCACAACAACTACTATAACTACTACAGTCAAAGAGACAAGTGAAGTTAAAAAGTTCCATGGAATAAGAAAGGATGTTAGTGCTACTGAGCTGCTTGAATCCAAAATCATCAATGACGACCTCTACAAAGATCTCAGGGAAGGAAAAGTCACAGTGAAAGAAGTGAGTGAAATGAACTCTGTCCGGAAGTACCTTGAGGGCACCAACAGCATTGCAGGAGTGTACCTGCAGTCCACCAAACAGACGCTTAGCATCTATGAAGCCAAAAGCAAAGGACTGCTGACTCCTGGCACATCTCTGGTACTGCTGGAAGCCCAAGCTGCCACCGGCTTTGTCATTGACCCAGTGAACAACAAGAAACTGTCAGTGGAGGAAGCTGCAGCTCAGGGAGTGGTTGGCAATGAGTGGAAAAACAAACTGCTTTCAGCAGAACGAGCAGTCACTGGATACAAAGATCCCTACACTGGAGACACAATATCTTTATTCCAGGCCTTGAAAAAAGATCTCATTGTCAAGGATCACGGGATTCGACTCCTTGAAGCACAAATTGCCACAGGAGGCATAATTGACCCTGTGCACAGTCACAGAGTACCTGTACAGGTGGCGTACCAACGAGGGTACTTTGATGAGGAAATGAACCAGATTCTGTCTGATCCCAATGATGACACCAAGGGCTTTTTTGATCCCAACACGCAAGAGAACCTCACCTATCTTCAGCTGGTTGAGAGATGTGTCACAGACCCCACCACAGGCCTTAGTTTGTTGGTCATTGTGAAGAAAGGTGAGTTCTATTTCTTTGTGGATGAGGCAACAAAACTCATTCTGAAATCTACAACAACAACCAGGGCAGGTGGTAAATACCAAGGAACAACAGTGTCACTCTGGGATCTCTTGTACTCCAAATACATCACAGAGGACAAGAGAAGAGAGCTTGTGCAACAGTACAAGTCTGGAGCTATCACCATCGAACGCTTCTTGGAGATCATATTGACAATTATTGAGCAGCAAACCACACCCTCATCATCATCATTATTAAAATGTCAACTACCAGAAACCAAACCCAGCAGTAGCACAACAACTACTACTATAACTACTACAGTCACAGAGACAAGTAAAGTTAACAAGTTCCATGGAATAAGAAAGGATGTTAGTGCTACTGAGCTGCTTGAATCCAAAATCATCAATGATGACCTCTACAAAGATCTCAGGGAAGGAAAAGTCACAGTGAAAGAAGTGAGTGAAATGAACTCTGTCCGGAAGTACCTTGAGGGCACCAACAGCATTGCAGGAGTGTACCTGCAGTCCACCAAACAGACGCTTAGCATCTATGAAGCCAAAAGCAAAGGACTGCTGACTCCTGGCACATCTCTGGTACTGCTGGAAGCCCAAGCTGCCACCGGCTTTGTCATTGACCCAGTGAAAAACAAGAAACTGTCAGTGGAGGAAGCTGCAGCTCAGGGAGTGGTTGGCAATGAGTGGAAAAACAAACTGCTTTCAGCAGAACGAGCAGTCACTGGATACAAAGATCCCTACACTGGAGACACAATATCTTTATTCCAGGCCTTGAAAAAAGATCTCATTGTCAAGGATCATGGGATTCGACTCCTTGAAGCACAAATTGCCACAGGAGGCATAATTGACCCAGTGCACAGTCACAGAGTACCTGTACAGGTGGCGTACCAACGAGGGTACTTTGATGAGGAAATGAATCAGATTCTCTCCGATCCCGATGATGACACCAAGGGCTTTTTTGATCCCAACACGCAAGAGAACCTCACCTATCTTCAGCTGGTTGAGAGATGTGTCACAGACCCCACCACAGGCCTTAGTTTGTTGGTCATTGTGAAGAAAGGTGAGTTCTATTTCTTTGTGGACGAGGCAACAAAACTCATTCTGAAATCTACAACAACAACCAGAGCAGGTGGTAAATACCAAGGAACAACAGTGTCACTCTGGGATCTCTTGTACTCCAAATACATCACAGAGGACAAGAGACGAGAGCTTGTGCAACAGTACAAGTCTGGAGCTATCACCATCGAACGCTTCTTGGAGATCATCTTGATGATCATTGAGCAGCAAACCACACCCTCATCATCATCAGTCATAAAATGTCAACTCCCAGAAACCAAACCCAGCAGTTGCACAACAACTACTATAACTACTACAGTCAAAGAGACAAGTGAAGTTAAAAAGTTCCATGGAATAAGAAAGGATGTTAGTGCTACTGAGCTGCTTGAATCCAAAATCATCAATGACGACCTCTACAAAGATCTCAGGGAAGGAAAAGTCACAGTGAAAGAAGTGAGTGAAATGAACTCTGTCCGGAAGTACCTTGAGGGCACCAACAGCATTGCAGGAGTGTACCTGCAGTCCACCAAACAGACGCTTAGCATCTATGAAGCCAAAAGCAAAGGACTGCTGACTCCTGGCACATCTCTGGTACTGCTGGAAGCCCAAGCTGCCACCGGCTTTGTCATTGACCCAGTGAAAAACAAGAAACTGTCAGTGGAGGAAGCTGCAGCTCAGGGAGTGGTTGGCAATGAGTGGAAAAACAAACTGCTTTCAGCAGAACGAGCAGTCACTGGATACAAAGATCCCTACACCGGAGACACAATATCTTTATTCCAGGCCTTGAAAAAAGATCTCATTGTCAAGGATCACGGGATTCGACTCCTTGAAGCACAAATTGCCACAGGAGGCATAATTGACCCAGTGCACAGTCACAGAGTACCTGTACAGGTGGCGTACCAACGAGGGTACTTTGATGAGGAAATGAACCAGATTCTGTCTGATCCCGATGATGACACCAAGGGCTTTTTTGATCCCAACACGCAAGAGAACCTCACCTATCTTCAGCTGGTTGAGAGATGTGTCACAGACCCCACCACAGGCCTTAGTTTGTTGGTCATTGTGAAGAAAGGTGAGTTCTATTTCTTTGTGGATGAGGCAACAAAACTCATTCTGAAATCTACAACAACAACCAGGGCAGGTGGTAAATACCAAGGAACAACAGTGTCACTCTGGGATCTCTTGTACTCCAAATACATCACAGAGGACAAGAGAAGAGAGCTTGTGCAACAGTACAAGTCTGGAGCTATCACCATCGAACGCTTCTTGGAGATCATATTGACAATTATTGAGCAGCAAACCACACCCTCATCATCATCAGTCATAAAATGTCAACTCCCAGAAACCAAACCCAGCAGTTGCACAACAACTACTATAACTACTACAGTCAAAGAGACAAGTGAAGTTAAAAAGTTCCATGGAATAAGAAAGGATGTTAGTGCTACTGAGCTGCTTGAATCCAAAATCATCAATGATGACCTCTACAAAGATCTCAAGGAAGGAAAAGTCACAGTGAAAGAAGTGAGTGAAATGAACTCTGTCCGGAAGTACCTTGAGGGCACCAACAGCATTGCAGGAGTGTACCTGCAGTCCACCAAACAGACGCTTAGCATCTATGAAGCCAAAAGCAAAGGACTGCTGACTCCTGGCACATCTCTGGTACTGCTGGAAGCCCAAGCTGCCACCGGCTTTGTCATTGACCCAGTGAACAACAAGAAACTGTCAGTGGAGGAAGCTGCAGCTCAGGGAGTGGTTGGCAATGAGTGGAAAAACAAACTGCTTTCAGCAGAACGAGCAGTCACTGGATACAAAGATCCCTACACTGGAGACACAATATCTTTATTCCAGGCCTTGAAAAAAGATCTCATTGTCAAGGATCACGGGATTAGACTCCTTGAAGCACAAATTGCCACAGGAGGCATAATTGACCCTGTGCACAGTCACAGAGTGCCTGTACAGGTGGCGTACCAACGAGGGTACTTTGATGAGGAAATGAACCAGATTCTCTCCGATCCCGATGATGACACCAAGGGCTTTTTTGATCCCAACACACAAGAGAACCTCACCTATCTTCAGCTGGTTGAGAGATGTGTCACAGACCCCACCACAGGCCTTAGTTTGTTGCCCTTGCACAAGTGAAGAAATAATTAGTTTTCCTTAATTGGTTGCATCACCTGGTGATTTTTGCTGTATGTTTCTACACTTAGTACCTTCTCACCTAAAACATAGCTTACAATGAGCCGAATGCTGAATGTCTCTTATGTAAATTGCTTGTGGCTCTTTTTGATCAAAGTTGGAGATAACACGTAATAATCTATTCATGGTGTTTCATGGTTGCAGATTAGAATGTGCAGTTGTCCCTGTACAAGAGTAAATTAGTAAAATGCCATGATCCCATTAAATTCAACACTTTTTTTGCTACTAGAGGAGGTCCAGGTGATTTTTTATTTGCCTACATACACTGGACGTGGCTGGAACTTTTTTTCTAACTGCAATATATTTTCTTCTCATATGTAGCGAATGAATTTGCTATACTTGCTTTAATATTAATGTAGAACCCTCCTAAACTGTTCCACATTTGGCCCAATAAATAAATGAGATGTGAGTACTGTCTTCTCTTTGTCTTTTTTTCAATAATTTTAACATCTCTTTTGTTCCATTTGGTCACTGTAAGTGTATTTTGAGACAACAGCACCATCCAGTGGTAGAAAAGTATATAAACATGTACAATGTCAAACTTGATATTCAATTACAAATAATTATAAATACTTTTTTACTGTAATTATATTTTATTGAAAAATGAATGTAAAAATTTATAAAGACATGGCAACGTAGGTTTATTATTCATACAGTAAATGGATCAGTGACAATTGATGTTTGGCAGAAACTCAAAAACCTTTTAAAATACAGTTCAGAGAAGCGTTCATCAGGTCTCTCAAAATGCACATTTTATGTTAATGATGGTTTCTCATTTAAAAATCAATCATCTTTTTGAATGATCAATTTAAAACATTTAATCCAGTATAAACTGGTTTATAGCATGTGGCCATATTTTTATCTATCTCGTACCACATCTTTAGGGTTGAACCACATGACAGTTTTGACATTGTCTCTTATACAACAACCAACCTGACCACTAATCTACATGAAGACTGAGGATAATTTTGAATTCACATTAATTCAGCAGCAGCTATATTTATTCTCACTGGACTCCAAACCTTTATTTCCTGCTTTATTGCAACAGTATGAAGTGCTTTTTACCATAAAGAGACATATTTTAAAACAGATAGGCCTTGAACTTGAGGTTTCTGAACTATTCCAATTTGTCCAGCAGCTGGCGGATGTCCTCTTGACCACGGTAAACTCTCTTCAACCCTCTTGGGAGGTAACGGCAGGACGAGAGGTTGAGGTAGCTCAGAGCGGTCGTCTGGCCGAGGACTGACCTGCAAAACGTGTTTAGACAACACTGATTGGCACGATAAACCTGGAAACACGAGGAGTCTGCCAATTATGCATCACTGAGAAATTACGCCAAGTTTCGTACATGCAGAGTGTCTGTTAAATGCATTTAATCGTAAAAGTGTTGGTTGGTAGCTCGGTACCGTAGGGCAGGAGGCGTGATCCTGGTCCCGCTCAGGTTCAGGGATCGTAGCGTGTCTGAATCCGTGGCCTGGGCCAAGTGGCCCATCGCCGTCTCCAGGTCCTCCTCTGAAAACAGCTGGTTAGCGATGTCCAGCTGTCGCAGCGTCTGGTTCCACCTCTGGGTCACCATGTGAAGCCCCTTCTTAGGCATCGACAACCCGATGTGGCTGCTGAAGTACTGACCCCAGAACAGACACTCGAGCTCTGCCAGATCACAGACAGACAGACAGACACAGACAGACAGACAGACACAGACAGACAGACAGACACAGACAGACAGACAAACAGACACAGACAGACAGACAGACAGACAGACAGGCAGACAGGTACAGACAGACAGACAGACAGACAGACAGACAGACAGACAGACACAGACAGACAGACACAGACAGACAGACAGACAGACAGACAGACAGACACAGACAGACAGACACAGACAGACAGACAGACAGACAGACACAGACAGACAGACACAGACAGACAGACAGGCAGACAGGTACAGACAGACAGGTACAGACAGACAGGTACAGTTAGAGGAAGCAGTGGTTATCAGAAAATATTTATTCATATATCATGTTATAATATTTGTAGATTAATGTAATAGCTGTCAACTGATTCATTATTGAACTAATCATTTCAGCTCTAAGTGGTATCATGAGAGATAATGCAAAGACTCAAAGACTCAGTATTTCCACTCAAGGTATAATGTAAATAACACAACTGCTGTATATTATCATGCAAAAATAATTAATTGTTCATGCCACTAACTGAAAATATTGTCAGAACCAGAGAATTTGGACATTTTATCATTAAAAATGACTCTAATGAATTATCAAAATAGCTGGTGATTAATGTGATAATGTGGATTTATTAACTGACTAATTAATTCTGCTCCAAGTACTGAACAGTATTAAGTATTAGGACATATCCACCTTAAAAATATCAACCACCATTTGGTCCAGTTTTTTCCCAGACTTAAATGGTTCAACTTTTGACCCAGTGATTAAACATCTTTGAGGTTTAATCTTTGTGGTTGGGATCCTACCCAGACAGGGCAGCATGGCCAGACCAGCCGGCGTGACCCTGGAACAGCCCCTCAGGTCCAGCACCCGTAACCTGGTGGATCTGAACAGGATGTCCAGCAGGTCCTTGTCGGTCATGTAGGAGAAGGACGTGGTGGCGATGCACAGCTCCTCCAGCAGGGGGAACCCCGCCGTTGGCTCGCCGCCGCTACGCATCGTCTTGTGCAGCGGTCGGACGTTCAGCATCCGGAATGTCTGACGGGAACGCAGGTAATTATACCTGTTCAGTTTCTATTGACAGATTGGGACGTTTTTATTTTCATTCTTTTATTTTTTTACCTTTAGTTTAGGGCAGGCTATCTGCAGAGCCTGGACACACACAGGGAACTCACAGTCTTTGCTGTCCAGCTTCGTGTTGACCTCCAGAAACTCCAAATCAGGACAGAACCCCCTCTGACAACAGCAAAGCCAACATGTTGTACAGACCAGTGGAGAACTGTGTGTGTGTGTGTGTGTGTGTGTGTGTGTGTGTGTGTGTGTGAACTCACAGTGATGGCTGCCAGCAGTCTGTCGTTCTTCAGTCCGTGGGTGAACAGAATTTGCCTGATCTGACTCCCGTGATTTTCCAGGTATTCCAGGAGACCTTCGACCTGAAACTGCAGCGAAATGACGTATTTCAGAAAATCTGTGATGGAACATAGAGCGATTCCTGAGGGATAAATCCTCATCTGATTGAACTCCTGTTCTATTGTTAACCTTTCTCGGTTTTTCTGCTGCGCCCGCTGTGACCCTGGTACTGGTTCTATGGTTCTAAAGTACTGGTACCTCTGAGTGCTGCAGGTTGAGGCTCTGCAGGGCTCGGCTGTGCCGCCCCAGGCTGAGGAAGGCCGGCGCCGTCAGGCCGGAGCAGAAGGAGAGGCTGAGGGAGCGGAGGTGAGGACACGACTGGGACACGACCTGCAGCACCACAAGCACAGGAAACACACGTTGCTGTTAGGATCCAGCCCGGGATTCATCCGGATATACTGTATTCACATTCATTATTCACTACACACTCTGTCACTTTTTCACTGGTCACTTTTTTTTTCTCTTCACACACACCCTGCACCTTAAGTGTGCATTAGCTATGTATGTGTACATGTGGGTATGTGCGTGAATATGTATGTCCATATATATATATGCAAATATGTGTGTATGTGTATGTATGTAGGTATGTACGTGCATGTATGTATGTATATATGCTTTGCTTATGCATACTTTTTTCTTACCATTTATTAGCATTTTCTCTCCATTCTATGTCCATAATGCATACTGTGTATGCGGATCAACAAATTCTGCGAATTTGTACATTGTGTTGTGTGTTTTTTATTTTTATTTCTTTATAGTTTTTTTTATCTTCAGCTTTATTTTCTTCTCTTTATCTGTAACGCTGCAGTAACACACAAATTTCCCCGTTGTGGGATCAATAAAGTTTTATCTTATCCTATCACTAGTATTCAGTCATTTTTAATCGTAAAATGTCCAAATTCTCTGGTTCCAGCTTCTCTTCTCTGGTTATTCTAATGGTACATTGTGTTTGAAGCTAATGGATGATTAGAAAACAGCTGTTTAGCTGATTAGATGGAGAATTCTATGACCAAAGCAAACCTATTATTTTACATTACATATTTTTTATTCATTTTGCACTTATTTAATTATTGAACGTGTGGTGGCCTCTCATGGAAAACACTAAACTGTGTGTCGACCCCAAACTTTTCTGTAAGTCTAATAAAGTCTTGCGTTTATACGTGAGAGGCCGAGTAGAGATACTGTTCCGTTAGTTTTGTCTGAATCTGACCAGAGCATTTAAAATAAAAGCGTTGGAGAGCTGACTTACGTCTACTGCATAGTTCACGTTCTGTGTCCAGTGGCTGAGGCAGAACTCACGCAGCTGAGAGAACCTAGACAACGGGAAATCACGTTTATCGTCTGGTTTTAAGCGATCGCGTTTCCCATCATGCACCGGGTGAGCCGGACCCACCTGTTCTGTGCCAGCCAGTGTAAAGTGTCCCTAACTTTCTGCTCTGTTTTAGGCGTTTGTTTCTTTCCTGGAGCGACGCAGCAGTGACTCACGGTCACGTTACGCCACAGGACGGGACTGGAGGAGGCCACGTTCCACAGACGACACACCCTGCCCACTCTGACACACACACAAACACACACACACACATATATTCATATATATTATATATATTCATATATACATATAGATGCAAAGAATCTAGTCAAATATAATATGTCTGCATTAAATCAGACTAGATTCCTATGTGTGAATGTCTATAGTTTTTATTACATTTTATTGGAATCATTATTTTAATGAACATTAAACATTTATGAACCAAACATATTTTTGATTATTGGTTCTATGATCAATAGATGGATCAACTATCAGAATGGATGCAGCTCCATTCACAGAAGCGTCAAATCAACATTCACTACCTGCACAGAAATGGAATCGCACCATCTTGGTCGACCACCATCTGAAAGATGTTGATCAGCACCTCCTCAGGGAGACTCTGACCCCATCTGTGATCCATCGTTTCCTCTGACACAAACAAAGACATTTTCTCTTCTTCTTCTCTGGCGACTTTATCAGGATTATTTTCCAGTTTCGGTTTGACTCGCGCCGCCTTTTTTTTCTTAACCTGCACAGTTTTCCCCTTGGCTTCCGTCAGCTTCTTTTTTCTACTCCTCTTCTTCTTTGGAGTCCAGGCGGAACCGTTGTACTGGGACGTGCTGCTGGAGATCACCAGGAGCATGTCTTCGCCCTCGTGAACGGTGTAGCTGGGCCCCACCGACCGTTTCACTCGGGGCTTTTTAGGTTTCTTAGCTTTGAGATCCGAGTCTTTGCTGGAGTTCCTTTTTAGAGGCGCCTTGTTCCCGGCTGGTCCTTGTTCTCCCCGGCCGGAGACGTCCGAGGTGCTCGGTGCTTCGCTGGAATCCATTGTTCGCTGCCACGTCGTTTTATCACGAGCTCGATCCCCAGAAAACCAGACATAAGCGGAGCTGAGACATGTTAGCACCTGAAAACAGGATCAGAATAAATCAGGTTCTACCTGCGTGTCTGTTGGAGATTAGAATGTCAGTGAAATAATGGAATGAAGTGGATGTGGTGATCAGAAATACAGGTAAATACATATATAACGAGGCTGGTGATGTCACATTATGACTTATAATACTGATTTTATGGGTTCATAAAGCACAGAGCTGTTGTTATTAACAGTTCCTATCAGGATAATTATCCTGATAAAACGAAGTGATTAATCAGTAATAAATGTGTAATCAACTCGTTAGTTGCAGCTGTAGTTATCTTTTAATTGATTTGAAGAAAGAGAAAGAATAGAATATGCTTATTGCGTCTAATGATCTGAAATGTGATAAATTATTAATAATTAAACTCACCAGCAGCTTTTTATAATTTATTATAAAAAAACTGCTTATATTCTGCATATAAATGCCTCGAATTCTGACACTTTTACTGTATTTTAGTTATAACTCTGTTCTTTTAAAGCTGCATTTTTATTTTTTTCTAACGTTAATTTTCCTTAAAATTCCTCGATTGTTTATAAACGGAAAGCAACTCAATTTAAGCATTTACTGATTAATTTGAATTAATTGTGAACCTCCAGAAATCGAATGATTTACATACATGATACAACGAGGTTTTTAATGATGTTAAATGTACGTTAAAATTAAGTTAAAGTGTTAATTGATTCACATCTGCAGTTCAGTACATACCAGTTAGCTGTTAGCTAACGTTACGTTAATTAACAGCTGATTACGCGTAATTTAAACAATAAACTACTGCGGTCACATTAACAATTTAATGCTTTAATCCAGCCTATATATTTTCATATATTAACCATGTTCATTATTTTAAATTATTCTTTATTTTACGTATTTTACCGTTGTACCTGCTGCTGCTCGTCCTCACCGTCTTGTGTTGTTAGACCCACAATGCATTTCAAGCCCCTCTCTGCGATTGGTGGAAAATTTGAGAACAGCATGCCTGACCAATCAGAGCCCCCCCTCCCGCGGGTGCCTGTTTCACACTCACTCCCGTGATTGGTCACAACCCCCCTCCCCCTCCGACAACGACCCGCCTTTTTCTGAACTGACCAATCACAGGACGATGCCGCTGTTTCCCCGAGTTTTGTTTGTTTCACGCTCACATTCACGCTGCAGCTCACGCTGCTTCTCGGTGAGAATCACGTTGACTTTTAATACTTTTAAAAGTTTATTTTCACTAATTTGATTTATTGACTTTGCTGTAAATGTTTCACCAGCCTGTTGTTGTTCTCTGATTTCTGTTGTTAGCTGTAACTTCATCTCCTGCTGTTAGCAAACAGCTCACCAAGCTAACATGCTAAGTTAGCTTCGTTAGCATCGTGTAGCTGCTTTAATTCTGCAGCTGTACAGATGTTTACAGCTGTTTGGCTGCTTGTGTACAGCTGTTTGGCTGCTTGTGTACAGCTGTTTGGCTGCTTGTGTACAGCTGTTTGGCTGCTTGTGTACAGCTGTTTGGCTGCTTGTGTACAGCTGTTTGGCTGCTTGTGTACAGCTGTTTGGCTGCTTGTGTACAGCTGTTTGGCTGCTTGTGTACAGCTGTTTGGCTGCTTGTGTACAGCTGGCTTTAATGGGACAGAGGTAAATATTGGTAATTATACACGCACAACTAGTTCAGCATATCCAGGCTTGAAGCCAGAATAAGATAAAGTGCACATGTTAAACCCCAGTTTATGTTATGGAGCTTATAATGTTAGATGATAGTAGATGAAGAAATATTCAGATAATTTACTTGAGTAAAAAGTAGTATTCCAGCAATGTAAAAATACTATACTACAAGTTAAAATCCTACACAATTGTGAGCGACATTTCCCTATAAAAATTTACCTTGTGTTGCTCTATTAACATTAACACGGACTGTGATTCATATATTTTCTATTTCTTTCGATTTTTTTTTCTCAAATTACATAGCATTTGTTTTTTAAAACAAAAAATGAGAGAAGCTTTTTCATTTCCTACATAAAGATTGTTTCAGAAAACTTTTCAACTTAAGTGTCATTTGGGATTTGGATGTTGAAGTTATTTGTACTGAGATGTGTGTTTCTCTATATTTTCTCCAGTAAATTTAGAATAAAACTTAAAATAATCACAAAGAACCACCAAATGTGACAAAATCATTCTCCATAACTAGTCAAATATTTATAAAGCAGCAACATATATATATATATATATGTATATATATATATATGTGTGTGTATAGTAAATACAATATATTTTGTTAATGTTAATCAGACAAAATAAGAAAATTAGAAACTAACTGATTAATTCGGGATATAATCAACATGGGTTAGTTTCAATTTTAATAACTATTCACTTATTATTATTATTAACATTATTATTATCACTCCTTGATGTTAAATGGAGCCATTTTTCTGCTGTGCTGCATTCATCCTGTAAGAGAAATCGGATTCGGTCTCATATATGAGCAAATGACTGAAAATAAAATAAAATCAACTCATTGTTGTTTCTTGATGTTCTGATTTAAAAGAACCACTTGACACTTATTTTCTTGTATAAAACATTTTATTACAAAAAGAACAGCATCAAAAACCTGATGAATCTGAAACTGGTTTCCAGACCTTTCCCTGTCCAGACAAACCCTTTTATATTTATTTTATTACTGAAAAAACATCCTGTTTCTAGCAGAACAAAGGTCTCACCGGCTTATCCAGTAATCGACTTTAAACCTTTGACCTGGGTTTATGCTTCTGCCTGAAGAACAATACAAACCAACATTCCACAGGATCTGATTTCACGAGACCGAAATGGACGACACGCTGCGATGTTTATTAGTTCTACACCATGAAAGGACGGTTTCTCTCTGATTAAATGATCCCTTTCAATTAGTATTTGCAGATTTGTTCTTAGTTTAAATGAAAGCTAATATCCTGTAGAGGGCCGCTGTGGCTGCAGGTTTTTGTTCCAACCGAGCAGTAAAACACCTGGTTCTACTGATCAACCATTACAGCTGCTGAGGACTTTCATTAAGTAGAATCAGGTGTGTTACTGCTCGGTTGGAACAAAAACCTGCAGCCACAGCGGCTCTCCAGGACCAGGTTGCCCACCTCTGCTGTAGAGTGTGGGGAACCTTAATCGTCCTAAACTGTCCTTAATTGTATTGCACAGTTAATATAAAACCAATAGTTAACACGCTTTTAGGTTTATATTTTACCTGAAGACTACCTGGTTATAACAAGGGGGGTTTGGTCAATCCTCCTTTTCTGGTTTAAGTGGTTTTATTTCCAGAATGTGAGGACTGAATGTCACTTATTCTCTCTTTAACAGTTTGAGATGGAGGAAGGTGAAGACTTTTCTCTCTGTGAAAAACCGGCTGTAACTGAAGCGAATCTGAGTAAGTCCTAAAACAGTCAAACGTCTGTAAATATGTCTGTGTAATGTTAAGCCTCCAGTAAAAGCTGTTATTAAAGTAACCCTATGAAATGAATAATTATTCCTTCTGAACAATTCAGACATTAAATGACTTCCTCTTGTTGTTGGCGTTTATTTTTTCATTTGTGTAACCTCAAAAGTACAACTCCTCGCCTGATAACCTTTCCGTTTTCCAGGGGATGAGTACTACTGGAAGCTGGTTGCAGACTTCATCGGGCCTCAGTCCGGGGAAGGCTTAGACCTGGATAGAGGACCATGTCAGAACAGACTCCTGATTCAAGTCGGACTTTTCCGGGAGGACAATAACTTCCCATGGATCGCCGTCGTCGACTGGTTGAAGAAGATCTTCCCCGACCACCATTCGGCCGACTTCCGTCGTCTGATCGAGACGGGCATCGCGACCACGCTGAGCCTGGGTCGTGATGCCAGACTCACCTTCCTGGAAACGGAGGTCAACTTCAACTTTGTCGGCCCCATATGCGACAGCATCGGAGTGGAGCGGGTTCATCTGCTGGGGATGAGGGACTTCTCCGAGCGAGCGCAATCCATCGAAGTCACGAACGGGTTAATCCTCGAGTTGAGCAACTTTGTCGCCAGGGAGAAGATCGCCCCCGTCATTTTAGTCACATGGCTTAGAAACTTTAACCCCGAGTTCTGTAAGGACGGCGACGTCCAGAAGGCGTACAAAGTCCTCAGGTCCAAGATAAAAAAGCTAAAACTGTGTTGTCGTAATCATGAGACGAGACGACACAGGAGGAACGCTGCGATGGAAAATCTGCTCCAGAGCCCGTTTGAACTGGTGAAGAAAAGACAAGACCCACGGAAATTCATGGTCAAGAAACGCATGAAAAAGGACAACCTTCTGAATATCGAGAAAGTGGTGATCAAGGAGGAGTACATGAACTATGACATCACACCCAACGAAGAGATGGACACGAGCGGCGACGGCGCGATGAAGCACGATGACTTCGTAGACTCCAACAGCGGAGAAGAAACCTCCGACAACAGAGGAGAGTCCCTGACGCTGCTGGACATCGCGATGCTGTCGATCCAGAAGTTGTCGAGCGTTTACCGGGGGAAGACCACGGCGTGCAAGCAGGTCTCCCTGGACCTGCTGAGGAACCAGTACGCGCTGACGCTAAAGGAGCATCCGGCCTTGGCGGGTTTCGAGAAAAGACTCGGCGCCCTCCGCGAGGACGTTTCCCTGGCGTCTCCCGTGCTGTTCCTGCACCACAACGCCAACTTCCTGGTGGATGTGTACGACGCCGTCGAGCAGCAGATCATCGTCTTCGAGAACGAGATCACGCGGTCGACGGAGGACAAGCTGGGCCGCGACAGGCTGCCGAAGTTCCGGAACTTCGTGAACTTGCAGGAGAGCGCGACGTCGCGCTACATCAACATGGCCTGCGACATCCTGAGCCCCCGCACCCAAGACAGGAAGAACTACAGGAAGCACTGGGTGGCGTTCTGCGAGGAGAAGGACAACCCCTCCCGGCTCTCAGCCAATCAGACGAATCGGTTCAGCAGCTACTTCGAGGCGGCGGCCGGGCTCGTCCACCACCACAACGAGGTCGCCCTCTTCTTCTCCGACCTGCTGTCGCTGAACAACGACGAGTGCCCCAACGTGGTCCTGGAGAGCGTCGCTGCCGACGCCGCCGACTCGGTGATCCAGGGCCTCGTGTGCGTCCTCGCCGTCGTCTACTGTAAAATCATTGGCCCGTACTGGCAGCTGCTGAGGAGCGAGGGCGAGTACTCGCTCTACGGCCAGTTCATGCTGGGCCTCTACCAGAAGTTCCTGGACTGGTCCAAGGATCCGTCCACGCTGCTGGAGCCCGAAGGCGCCGCCAACGTCTTCCTGCAGTTTCCTCTGCAGGAGAGAACCTTCAACGGGATCTTCACGTACTGCGGCCACTGGCACACGAACAGGGACCTGATCAGAGCCTGCTTGAAGAGGACGATCAAGGTCATCGCCGCCGTGACCGAGGAACACCTCAAAGATTTCCTGCCAGGAGGACAGTTCTCCAAAACCCCGTCTCCGGACGTGAGCTCGCAGCTGGCGAGCTGCACCTTCTCCATCCTGATGGCAGAATACCCCTACGGCCACGAGTACCAGGACAAGAAGAAGAGACGCGACAAGTCCGCCAAGCGCTCCGCGAGGAAACGGCCGTCGTCGGGGTCGGTGAGTTCCCAGGAAGACACCGTCTTCTCCGACAGCTCCGAGGCGTCCGAGCCTCGTCCGGCCAAGAAGAGCCCCCACATCGAAAAACACGCCGACAGGCGCCTCGGCAAAAAGGAAAAGCCCCGGAAGAGCAACTGGAGCCGTCCCCTGGAGGAGGAGGAGGAGGAGGAGGAGGAGCGCCAGGAGAACATGGACAGGGACTACATCGTGGCCACCGTGCACAGGAACGGCGGACCCTGCAAGACGCAGCAGGACGTTGACAAGATGCTGCTGCGCTTCGACGGGAGGAGCCGGGCGGAGAAACGGGAGGGGATCCGCTGCGAGATCCTGTACCAGAAGATGGTGCTCAACAACAACGACCGCAACCTCGGCTGCGTCTTCCGCAACAGCACGCACATGGTGATGAAGCTGAAGCTGGCGCTGCCCCGCATCAGACCCGGTTACTCGCTGGTTCTGGCCCCGAGGAAAACCAAAGTGAAGCGTCCGATCCAACAGGCAGCGGATGCTGCTCCTGCTCAGCCCAGTGAAAGCAGCAGCACATGAGCTTAAAGCCGTCTGCACAGGGAGTTAGATCAGAGCTGCAGCTAATCAGCACTAGTAACCTATTGATTCATCAATTAGTTAATGTTATTTAAATATTAGTTGTTTTTTCATCCAGACCAACGGTTCACAGCCTAAAGATCATTGATTCATACGCTGGTTTAAAATGTCATTGGTTTAAAAGGTGAACATTTTCTGGTTTCTTTATTCTTCTATAATAGTAAACTGATGATCTTTGGGTTGTGGACTGTTGTCTGAACTGTAACTATCGCCTATTAGAATAGTTGATTAACCTATCTATTATTAAAGCAATTAATAGATCAGTTATTTGCTTCATTAAATGTGTAAAATGTTGATCAGTGTTTCTAAAGCTGCAGATTGAAGCTAAAATGTATTTTTTTTTGTCCACAACCCAAAGATCATCAGTTTACTATTATAGAAGAATAAAGAAACCAGGAAATAACCAGAGAACAGAAGCTGAACCAGAGAATCTGGACATTTTCTTATGAAAATAACTCGAATCAATTATCAAAAAATATGTATTCATATATCATGTTATAATATTTGAAGAATAGATGTCAACTAATTCATTAATGAACTAATCATTGCAGCTCTAAGTGGTAAATACAGGAGAGATAATGCAAAGACTCAGTATTTCCACTCAAAGTATAATGTAAATAACACAACTGCTGTATATTATCATGCAAAATAATGAGTTGTTCATGCCACTAACTGAAAATATTGTCATATTTTTTTTATGATTTACCTCCCTAATTATGATGACTGTAGAAAACTCTATTGTGTTTTATATGCCATTTGGAATCCATTACTTACTGAAAAATATATGAACTAGTGACAAAATAAATACTTTCATGTTATTTACAATATGGGCTTTAATTCATTTTCCCCCTGTTTTTATTCCATTCACATAACTTCTTTTTTCCCAGATTTGAACAACACAGAAAAGCCACCGAGTTCATGTTGTAACACATGACGGATGAAGAAAAGTAAAAGCAGCTTATTGTTGTTGCTCAGCTTCTTCCTGCTGATGCTGATAAGCAGCTGCAGTTTGGTCCATTGTGTCGGTGAACAGCTGCTGTTTGATTTCATGTTAGGGGACAATAGTTTGGAAACAATGGTGGTTAAATTTGGCTTTCCTGTTGTTGTTTTTTTAGCTCTAAATATTGTTTAAACATCAACTTATGCAACAAAAAACATCTAATTAGCAAGGACTTAGAAATGAATATACGTCTATATTAATATTTCGAAGTATATTAAACAGGAGTGAGTTGTTTTTTTTGTTAATTTTGTGAGAAGCCGCCCGCGTTAAATGTCACCTGTCCGGAAAACGAACGAACCCGTTTTTAGCCAACCCGTGGGCTCGCTGAGGATGGTGCGTTTACGGTTGTCGTAAAACAACAAGCAGTGAGGTGAGTAACGGGGCCACAACATAAATATAATTTTTTTTTTTTTTACAGATATAACGAGCAGTGGTCATGCTTTACGATATTAATATGAATTAAAAAATCCCCTTTACATAAAATGAACTGACAAACAGAAATTCAAACGTTATATTATCTCTGATATTGAGCTTGATTATATTTCTGTAGTGAAGCTACAAAAATAAAAAATAACTCAATATACTTTCCAAATGAATTTTTACATTTACATGATATCGTAGTTGGTTTGTTTCTGCTTTGTATTTGTTTTTTTATTTGTTTTACTCTTCAGTGAATGAACGAGGCGGTCTTCACTGTTACTTCCGGGGTGTCCGTGAAGGCGTCCCAGGGGGCGGGAACCTGCGGGTGACCGCGAGCCCGCTCCCGCCGTCTCCTCCTCTTCGTCTTCGGTCCAAACAGACCAGAAACCCGCGGCGGCCGGCGGCGTGTTCCCGTTCCTCTTTGGCCGGACTCGGCGGCTCCATGGCGGGCAGCTGGTGGAGCAGCGACGCGGTGACCCACGGGCTCATGGCGCTGTTCGCCATGGGCTCCTGGGTGTCGGTGAACGGGCTGTGGGTCGAGCTGCCGGCGGTGGTCGGAGTCCTGCCCGAAGGTCAGTGCGGTGACCGGCGGTCAGAACCGACCAGATATCGGTTTATTATCGATATATTTACACATTTTACTAGTTTAGACTTTAATAATTTATAAACCTGGACGGTGGTTTAACAGCTGCTACGATACGGAAACAGCTGATCGATTTCTGATTAAAAATATGATTTACTTTAGTTTTTAGCTAATGTACTAACTTGATTTTAATCTGTGATTTATTATTATTACAATTATTATTGAATATAATTTATTAGCAGGAAAACATCGTAGTTAATGACTAAAACACTAATGTGGACAATAAATGCTTTATATTATGTTGATGTTTGTGTATGGATGGGTCCTAAAATACATTAAAATACATATATAACACTGACTTATTGCATCAGAATGTTAAAGTATATTAAATTAAAAAAGTAAATTCTACAACTAACTAATACATTAATATAATAGATAACATTCACATTAGACTGTGTTAAACTCTGAAACTTTAAATCAGTTTTACATTTAGTTTTTAATTATACTTTCATTCCTCAAGTCACTTTAATAATTTTTTATCACCTTTGTGCTTTTTTATCTTATTTATTTAAGCAAAAGAATTTAATTCATATTTATTATTGTGTATTAAGGTTGCAACTAACAATTATTTGATTGTTAATTAATTTAATGATTGTTTAAATGATTATTTTTTGGGCTATAAAGGTGAAAAATGTAAATATCAGATACATGAATAGTAGTAATAATAATAATAATAAAAGTAATAATAGTCTAATTAGCAACTTTAACTTCTACCAAAGTCATTTTCTTGTCAGATATTTGTACTTTTTTTTTCGTTATTACAACAAACTCAATTCATTCTAGGTTAATAAAGTAAAGTTTTTTCATACTCAGATTATCACAGAATGTTGTGGATCCAGTTCTAGTTGTAGTTCTTTAAATCACTTATTTATATTTGTAAAGTGATAAAAATCAGTAAATCAATGACTTTTGCCTCCGAAGCCAAAAAAAAGGACATATTTTAATGCAGTGAAACCTTAAAAAAAAAAACAAATCAATGCAAAAGGAAGTGAATTAAATAAAATTATAATTTAATTCAAACAGATGATTTCAAAATAAAACGTGTTTTGAATGTTGTAAACATCGTTTCCCATAATTCCTCTGGTTCTTCCAGGCTGGAACCTCCCCGCCCACCTGACGCTGCTCATCGCGTGCGGTAACCTGGGTCCGGTGGCGGTGACCGTGGCCCACCACTGGGCGCCGGGCCAGCTGGACGAGCGGCTGCTCATCCACGTCCTGCAGCTGGTGGCGGCGGTGGCGGCGGCGCTGCTGGCCGTGTTCTGGCGGCGGACGGTGGTGCTGGGCGGCGAGGAGCGCTCGCTGGCCTTCCTGCTGCTGGCCTTCGTGCTGGCGCTGGCGTGCTGCACGTCCACCGTCACCTTCCTGCCGTTCACCTTCCGCTACCCCGCCCAGTACGTGCGCAGCTTCTTTGTGGGCCAGGGCCTTGGCGCCTTGTTCCCGTGTGCCGTGGCGCTGGCGCAGGGCGTCGACCAGGTGGAGTGCCTGGCCGTGAACGGCACGACGCGGCCGCTGCGGCTGCAGGAGCGGTTCCCCACCCACGCCTTCTTCTGGTTCGTGTTTGTGATGCTGGCCGTGTCGGCGCTCAGCTTCCTGGCGCTGACGCGGCGGCCTCCTCCTCCCCGCCCGGCGCCCCCAGGAACTGACAGCACGCCGGAGGCGTACCCGCTGCAGAACGGGGGCATGCCGGCGCCAGAGGACCATGTGCAGGTGGAGGTGCAGCCGCCGCCATCGTTCTGGACGGCCAGCAACGCCTACCTGCTGCTGCTGCTCGCAGTGTCCAACGCGCTGACCAACGGCGTGCTGCCGTCCGTCCAGAGCTTCTCGTGCTTGCCGTACGGCACCGTCACCTTCCACCTGTCGGTGGTGCTGGGAAACATCGCCAACCCCCTGGCCTGCTTCCTGGCCATGGCCGTCGTCCTCAGGTCACAAAACACATCCAGATTCTTCTTCTTTACCGTATTTACACAACCATAAGGCCGTATTTAACACACACATAGATATATACACTAATAGAGTGGGAGCTAAACTGAGTTTGGTTGTGCTTTATTTAAGTATTGATTACAAAGTACAAACATTTTTTAATCATCATGGTAAAACACATGGATAAAACAAGCACACAAGTGTGTGTATTTAAAAACAGAGCGGGGTAATGTCATCAATCAAACCATCAAAGTCCTCATCCTCTGTTTCTGATTCCAACAGCAGCTAAATCTCCATCAAACATGCCAGCTTCACTTTCTTCACCATCAGAGTCACTTTCCTCTAAATGATGCGTTATAATCCACTGATCCAGTCTTTGCTCTGTGATCCACTGATCCAGTCTCTGCTCTGTGATCCGCTGATCCAGTCTCTGCTCTGTGATCCACTGATCCAGTCTCTGCTCTGTGATCCGCTGATCCAGTCTCTGCTCTGTGATCCACTGATCCAGTCTCTGCTCTGTGATCCACTGATTCGGTCTCTGCTCTGTGATCCACTGATCCAGTCTCTGCTCTGTGATCCACTGATTCGGTCTTTGCTCTGTGATCCACTGATCCAGTCTTTGCTCTGTGATCCACTGATCCAGTCTCTGCTCTGTGATCCACTGATCCGGTCTCTGCTCTGTGATCCACTGATCCGGTCTTTGCTCTGTGATCCACTGATTCGGTCTTTGCTCTGTGATCCACTGATCCAGTCTTTGCTCTGTGATCCACTGATCCAGTCTCTGCTCTGTGATCCACCGATCCAGTCTTTACTCTGTGATCCACTGATCCAGTCTTTACTCAGTGATCCACCGATCCAGTCTCTGCTCTGTGATCCACTGATCCAGTCTTTACTCAGTGATCCACCGATCCAGTCTGTGCTCTGTGATCCACTGATCCAGTCTTTACTCTGTGATCCACTGATCCAGTCTCTGCTCTGTGATCCACTGATCCAGTCTCTGCTCAGTGATCCACTGATCCAGTCTTTGCTCTGTGATCCACTGATCCAGTCTTTGCTCTGTGATCCACTGATCCAGTCTCTGCTCTGTGATCCACTGATCCAGTCTTTCCTCCAACTCGTACCACCTGTCTTATGTCTTAAACTCAGCTGTGTAGCTGATTTCCTTCAGTTTAAACTGTGCTTTATCAGCGTGTCTCTTTACCATTTTCAGGTTGTTAAAACAACGATGTTCTGCATAACGCACATCCCCGTTATTTTATCTACAATCCATGCCCACACTTCCCCTACATACACACATAGGGAGCACCAACATTTTGAAGAAAATCAAAGTCAAAGTCAAAGTCAATTTTATTGTCAATTTCTTCACATGTACTTGACATACAAAGGAATCGAAATTGCGTTTCTCACTATCCTATGCGTTTACATGTACAACAACATCAAAGTGCAGGTGTGCAAGACGAGACAATCCTAAACTACGATACAACAACAACGGTAAAGTGCTAAACTAAGAACTAGAAACAAACAAACATGTATGACAGGACAAGACATGAGTACCCCAAGACAAGACATAAGTAGTATGGAGTGGAAGGACAAGTTCAACAAGATAAAACAAAACAAAACAAGACAGTACTGATTGTCCCAGTTATGTGCATTATGAGGTAGTTGTTGTAATGTAATGACTAGTGCAATAACAATATATATATAAATATAAATATACAAGCAGCAAAATAGCAGCAAAATAGTACATTACCTGTTTTTCCTTCTATAAACCTTTTGTTTTTTCTTTCTTCTTCCAGGTCGTCCACAGGTCTGAGTTTCCTGTTTTTATCCGGCTGTGTGTTTGCTGCCTACCTCATGGCGCTGGCGGCTCTCAGCCCGTGTCCACCGCTCCGGGAAAACTCCGCCGGCATCGTCCTGGTGGTGAGTTCAGGGATCAATTCACGTCACGTCTGATAGTAGTTTGGTTCATTAAATGTGTAAAATGTTGATCAGTGTTTCTAAAGCTGCAGATTGAAGCTAAAATCTTTTTTTGTCCACAACCCAAAGATCATCAGTTTACTATTATAGAAGAATAAAGAAACCAGGAAATAATCAGAGAACAGAAGCTGGAACCAGAGAATCTGGACATTTTCTAAATTAAAAAAAAAAGTTGAATCATCAATTATCAAATTAATTGATGAAACATATAAACTCTAATGTAAATATTGTCTGATAAATCTTCAATTTTTTTCTTTAAAAATGACGTTATGTCTTCGTTGGTGTTTGATTGTTAGCAGGATAATTAAAAGGATTTAAACTGATTTCTCCATAGATTTTTTTAGAGAATGAGCAGATGATTAATATTTGTTTGGGAAGGATGTTCGTTGAGTTGAGTTTATTGTTTAACGTTGTGGTAATGGAGCCTAAAACATGCGCCCCCTGCTGGTGGAGCGTGTCAGCTGCATCAGGATCAGACTGGTTGATGTGGTGAATGTGGTGAATGAGGTGGTTCACTATTTCTCCAGCTGATTCCTGGTTTGCTGCTTCCAGGTGTCCTCGTGGGTCCTGTTCACCGGGCTCTTCTCCTACCTGAAGGTGGCGGTGGGCACGCTGCTGCACGAGGCCGGCCACGCCGCGCTGCTGTGGTGCGGCGTGGCCATCCAGGCGGGGTCGGTGGTGGGGGCGCTGGCCATCTTCCCGCTGGTCAACGTCTACCGCGTCTTCTCCTGGGCTCAGGAGTGCGTGGACAACTGCAGCTAGAGCCCCGATCCCGGCGTTCCTGACGGGAAGAGGCGCGATCCGACTGGAAAACCACAACGTGGTGAAAACACTATGCAGCAGCTCTGTGTGTCGCAGGGTTTTACTCAGGGCCTCTGGTCTGATCAATGAGGAATATTAATATTAAGGAGTTTAGCTACGATTTAAACCCCAACAAACACGATCAGTGTTCGTTTTTACACTGACTCTTTAAAACACTAAATGAACTCAATTATTCTGCTATTGAGTAGAATTATTTAAAATTATCTTGTTCAAATTCCAGTTTTTCTTTCCTTGATTTCAGTCGATTTAAACCCCTAAAAATAAGATTAAATTATTTCAATCATAATTTTCTCTTATGTCAAATATTTGTCTTTTTGTGTTTTCATATATTCATTTAAAATATCATATTCCTCTAATTCAAGAAAACCTGATTAGTATAAAGGTAATTTAAGATAATTCTACTCAGAGTCTGACTAATTGAATCAATGCAAGAAAACTTTATTCGTTGAAACTTAAATGTCTGACTACCTCTTCCTTCTGATTTTATAGATATATATAGATATATGTAAATATATATACACATACCAGTAATTTTTATGCCTTCACTCGTCATATTTAATCATGTTAAATCACCTCAACATTACTTTTTAAATTAACAGAACAAATGCATCAGTTTCTGTGAATAAGGGATCTCATCCTTTACACCTGTGAATGTTCCTTTTAACATCTAATTTAATTATTCATTGAATAGATTTGTGTAATTTATCAACCGCAGGCGACTATTAACTTGTCAGAAGTTTACAGATAAATTTCCGTTAGTTTTGCCTTAACGTGATCGTAACTAAATACTGACTGATTTATGCATTTTAATGGTCCCCTCTGTTTATTTGTCCTGTGTTTTATTCCTGGTTTTAAGGAAATCTGCAGCTAAACATCAGTTGGTTTGTGTGTGAATATTATTGAGGCTGATTTTTAATCCACCGTGGATGAGTTCCTTTGTGGGTTGAGTTTTATGAAACTGCCTTAAAAGCTAAAAAAGCCTTTAGATCTTTAGGACATGCGGCCTTCAGCACTTTTTTAAACAACTGTGGCCTCTTTTGATTTTTTAGATGATTTTCTGGGATATTTTGTATTTTTCATATGTGACATCAGGACGCTGAAATTTGTTTAAATTATGGTGAAAAAAAATAAAGATTTGTTGAAAAGAACGACGCCTGCAGCTAAATTCACTGATATTAACAATTATTTAGTTTAGGGATCAACCAACTAACTGATTAATTATTGAAATGATTGATTGATTAGTTGTTGAAAAATCAGCCTAATAAAGAGAATCTGAACCTTTTTTAATTAAAAATGACTAAAGTCAATATTTGTATATTTTATAATTGTGATTAATTAGTTATTAATGTGATTTAGTTCATCAAACAACCAGTTAATCAACTGTTACAATAATCATAAAACTAATAATATAAATTCTGTGAACCTCATGTGATCCACTGATGAATTGAATTGTTCTACAGGAGTTTAAATTAGTTAAATATATTTTTTTAATAATCTGTTTTTCCTCCATGAATTGACGATAAAATTCAAAAACTCGTCGACACCAGCATGAAAGCATGGATGACTAGTGATGGGACGATGATACCTCAAGGAGTGTATTGACACACTAAACAAACTGTGTCGGCACTGTATTGATACTGTGTTGGTCACCCAATAGTGACCCCTGCAGTAGTTATAAAATCATTGCAGGTAAAGAAATTCGTTGTTCGTGTAAATGCTAAAACTGAGTTGGTATGTAAAATCTAGCAAATTAGAGTAAAAATTCAGAGTTACAATTTTTTAACTTATGTGCACATTTGTCAACTTAACTGTTAAATCATATGAAATAAAAGACAAAAAAATGATTAGTTCATGAATTTTTATTGAGAAACAAAAGTTTTTGGAGTGTCTTTGCTCCAAGGCGATTTCTCCTCTTACACACCAGCTCCCCAGCCTTGGAAAATACTCTTTCGCATGGTACAGACGATGATGGTGAGCAGAGAGTTTTAAGTGCAAGTTGATGAAGATGTGGGTATACCAATAAAATATAGTTATATAGTTAGTACAAACATATAATAAAAATTCTTAAACATACCTTCCTGCTTGGTAGAGCATACAAGGGTAGAATAAGCTTCAGGAGCTCCCTGAATCCCTCATTTTCAACAAAGCTGAGTGGCTGACAGTCTTTGATGATCATATTGACCACTGCTTATCCACTGCTTGCTTGTTAGGAACTGCAAGCCAAAAGGAACTATTTTGTCAAAAGCTTAATAAAAGGAGTATAATTTTTACAAACAATATCAAATAGACATAAGATGACGTGGTGGTGTAGTGGTTAGCACTGTCGCCTCACAGCAAGAGGGTTGGAGGTTGGATACCAGGCCTGGAGCCTGTCTGTTTGCATGCACAATTTTTAGAGACTTTCAACATACCTGGGGTACTCTCACGAGTATCTGCCAATTCTTCATTGCCATGCCGAGCTCTATAATGCCTCAGCATTGATGAAGTGCTCTTATTGATATAAGATAGCTCTGTAGAGCAGAGCCGACACTTCACCTACAATAACATAAAAAGTTAATTTATCTGAAAACAATTCAAACCTCTTACCAGAACATTGCATTCAGGATCTCGTAAGTACATGATAACTAAATAAATAAAGTGAGTGCAATGCGCCACCGTAAAAAATAGTATATAAAGGAGAAAAAGATTTACCTTGTTTGGCGTCACAAGATCAAAATTATTCCACACCGGGGAAAACTTCCTAGAACGATCCATAATCAAGCAAAACTCCATCCGACAAACCCACGACATGTTGATACAGTTTGTTTCCTTATAAACACACTTTGGCGCGGCACATCCAAACGATACAGTTCCTGTATCGATCACGTGATTCTTTCTTAAAGCAATACACGCACCGATACGAGGTTTCCCTCTTGAGCTCTCGGCACAGTGCTGATGCACCAGTGTCGCTCGTCCCATCACTATGGATGACCTCTGACCTTTACACGTGACGCCTGTCGCTGACCTGGAGGAAGATGTTTAACCAGACGAGTCACGCGTGGCTGGAGGAGGAGGAGGAGGAGGAGGAGGAGGAGGAAGAATAAGAATAAGAGGAGGAAGAATAGGAGGAGGAGGAAGAGGAGGAGGAGGAGGAGGAAGAGGAGGAGGAAGAGGAGGAGGAGGAGGAGGAAGAGGAGGAATAAGAATAAGAGGAGGAGGAGGAGGAGGAGGAAGAGGAGGAGGAGGAGGAGGAAGAGGAGGAATAAGAATAAGAGGAGGAGGAGGAGGAGGAAGAGGAGGAGGAGGAAGAAGAGGAGGAGGAAGAGGACGAATAAGAATAAGAGGAGGAGGAGGAAGAGGAGGAGGAGGAGGAAGAGGAGGAGGAGGAAGAAGAGGAGGAGGAAGAGGACGAATAAGAATAAGAGGAGGAGGAGGAAGAGGAGGAGGAGGAAGAGGAGGAATAAGAATAAGAGGAGGAGGAGGAAGAGGAGGAGGAGGAATAAGAATAGGAGGAGGAGGTGGAGGAGGAGGAAGAGGAGGAGGAGGAGGAGGAGGAGCTTCACCCCCCCCCCCAGACAGGAAGCCCAGATTCAGCTTCGTTTCTCTGAAGCTTCAGACATGTGAGTATCAGCAGCTTCACTTCAACCTTTGTTAAACACTGAACGCTTTAATCATTTAAACGTTATTTTAATGTTCATAACTTTCTGTTAGCGTTTAATTACGATTAAACCTCATGTGGTGTGATCCTAAAAAACTTTCCACCAGATAGTTTTAATCTCTTAAAATAAATATTTATTATTCAACATGAACGTTAAATGAACATTTCTGATGATGAAAGATTCTAAAAACTGTTTTCTTTCTCTAATTTTCTTTTTAATTCTAGGAAAACAAGATGGTTGTTAAATGAATAAATAAAGTTTTATTTGAGCTTTATTTAGACTTTGTCTGTTTTCACAAAGACATTAAAGATGAATTAACAGGATAAAAATGTTTTTTCTTCATGTTTGTTTTTTTTAGCGTTTTTCGTAAACACTGGAAATGACTCGAAGCCTGAAACGTTAAATTTCATTTGTTTAATGAATAAAAGTGTTTGTTTCACAGCTGAAAGACGAGGAAACTGCTGAGAATCAGTAAATATTAACTGAAGCTAAGAGTTTATCATTACAGCTCAGAGCAGGTTTAATGCGGCTGCAGTTTAATTATACACAGAAAGTAGAGAAAGTAGAAAACTAAGCTTCCTGCATCACTTCATTCATATTATTGTGTGTGTATATATATATATATATATATATATATATATATATATATATATATATGTGTGTGTGTGTGTGTATATAATCTAATATTTGTGACATCATATTATTGAGTTTTTATCATATATATTTTTATTTTATATTTTTTAATCTCATCATAACTTCATAAATCAAGAAAAAAAGAAAAAAGTTCAGCTTCTGTGTTTAATAAGATTCATTACATTTTTTATTCTTGGCTTCCAGAAGAAACGTCCTGGTCCTGGTCCTGGTCCTCCTGGTCCTCCTGGTCCTCCTGTTCCTGGTCCTGGTCCTCCTGGTCCTCCTAGTCCTGGTCCCGGTCCCCCCGGCCCGTGATGTCGGTGCTGACCCACGTGCTGGCGTGTCTGTTTGGGATGGGGTCCTGGGTGTCCATCAACGGGTTGTGGGTGGAGCTTCCCGTGCTGGTCCCCCAGGTCCCAGAGGGCTGGCTGCTGCCGTCCTACCTGTCGGTCCTGATCCAGACCGCCAACGTGGGTCCTCTGCTGGTGGCGCTGCTGCACCGCTGGCGTCCCGGCGCCCTGGACGAGTCCGCGGCGGTCTACGCGCTGGTGTCGCTGGGCGCGGCGGCGGGCTTCCTGCTGGGCTTCCTGTGGCGGCGGACCGTGGCGGTGGGGGGCGCCCCCCGCAGCCTGGCCCTGCTGGTCCTGGCCTTCTTCCTGGCCGCCGTGGACTGCACGTCGTCCGTGACCTTCCTGCCCTTCATGGCGCGGCTGCCGCCCCGCTACCTGGCGTCCTACTACGTGGGCGAGGGCGTGAGCGGCCTGCTGCCCGCCCTGCTGGCGCTGGTCCAGGGGGCGGGGGCGGTCCGCTGCGTCAACGCCACTGGGCCCGGGAACGCCACGGCGGGCCCGCAGGCCCAGTACCTGCCCCCCAACTTCCCCGCTGACGTCTTCTTCTTCTTCCTGGGCGCCATGATGCTGGTCTGCCTGGCGGCGTTCGCGCTGCTGAACCGGCACCCCGCCGTGGCGGCCTCCCGGACTCTGCCGGGCCACGGGGTCAACAGGGGGGCCCCACAGGGCCGGAGGGGGGCGCAGCGTAAGCCACTGAAGGGCCCGGACGGGGCCGCCGGCGCCCGCTTCGGCAGCGGCGCCTACACCTGGACTCAGGTGTGCTACGTGTTCCTGGTCCTGGCCTGGACCAGCGCCCTGTCCAACACGGCGCTGCCGGCCGTGCAGGTCTACTCCTGCCTGCCCTAAGGGACCCGGGCCTACCACCTGGCCGCCGCCATGGCCGCCGCCGCCAACCCGCTGGCCTGCTTCATCGCCATGCTCCGCCCCCTCAGGTCAACAGAAGCTGACACACAGGTTTACTCATCCTAGGAAAAAAGGGGAAAAATGTAAAAGTAGATTTTTTTAATTCATTCTATAATCCAAAATTGTGCCTTAAAAAGGCATAAATGCTTTTATTTATTTCAGAAAAAGAGTTTAAAACAAATGAGGTTAATTTTCTTCAAATGAATAAATAAAATAATAAAACCTTTATTTACTTCTATGGATTCAGAATTTAATTCTTTTTCTGGAATGAATTTAATCTTTTTTTTATCACAGATGAAAACTGTGGATCTTGGTTTTATCTGCAGCTTCAGCCCAAACACCTTCACACAAACTGATATTTCTTTATATTATGAATTTTATTTAAACACCTTTACACTAACTTCAATAGATCGAGTAGCACAAAGACATTAATCTAATTTTAAAACTATGAACGTGTCCAGATTAATTTCAGGCAGAAGTTCTTAACGTGGTTGATTCATAAATGACCAGATTAACGGTTAATGTGTTTGTCAGGTCCCTGGTGCTGATGGGGGTCCTCACAGCGCTGGGCAGCGGGGTCGGGGCGTTCATAATGAGCATGGCGGCCATGAGTCCGTGTCCGCCGCTGGTCGATGACGACGCCGGTGATGTCATCATCGTGAGTCCTCGATCCGCTCTGAATGACCTGGTTGGTTAAAGCGCTGATGTTTGCGTTGACTCACCTGTCTCCTGGCCAGGTGCTGGCCTGGACCTGCTGCATCCTGAGCCTGTCCTACGTCAAGGTGATGATCGGCGTGGTGCTGCGCGACGAGGGCCGCGGCGCCCTCCTGTGGTGCGGGGCGGTGGTGCAGCTGGGCTCTCTGCTGGGGGCCGTGACCATGTTCCCGCTGGTCAGTGTCTACTCCTATTTCTCGTCAGGAGACCCGTGCAGCACCAAATGTCCGTGAGCGGCTTCACGTAGGGACACACAGGACTGTGAGGAGTTGTGAGTTTTCAAATATACAGTAAAGCATGGATTAATATTACTGCTTTTAGGTCGTATTGAGCCAAAGTGATTGCTGCTGTATGGAAACACTATGAAATAGAGAGATAAAAACATGGTTCTCAAAGACCCCTCAGGCTCAGAAAATCATTTATTTTTATTATAACCATTAAAACCATTTATAGACAGAATTTCATTTAGTTGTATTTATTTCCTATTTTTTGTGTATTTTTCCTTTATCCCTTTAATTAATAAAATCAAAAAATGCTAAAGTAATACAAGCAACAACAGTGTAAACTATGAAGAACGTGTGCTAAAGTATATTTAAAGATTGTCTGAATCTTTGGTAGATATGTCATGTTGTTTTAGTGCGTTAAGAATCCCTCATTTTGTTGCTGTTTTATAGGTAAACAGGGAGATTTTATTTCTGCTTTAGTTTCTTCATTGTCAGTTTTTTCCCATTCAATTTAGCTTTCTCATGTACATTCACATATTCTATTTGTATTTTTCCTAACAATCGTTTTTGTGTGCTGTGACTAAATAAAATTAAATGTCAAGTCCACTGGATATGGAGAGTGATTTCTTTATTATGCAGCAAACAAAGTTTGATATGAGATTAAAAAACGTTTTTTACGACATACTATAGTATGACCTTTTTTGGGCGACATACTATAGTATGACCTTTTTTGAGCGACATTCTATAGTATGACCTTTTTTGAGCGACATTCTATAGTATGACCTTTTTTGGGCGACATACTATAGTATGACCTATTTTGAGCGACATACTATAGTATGACCTTTTTTGGGCGACATAGTATAGTATGACCTTTTTTGAGCGACATACTATAGTATGACCTTTTTTTAACGACATAGTATAGTATGACCTTTTTTGGGCGACATACTATAGTATGACCTTTTTTGAGCGACATTCTATAGTATGACCTTTTTTGGGCGACATACTATAGTATGACCTATTTTGAGCGACATACTATAGTATGACCTTTTTTGGGCGACATAGTATAGTATGACCTTTTTTGGGCGACATAGTATAGTATGACCTTTTTTGAGCGACATAGTATAGTATGACCTTTTTTGAGCGACATACTATAGTATGACGTTTTTTGGGCGACATACTATAGTATGACCTTTTTTGAGCGACATAGTATAGTATGACCTTTTTTGAGCGACATAGTATAGTATGACCTTTTTTGGGCGACATACTATAGTATGACCTTTTTTGAGCGACATAGTATAGTATGACCTTTTTTGAGCGACATAGTATAGTATGACCTTTTTTGGGCGACATACTATAGTATGACCTTTTTTGAGCGACATAGTATAGTATGACCTTTTTTGAGCGACATACTATAGTATGACCTTTTTTGAGCGACATAGTATAGTATGACCTTTTTTGAGCGACATACTATAGTATGACCTTTTTTGAGCGACATAGTATAGTATGACCTTTTTTGAGCGACATAGTACAGTATGACCTTTTTTGAGCGACATAGTATAGTATGACCTTTTCTGAGCGACATAGTATAGTATGACCTTTTTTGAGCGACATAGTATAGTATGACCTTTTTTGGGCGACATAGTATAGTATGACCTTTTTTGAGCGACATACTATAGTATGACCTTTTTCTGAGCGACATACTGTAGTATGACCTTTTTTGAGCGACATACTATAGTATGACCTTTTTTGAGCGACATACTATAGTATGACCTTTTTTGAGCGACATAGTATGACCTTTTTTGAGCGACATACTATAGTATGACCTTTTTTGAGCGACATAGTATAGTATGACCTTTTTTGAGCGACATAGTATAGTATGACCTTTTTTGAGCGACATACTATAGTATGACCTTTTTTGAGCGACATACTATAGTATGACCTTTTTTGAGCGACATACTATAGTATGACCTTTTTTGAGCGACATAGTATAGTATGACCTTTTTTGAGCGACATAGTATAGTATGACCTTTTTTGACCGACATACTATAGTATGACCTTTTTTGAGCGACATAGTATAGTATGACCTTTTTTGAGCGACATACTATAGTATGACCTTTTTTGAGCGACATAGTATAGTATGACCTTTTTTGAGCGACATAGTACAGTATGACCTTTTTTGAGCGACATAGTATAGTATGACCTTTTCTGAGCGACATAGTATAGTATGACCTTTTTTGGGCGACATAGTATAGTATGACCTTTTTTTGGCGACATAGTATAGTATGACCTTTTTTGAGCGACATAGTATAGTATGACCTTTTTTGAGCGACATACTATAGTATGACCATTTTTGAGCGACATACTATAGTATGAAGGTTTTTGGACAACATACTATAGTATGACCTTTTTTGAGCGACATAGTATAGTATGACCATTTTTGAGCGACATAGTATAGTATGACCATTTTTGAGCGACATAGTATAGTATGACCATTTTTGAGCGACATAGTATAGTATGACCATTTTTGAGCGACATACTATAGTATGACCTTTTTTGAGCGACATAGTATAATATGACCTTTTTTGAGCGACATGCTATAGTATGACGTTTTTTGGACAACATAGTATAGTATGATCTTTTTTGAGCGACATAGTATGACCTTTTTGTATGTTTTGTATGCTGTTTCTAAATAAAATCAAGCGGTCTACGCGCTGGTGTCGCTGGGCGCGGCGGCGGGCTTCCTGCTGGGCTTCCTGTGGCGGCGGACCGTGGCGGTGGGGGGCGCCCCCCGCAGCCTGGCCCTGCTGGTCCTGGCCTTCTTCCTGGCCGCCGTGGACTGCACGTCGTCCGTGACCTTCCTGCCCTTCATGGCGCGGCTGCCGCCCCGCTACCTGGCGTCCTACTACGTGGGCGAGGGCGTGAGCGGCCTGCTGCCCGCCCTGCTGGCGCTAGTCCAGGGGGCGGGGGCGGTCCGCTGCGTCAACGCCACTGGGCCCGGGAACGCCACGGCGGGCCCGCAGGCCCAGTACCTGCCCCCCAACTTCCCCGCTGACGTCTTCTTCTTCTTCCTGGGCGCCATGATGCTGGTCTGCCTGGCGGCGTTCGCGCTGCTGAACCGGCACCCCGCCGTGGCGGCCTCCCGGACTCTGCCGGGCCACGGGGTCAACAGGGGGGCCCCACAGGGCCGGAGGGGGGCGCAGCGTAAGCCACTGAAGGGCCCGGACGGGGCCGCCGGCGCCCGCTTCGGCAGCGGCGCCTACACCTGGACTCAGGTGTGCTACGTGTTCCTGGTCCTGGCCTGGACCAGCGCCCTGTCCAACACGGCGCTGCCGGCCGTGCAGGTCTACTCCTGCCTGCCCTACGGGACCCGGGCCTACCACCTGGCCGCCGCCATGGCCGCCGCCGCCAACCCGCTGGCCTGCTTCATCGCCATGCTCCGCCCCCTCAGGTCAACAGAAGCTGACACACAGGTTTACTCATCCTAGGAAAAAAGGGGAAAAATGTAAAAGTAGATTTTTTTAATTCATTCTATAATCCAAAATTGTGCCTTAAAAAGGCATAAATGCTTTTATTTATTTCAGAAAAAGAGTTTAAAACAAATGAGGTTAATTTTCTTCAAATGAATAAATAAAATAATAAAACCTTTATTTACTTCTATGGATTCAGAATTTAATTCTTTTTCTGGAATGAATTTAATCTTTTTTTTATCACAGATGAAAACTGTGGATCTTGGTTTTATCTGCAGCTTCAGCCCAAACACCTTCACACAAACTGATATTTCTTTATATTATGAATTTTATTTAAACACCTTTACACTAACTTCAATAGATCGAGTAGCACAAAGACATTAATCTAATTTTAAAACTATGAACGTGTCCAGATTAATTTCAGGCAGAAGTTCTTAACGTGGTTGATTCATAAATGACCAGATTAACGGTTAATGTGTTTGTCAGGTCCCTGGTGCTGATGGGGGTCCTCACAGCGCTGGGCAGCGGGGTCGGGGCGTTCATAATGAGCATGGCGGCCATGAGTCCGTGTCCGCCGCTGGTCGATGACGACGCCGGTGATGTCATCATCGTGAGTCCTCGATCCGCTCTGAATGACCTGGTTGGTTAAAGCGCTGATGTTTGCGTTGACTCACCTGTCTCCTGGCCAGGTGCTGGCCTGGACCTGCTGCATCCTGAGCCTGTCCTACGTCAAGGTGATGATCGGCGTGGTGCTGCGCGACGAGGGCCGCGGCGCCCTCCTGTGGTGCGGGGCGGTGGTGCAGCTGGGCTCTCTGCTGGGGGCCGTGACCATGTTCCCGCTGGTCAGTGTCTACTCCTATTTCTCGTCAGGAGACCCGTGCAGCACCAAATGTCCGTGAGCGGCTTCACGTAGGGACACACAGGACTGTGAGGAGTTGTGAGTTTTCAAATATACAGTAAAGCATGGATTAATATTACTGCTTTTAGGTCGTATTGAGCCAAAGTGATTGCTGCTGTATGGAAACACTATGAAATAGAGAGATAAAAACATGGTTCTCAAAGACCCCTCAGGCTCAGAAAATCATTTATTTTTATTATAACCATTAAAACCATTTATAGACAGAATTTCATTTAGTTGTATTTATTTCCTATTTTTTGTGTATTTTTCCTTTATCCCTTTAATTAATAAAATCAAAAAATGCTAAAGTAATACAAGCAACAACAGTGTAAACTATGAAGAACGTGTGCTAAAGTATATTTAAAGATTGTCTGAATCTTTGGTAGATATGTCATGTTGTTTCAATGCGTTAAGAATCCCTCATTTTGTTGCTGTTTTATAGGTAAACAGGGAGATTTTATTTCTGCTTTAGTTTCTTCATTGTCAGTTTTTTCCCATTCAATTTAGCTTTCTCATGTACATTCACATATTCTATTTGTATTTTTCCTAACAATCGTTTTTGTGTGCTGTGACTAAATAAAATTAAATGTCAAGTCCACTGGATATGGAGAGTGATTTCTTTATTATGCAGCAAACAAAGTTTGATATGAGATTAAAAAACGTTTTTTACGACATACTATAGTATGACCTTTTTTGGGCGACATACTATAGTATGACCTTTTTTGAGCGACATTCTATAGTATGACCTTTTTTGGGCGACATACTATAGTATGACCTTTTTTGGGCGACATAGTATAGTATGACCTTTTTTGAGCGACATACTATAGTATGACCTTTTTTTAACGACATAGTATAGTATGACCTTTTTTGGGCGACATACTATAGTATGACCTTTTTTGAGCGACATTCTATAGTATGACCTTTTTTGGGCGACATACTATAGTATGACCTATTTTGAGCGACATACTATAGTATGACCTTTTTTGGGCGACATAGTATAGTATGACCTTTTTTGGGCGACATAGTATAGTATGACCTTTTTTGAGCGACATAGTATAGTATGACCTTTTTTGAGCGACATACTATAGTATGACGTTTTTTGGGCGACATACTATAGTATGACCTTTTTTGAGCGACATAGTATAGTATGACCTTTTTTGAGCGACATAGTATAGTATGACCTTTTTTGGGCGACATACTATAGTATGACCTTTTTTGAGCGACATAGTATAGTATGACCTTTTTTGAGCGACATAGTATAGTATGACCTTTTTTGGGCGACATACTATAGTATGACCTTTTTTGAGCGACATAGTATAGTATGACCTTTTTTGAGCGACATACTATAGTATGACCTTTTTTGAGCGACATAGTATAGTATGACCTTTTTTGAGCGACATACTATAGTATGACCTTTTTTGAGCGACATAGTATAGTATGACCTTTTTTGAGCGACATACTATAGTATGACCTTTTTTGAGCGACATAGTATAGTATGACCTTTTTTGAGCGACATAGTACAGTATGACCTTTTTTGAGCGACATAGTATAGTATGACCTTTTCTGAGCGACATAGTATAGTATGACCTTTTTTGGGCGACATAGTATAGTATGACCTTTTTTTGGCGACATAGTATAGTATGACCTTTTTTGAGCGACATAGTATAGTATGACCTTTTTTGAGCGACATACTATAGTATGACCATTTTTGAGCGACATACTATAGTATGAAGGTTTTTGGACAACATACTATAGTATGACCTTTTTTGAGCGACATAGTATAGTATGACCATTTTTGAGCGACATAGTATAGTATGACCATTTTTGAGCGACATAGTATAGTATGACCATTTTTGAGCGACATAGTATAGTATGACCATTTTTGAGCGACATACTATAGTATGACCTTTTTTGAGCGACATAGTATAATATGACCTTTTTTGAGCGACATGCTATAGTATGACGTTTTTTGGACAACATAGTATAGTATGATCTTTTTTGAGCGACATAGTATGACCTTTTTGTATGTTTTGTATGCTGTTTCTAAATAAAATCAAGCGGTCTACGCGCTGGTGTCGCTGGGCGCGGCGGCGGGCTTCCTGCTGGGCTTCCTGTGGCGGCGGACCGTGGCGGTGGGGGGCGCCCCCCGCAGCCTGGCCCTGCTGGTCCTGGCCTTCTTCCTGGCCGCCGTGGACTGCACGTCGTCCGTGACCTTCCTGCCCTTCATGGCGCGGCTGCCGCCCCGCTACCTGGCGTCCTACTACGTGGGCGAGGGCGTGAGCGGCCTGCTGCCCGCCCTGCTGGCGCTAGTCCAGGGGGCGGGGGCGGTCCGCTGCGTCAACGCCACTGGGCCCGGGAACGCCACGGCGGGCCCGCAGGCCCAGTACCTGCCCCCCAACTTCCCCGCTGACGTCTTCTTCTTCTTCCTGGGCGCCATGATGCTGGTCTGCCTGGCGGCGTTCGCGCTGCTGAACCGGCACCCCGCCGTGGCGGCCTCCCGGACTCTGCCGGGCCACGGGGTCAACAGGGGGGCCCCACAGGGCCGGAGGGGGGCGCAGCGTAAGCCACTGAAGGGCCCGGACGGGGCCGCCGGCGCCCGCTTCGGCAGCGGCGCCTACACCTGGACTCAGGTGTGCTACGTGTTCCTGGTCCTGGCCTGGACCAGCGCCCTGTCCAACACGGCGCTGCCGGCCGTGCAGGTCTACTCCTGCCTGCCCTACGGGACCCGGGCCTACCACCTGGCCGCCGCCATGGCCGCCGCCGCCAACCCGCTGGCCTGCTTCATCGCCATGCTCCGCCCCCTCAGGTCAACAGAAGCTGACACACAGGTTTACTCATCCTAGGAAAAAAGGGGAAAAATGTAAAAGTAGATTTTTTTAATTCATTCTATAATCCAAAATTGTGCCTTAAAAAGGCATAAATGCTTTTATTTATTTCAGAAAAAGAGTTTAAAACAAATGAGGTTAATTTTCTTCAAATGAATAAATAAAATAATAAAACCTTTATTTACTTCTATGGATTCAGAATTTAATTCTTTTTCTGGAATGAATTTAATCTTTTTTTTATCACAGATGAAAACTGTGGATCTTGGTTTTATCTGCAGCTTCAGCCCAAACACCTTCACACAAACTGATATTTCTTTATATTATGAATTTTATTTAAACACCTTTACACTAACTTCAATAGATCGAGTAGCACAAAGACATTAATCTAATTTTAAAACTATGAACGTGTCCAGATTAATTTCAGGCAGAAGTTCTTAACGTGGTTGATTCATAAATGACCAGATTAACGGTTAATGTGTTTGTCAGGTCCCTGGTGCTGATGGGGGTCCTCACAGCGCTGGGCAGCGGGGTCGGGGCGTTCATAATGAGCATGGCGGCCATGAGTCCGTGTCCGCCGCTGGTCGATGACGACGCCGGTGATGTCATCATCGTGAGTCCTCGATCCGCTCTGAATGACCTGGTTGGTTAAAGCGCTGATGTTTGCGTTGACTCACCTGTCTCCTGGCCAGGTGCTGGCCTGGACCTGCTGCATCCTGAGCCTGTCCTACGTCAAGGTGATGATCGGCGTGGTGCTGCGCGACGAGGGCCGCGGCGCCCTCCTGTGGTGCGGGGCGGTGGTGCAGCTGGGCTCTCTGCTGGGGGCCGTGACCATGTTCCCGCTGGTCAGTGTCTACTCCTATTTCTCGTCAGGAGACCCGTGCAGCACCAAATGTCCGTGAGCGGCTTCACGTAGGGACACACAGGACTGTGAGGAGTTGTGAGTTTTCAAATATACAGTAAAGCATGGATTAATATTACTGCTTTTAGGTCGTATTGAGCCAAAGTGATTGCTGCTGTATGGAAACACTATGAAATAGAGAGATAAAAACATGGTTCTCAAAGACCCCTCAGGCTCAGAAAATCATTTATTTTTATTATAACCATTAAAACCATTTATAGACAGAATTTCATTTAGTTGTATTTATTTCCTATTTTTTGTGTATTTTTCCTTTATCCCTTTAATTAATAAAATCAAAAAATGCTAAAGTAATACAAGCAACAACAGTGTAAACTATGAAGAACGTGTGCTAAAGTATATTTAAAGATTGTCTGAATCTTTGGTAGATATGTCATGTTGTTTCAATGCGTTAAGAATCCCTCATTTTGTTGCTGTTTTATAGGTAAACAGGGAGATTTTATTTCTGCTTTAGTTTCTTCATTGTCAGTTTTTTCCCATTCAATTTAGCTTTCTCATGTACATTCACATATTCTATTTGTATTTTTCCTAACAATCGTTTTTGTGTGCTGTGACTAAATAAAATTAAATGTCAAGTCCACTGGATATGGAGAGTGATTTCTTTATTATGCAGCAAACAAAGTTTGATATGAGATTAAAAAACGTTTTTTACGACATACTATAGTATGACCTTTTTTGGGCGACATACTATAGTATGACCTTTTTTGAGCGACATTCTATAGTATGACCTTTTTTGAGCGACATTCTATAGTATGACCTTTTTTGGGCGACATACTATAGTATGACCTATTTTGAGCGACATACTATAGTATGACCTTTTTTGGGCGACATAGTATAGTATGACCTTTTTTGAGCGACATACTATAGTATGACCTTTTTTTAACGACATAGTATAGTATGACCTTTTTTGGGCGACATACTATAGTATGACCTTTTTTGAGCGACATTCTATAGTATGACCTTTTTTGGGCGACATACTATAGTATGACCTATTTTGAGCGACATACTATAGTATGACCTTTTTTGGGCGACATAGTATAGTATGACCTTTTTTGAGCGACATACTATAGTATGACCTTTTTTTAACGACATAGTATAGTATGACCTTTTTTGAGTGACATAGTATAGTATGACCTTTTTTGAGTGACATACTATAGTATGACCTTTTTTGAGCGACATACTATAGTATGACTTATTTTGAGCGACATACTATAGTATGACCTTTTTTGGGCGACATAGTATAGTATGACCTTTTTTGGGCGACATAGTATAGTATGACCTTTTTTGAGCGACATAGTATAGTATGACCTTTTTTGAGCGACATAGTATAGTATGACCTTTTTTGAGCGACATACTATAGTATGACCTTTTTTGAGCGACATAGTATAGTATGACCTTTTTTGAGCGACATAGTATAGTATGACCTATTTTGAGCGACATAGTATAGTATGACGTTTTTTGGGCGACATACTATAGTATGACCTTTTTTGAGCGACATAGTATAGTATGACCTTTTTTGAGCGACATAGTATAGTATGACCTTTTTTGAGCGACATAGTATAGTATGACCTTTTTTGAGCGACATAGTATAGTATGACCTTTTTTGAGCGACATAGTATAGTATGACGTTTTTTGGGCGACATACTATAGTATGACCTTTTTTGAGCGACATAGTATAGTATGACCTTTTTTGGGCGACATACTATAGTATGACCTTTTTTAAGCGACATAGTATAGTATGACCTTTTTTGACCGACATACTATAGTATGACCTTTTTTGAGCGACATAGTATAGTATGACCTTTTTTGAGCGACATACTATAGTATGACCTTTTTTGAGCGACATAGTATAGTATGACCTTTTTTGAGCGACATAGTACAGTATGACCTTTTTTGAGCGACATAGTATAGTATGACCTTTTTTGAGCGACATACTATAGTATGACCTTTTCTGAGCGACATAGTATAGTATGACCTTTTTTGAGCGACATAGTATAGTATGACCTTTTTTGGGCGACATAGTATAGTATGACCTTTTTTGAGCGACATACTATAGTATGACCTTTTTCTGAGCGACATACTGTAGTATGACCTTTTTTGAGCGACATACTATAGTATGACCTTTTTTGAGCGACATACTATAGTATGACCTTTTTTGAGCGACATACTATAGTATGACCTTTTTTGAGCGACATACTATAGTATGACCTTTTTTGAGCGACATAGTATAGTATGACCTTTTTTGAGCGACATAGTATAGTATGACCTTTTTTGAGCGACATACTATAGTATGACCTTTTTTGAGCGACATAGTATAGTATGACCATTTTTGAGCGACATACTATAGTATGACCTTTTTTGAGCGACATAGTATAGTATGACCTTTTTTGAGCGACATACTATAGTATGACCTTTTTCTGAGCGACATACTGTAGTATGACCTTTTTTGAGCGACATAGTATAGTATGACCTTTTTTGAGCGACATACTATAGTATGACCTTTTTTGAGCGACATACTATAGTATGACCTTTTTTGAGCGACATACTATAGTATGACCTTTTTTGAGCGACATAGTATAGTATGACCTTTTTTGAGCGACATAGTATAGTATGACCTTTTTTGAGCGACATACTATAGTATGACCTTTTTTGAGCGACATAGTATAGTATGACCATTTTTGAGCGACATACTATAGTATGACCTTTTTTGAGCGACATAGTATAGTATGACCATTTTTGAGCGACATACTATAGTATGAAGGTTTTTGGACAACATACAATAGTATGACCTTTTTTGAGCGACATAGTATAGTATGACCTTTTTTGGGCGACATAGTATAGTATGACCTTTTTTTGGCGACATAGTATAGTATGACCTTTTTTGAGCGACATAGTATAGTATGACCTTTTTTGAGCGACATACTATAGTATGACCATTTTTGAGCGACATACTATAGTATGAAGGTTTTTGGACAACATACTATAGTATGACCTTTTTTGAGCGACATAGTATAGTATGACCATTTTTGAGCGACATACTATAGTATGAAGGTTTTTGGACAACATACTATAGTATGACCTTTTTTGAGCGACATAGTATAGTATGACCATTTTTGAGCGACATAGTATAGTATGACCATTTTTGAGCGACATACTATAGTATGACCTTTTTTGAGCGACATAGTATAATATGACCTTTTTTGAGCGACATGCTATAGTATGACGTTTTTTGGACAACATAGTATAGTATGATCTTTTTTGAGCGACATAGTATGACCTTTTTGTATGTTTTGTATGCTGTTTCTAAATAAAATCAAGCGGTCTACGCGCTGGTGTCGCTGGGCGCGGCGGCGGGCTTCCTGCTCGGCTTCCTGTGGCGGCGGACCGTGGCGGTGGGGGGCGCCCCCCGCAGCCTGGCCCTGCTGGTCCTGGCCTTCTTCCTGGCCGCCGTGGACTGCACGTCGTCCGTGACCTTCCTGCCCTTCATGGCGCGGCTGCCGCCCCGCTACCTGGCGTCCTACTACGTGGGCGAGGGCGTGAGCGGCCTGCTGCCCGCCCTGCTGGCGCTGGTCCAGGGGGCGGGGGCGGTCCGCTGCGTCAACGCCACTGGGCCCGGGAACGCCACGGCGGGCCCGCAGGCCCAGTACCTGCCCCCCAACTTCCCCGCTGACGTCTTCTTCTTCTTCCTGGGCGCCATGATGCTGGTCTGCCTGGCGGCGTTCGCGCTGCTGAACCGGCACCCCGCCGTGGCGGCCTCCCGGACTCTGCCGGGCCACGGGGTCAACAGGGGGGCCCCACAGGGCCGGAGGGGGGCGCAGCGTAAGCCACTGAAGGGCCCGGACGGGGCCGCCGGCGCCCGCTTCGGCAGCGGCGCCTACACCTGGACTCAGGTGTGCTACGTGTTCCTGGTCCTGGCCTGGACCAGCGCCCTGTCCAACACGGCGCTGCCGGCCGTGCAGGTCTACTCCTGCCTGCCCTACGGGACCCGGGCCTACCACCTGGCCGCCGCCATGGCCGCCGCCGCCAACCCGCTGGCCTGCTTCATCGCCATGCTCCGCCCCCTCAGGTCAACAGAAGCTGACACACAGGTTTACTCATCCTAGGAAAAAAGGGGAAAAATGTAAAAGTAGATTTTTTTAATTCATTCTATAATCCAAAATTGTGCCTTAAAAAGGCATAAATGCTTTTATTTATTTCAGAAAAAGAGTTTAAAACAAATGAGGTTAATTTTCTTCAAATGAATAAATAAAATAATAAAACCTTTATTTACTTCTATGGATTCAGAATTTAATTCTTTTTCTGGAATGAATTTAATCTTTTTTTTATCACAGATGAAAACTGTGGATCTTGGTTTTATCTGCAGCTTCAGCCCAAACACCTTCACACAAACTGATATTTCTTTATATTATGAATTTTATTTAAACACCTTTACACTAACTTCAATAGATCGAGTAGCACAAAGACATTAATCTAATTTTAAAACTATGAACGTGTCCAGATTAATTTCAGGCAGAAGTTCTTAACGTGGTTGATTCATAAATGACCAGATTAACGGTTAATGTGTTTGTCAGGTCCCTGGTGCTGATGGGGGTCCTCACAGCGCTGGGCAGCGGGGTCGGGGCGTTCATAATGAGCATGGCGGCCATGAGTCCGTGTCCGCCGCTGGTCGATGACGACGCCGGTGATGTCATCATCGTGAGTCCTCGATCCGCTCTGAATGACCTGGTTGGTTAAAGCGCTGATGTTTGCGTTGACTCACCTGTCTCCTGGCCAGGTGCTGGCCTGGACCTGCTGCATCCTGAGCCTGTCCTACGTCAAGGTGATGATCGGCGTGGTGCTGCGCGACGAGGGCCGCGGCGCCCTCCTGTGGTGCGGGGCGGTGGTGCAGCTGGGCTCTCTGCTGGGGGCCGTGACCATGTTCCCGCTGGTCAGTGTCTACTCCTATTTCTCGTCAGGAGACCCGTGCAGCACCAAATGTCCGTGAGCGGCTTCACGTAGGGACACACAGGACTGTGAGGAGTTGTGAGTTTTCAAATATACAGTAAAGCATGGATTAATATTACTGCTTTTAGGTCGTATTGAGCCAAAGTGATTGCTGCTGTATGGAAACACTATGAAATAGAGAGATAAAAACATGGTTCTCAAAGACCCCTCAGGCTCAGAAAATCATTTATTTTTATTATAACCATTAAAACCATTTATAGACAGAATTTCATTTAGTTGTATTTATTTCCTATTTTTTGTGTATTTTTCCTTTATCCCTTTAATTAATAAAATCAAAAAATGCTAAAGTAATACAAGCAACAACAGTGTAAACTATGAAGAACGTGTGCTAAAGTATATTTAAAGATTGTCTGAATCTTTGGTAGATATGTCATGTTGTTTCAATGCGTTAAGAATCCCTCATTTTGTTGCTGTTTTATAGGTAAACAGGGAGATTTTATTTCTGCTTTAGTTTCTTCATTGTCAGTTTTTTCCCATTCAATTTAGCTTTCTCATGTACATTCACATATTCTATTTGTATTTTTCCTAACAATCGTTTTTGTGTGCTGTGACTAAATAAAATTAAATGTCAAGTCCACTGGATATGGAGAGTGATTTCTTTATTATGCAGCAAACAAAGTTTGATATGAGATTAAAAAACGTTTTTTACGACATACTATAGTATGACCTTTTTTGGGCGACATACTATAGTATGACCTTTTTTGAGCGACATTCTATAGTATGACCTTTTTTGAGCGACATTCTATAGTATGACCTTTTTTGGGCGACATACTATAGTATGACCTATTTTGAGCGACATACTATAGTATGACCTTTTTTGGGCGACATAGTATAGTATGACCTTTTTTGAGCGACATACTATAGTATGACCTTTTTTTAACGACATAGTATAGTATGACCTTTTTTGGGCGACATACTATAGTATGACCTTTTTTGAGCGACATTCTATAGTATGACCTTTTTTGGGCGACATACTATAGTATGACCTATTTTGAGCGACATACTATAGTATGACCTTTTTTGGGCGACATAGTATAGTATGACCTTTTTTGAGCGACATACTATAGTATGACCTTTTTTTAACGACATAGTATAGTATGACCTTTTTTGAGTGACATAGTATAGTATGACCTTTTTTGAGTGACATACTATAGTATGACCTTTTTTGAGCGACATACTATAGTATGACTTATTTTGAGCGACATACTATAGTATGACCTTTTTTGGGCGACATAGTATAGTATGACCTTTTTTGGGCGACATAGTATAGTATGACCTTTTTTGAGCGACATAGTATAGTATGACCTTTTTTGAGCGACATAGTATAGTATGACCTTTTTTGAGCGACATACTATAGTATGACCTTTTTTGAGCGACATAGTATAGTATGACCTTTTTTGAGCGACATAGTATAGTATGACCTATTTTGAGCGACATAGTATAGTATGACGTTTTTTGGGCGACATACTATAGTATGACCTTTTTTGAGCGACATAGTATAGTATGACCTTTTTTGAGCGACATAGTATAGTATGACCTTTTTTGAGCGACATAGTATAGTATGACCTTTTTTGAGCGACATAGTATAGTATGACCTTTTTTGAGCGACATAGTATAGTATGACGTTTTTTGGGCGACATACTATAGTATGACCTTTTTTGAGCGACATAGTATAGTATGACCTTTTTTGGGCGACATACTATAGTATGACCTTTTTTAAGCGACATAGTATAGTATGACCTTTTTTGACCGACATACTATAGTATGACCTTTTTTGAGCGACATAGTATAGTATGACCTTTTTTGAGCGACATACTATAGTATGACCTTTTTTGAGCGACATAGTATAGTATGACCTTTTTTGAGCGACATAGTACAGTATGACCTTTTTTGAGCGACATAGTATAGTATGACCTTTTTTGAGCGACATACTATAGTATGACCTTTTCTGAGCGACATAGTATAGTATGACCTTTTTTGAGCGACATAGTATAGTATGACCTTTTTTGGGCGACATAGTATAGTATGACCTTTTTTGAGCGACATACTATAGTATGACCTTTTTCTGAGCGACATACTGTAGTATGACCTTTTTTGAGCGACATACTATAGTATGACCTTTTTTGAGCGACATACTATAGTATGACCTTTTTTGAGCGACATACTATAGTATGACCTTTTTTGAGCGACATACTATAGTATGACCTTTTTTGAGCGACATAGTATAGTATGACCTTTTTTGAGCGACATAGTATAGTATGACCTTTTTTGAGCGACATACTATAGTATGACCTTTTTTGAGCGACATAGTATAGTATGACCATTTTTGAGCGACATACTATAGTATGACCTTTTTTGAGCGACATAGTATAGTATGACCTTTTTTGAGCGACATACTATAGTATGACCTTTTTCTGAGCGACATACTGTAGTATGACCTTTTTTGAGCGACATAGTATAGTATGACCTTTTTTGAGCGACATACTATAGTATGACCTTTTTTGAGCGACATACTATAGTATGACCTTTTTTGAGCGACATACTATAGTATGACCTTTTTTGAGCGACATAGTATAGTATGACCTTTTTTGAGCGACATAGTATAGTATGACCTTTTTTGAGCGACATACTATAGTATGACCTTTTTTGAGCGACATAGTATAGTATGACCATTTTTGAGCGACATACTATAGTATGACCTTTTTTGAGCGACATAGTATAGTATGACCATTTTTGAGCGACATACTATAGTATGAAGGTTTTTGGACAACATACTATAGTATGACCTTTTTTGAGCGACATAGTATAGTATGACCTTTTTTCAGCGACATAGTATAGTATGACCTTTTTTGGGCGACATAGTATAGTATGACCTTTTTTTGGCGACATAGTATAGTATGACCTTTTTTGAGCGACATAGTATAGTATGACCTTTTTTGAGCGACATACTATAGTATGACCATTTTTGAGCGACATACTATAGTATGAAGGTTTTTGGACAACATACTATAGTATGACCTTTTTTGAGCGACATAGTATAGTATGACCATTTTTGAGCGACATAGTATAGTATGACCATTTTTGAGCGACATACTATAGTATGACCTTTTTTGAGCGACATAGTATAATATGACCTTTTTTGAGCGACATGCTATAGTATGACGTTTTTTGGACAACATAGTATAGTATGATCTTTTTTGAGCGACATAGTATGACCTTTTTGTATGTTTTGTATGCTGTTTCTAAATAAAATCAAGCGGTCTACGCGCTGGTGTCGCTGGGCGCGGCGGCGGGCTTCCTGCTCGGCTTCCTGTGGCGGCGGACCGTGGCGGTGGGGGGCGCCCCCCGCAGCCTGGCCCTGCTGGTCCTGGCCTTCTTCCTGGCCGCCGTGGACTGCACGTCGTCCGTGACCTTCCTGCCCTTCATGGCGCGGCTGCCGCCCCGCTACCTGGCGTCCTACTACGTGGGCGAGGGCGTGAGCGGCCTGCTGCCCGCCCTGCTGGCGCTGGTCCAGGGGGCGGGGGCGGTCCGCTGCGTCAACGCCACTGGGCCCGGGAACGCCACGGCGGGCCCGCAGGCCCAGTACCTGCCCCCCAACTTCCCCGCTGACGTCTTCTTCTTCTTCCTGGGCGCCATGATGCTGGTCTGCCTGGCGGCGTTCGCGCTGCTGAACCGGCACCCCGCCGTGGCGGCCTCCCGGACTCTGCCGGGCCACGGGGTCAACAGGGGGGCCCCACAGGGCCGGAGGGGGGCGCAGCGTAAGCCACTGAAGGGCCCGGACGGGGCCGCCGGCGCCCGCTTCGGCAGCGGCGCCTACACCTGGACTCAGGTGTGCTACGTGTTCCTGGTCCTGGCCTGGACCAGCGCCCTGTCCAACACGGCGCTGCCGGCCGTGCAGGTCTACTCCTGCCTGCCCTACGGGACCCGGGCCTACCACCTGGCCGCCGCCATGGCCGCCGCCGCCAACCCGCTGGCCTGCTTCATCGCCATGCTCCGCCCCCTCAGGTCAACAGAAGCTGACACACAGGTTTACTCATCCTAGGAAAAAAGGGGAAAAATGTAAAAGTAGATTTTTTTAATTCATTCTATAATCCAAAATTGTGCCTTAAAAAGGCATAAATGCTTTTATTTATTTCAGAAAAAGAGTTTAAAACAAATGAGGTTAATTTTCTTCAAATGAATAAATAAAATAATAAAACCTTTATTTACTTCTATGGATTCAGAATTTAATTCTTTTTCTGGAATGAATTTAATCTTTTTTTTATCACAGATGAAAACTGTGGATCTTGGTTTTATCTGCAGCTTCAGCCCAAACACCTTCACACAAACTGATATTTCTTTATATTATGAATTTTATTTAAACACCTTTACACTAACTTCAATAGATCGAGTAGCACAAAGACATTAATCTAATTTTAAAACTATGAACGTGTCCAGATTAATTTCAGGCAGAAGTTCTTAACGTGGTTGATTCATAAATGACCAGATTAACGGTTAATGTGTTTGTCAGGTCCCTGGTGCTGATGGGGGTCCTCACAGCGCTGGGCAGCGGGGTCGGGGCGTTCATAATGAGCATGGCGGCCATGAGTCCGTGTCCGCCGCTGGTCGATGACGACGCCGGTGATGTCATCATCGTGAGTCCTCGATCCGCTCTGAATGACCTGGTTGGTTAAAGCGCTGATGTTTGCGTTGACTCACCTGTCTCCTGGCCAGGTGCTGCTGCATCCTGAGCCTGTCCTACGTCAAGGTGATGATCGGCGTGGTGCTGCGCGACGAGGGCCGCGGCGCCCTCCTGTGGTGCGGGGCGGTGGTGCAGCTGGGCTCTCTGCTGGGGGCCGTGACCATGTTCCCGCTGGTCAGTGTCTACTCCTATTTCTCGTCAGGAGACCCGTGCAGCACCAAATGTCCGTGAGCGGCTTCACGTAGGGACACACAGGACTGTGAGGGTTTCAGATTTCAAATGTTTTCCTACAAAGTAAAAGACTTTTACATGTTTTCAAATATACAGTAAAGCATGGATTTAATATTACTGCTTTTACGTCTTATTGAGCCAAAGTGATTGCTGCTGTATGGAAACACTATGAAATAGAGAGATAAAAACATGGTTCTCAAAGACCCCTCAGGCTCAGAAAATAATTTATTTTTATTATAACCATTAAAACCATTTATAGACAGAATTTCATTTAGTTGTATTTATTTCCTATTTTTTGTGTATTTTTCCTTTATCCCTTTAATTAATAAAATCAAAAAATGCTAAAGTAATACAAGCAACAACAGTGTAAACTATGAAGAACGTGTGCTAAAGTATATTTAAAGATTGTCTGAATCTTTGGTAGATATGTCATGTTGTTTTAGTGCGTTAAGAATCCCTCATTTTGTTGCTGTTTTATAGGTAAACAGGGAGATTTTATTTCTGCTTTAGTTTCTACATTGTCAGTTTTTTCCCATTCAATTTAGCTTTCTCATGTACATTCACATATTCTATTTGTATTTTTCCTAACAATCGTTTTTGTATGCTGTGACTAAATAAAATTAAATGTCAAGTCCACTGGATATGGAGAGTGATTTCTTTATTATGCAGCAAACAAAGTTTGATATGAGATTAAAAAACGTTTTTACGACATACTATAGTATGACCTTTTTTGAGCGACATAGTATAGTATGACCTTTTTTGAGCGACATAGTATAGTATGACCTTTTTTGAGCGACATAGTATAGTATGACCTTTTTTGAGCGACATACTATAGTATGACCTTTTTTGAGCGACATAGTATAGTATGACCTTTCTTGAGCGACATAGTATAGTATGACCTTTTTTGAGCGACATACTATAGTATGACCTTTTTTGAGCGACATAGTATAGTATGACCTTTCTTGAGCGACATAGTATAGTATGACCTTTTTTGAGCGACATAGTATAGTATGACCTTTTTTGAGCGACATAGTATAGTATGACCTTTTTTGAGCGACATAGTATAGTATGACCTTTTTTGAGCAACATAGTATAGTATGACCTTTTTTGGGCGACATAGTATAGTATGACCTTTTTTGAGCGACATAGTATAGTATGACCTTTTTTGAGCGACATAGTATAGTATGACCTTTTTTGAGCGACATACTATAGTATGACCTTTTTTGAGCAACATAGTATAGTATGACCTTTTTTGGGCGACATACTATAGTATGACCTTTTTTGAACGACATACTATAGTATGACCTTTTTTGAGCGACATAGTATAGTATGACCTTTCTTGAGCGACATAGTATAGTATGACCTTTTTTGAGCGACATACTATAGTATGACCTTTTTTGGGCGACATAGTATAGTATGACCTTTTTTGAGCGACATAGTATAGTATGACCTTTTTTGAGCGACATACTATAGTATGACCTTTTTTGAGCGACATAGTATAGTATGACCTTTTTTGAGCGACATACTATAGTATGACCTTTTTTGAGCGACATAGTATAGTATGACCTTTCTTGAGCGACATAGTATAGTATGACCTTTTTTGAGCGACATAGTATAGTATGACCTTTTTTGAGCGACATAGTATAGTATGACCTTTTTTGAGCGACATAGTATAGTATGACCTTTTTTGAGCAACATAGTATAGTATGACCTTTTTTGGGCGACATACTATAGTATGACCTTTTTTGAACGACATAGTATAGTATGACCTTTTTTGGGCGACATACTATAGTATGACCTTTTTTGAACGACATAGTATAGTATGACCTTTTTTGGGCGACATACTATAGTATGACCTTTTTTGAGCGACATAGTATAGTATGACCTTTTTTGGGCGACATACTATAGTATGACCTTTTTTGAACGACATAGTATAGTATGACCTTTTTTGGGCGACATACTATAGTATGACCTTTTTTGAACGACATAGTATAGTATGACCTTTTTTGGGCGACATACTATAGTATGACCTTTTTTGAACGACATAGTATAGTATGACCTTTTTTGGGCGACATACTATAGTATGACCTTTTTTGAGCGACATAGTATAGTATGACCTTTTTTGAGCGACATAGTATAGTATGACCTTTTTTGAGCGACATAGTATAGTATGACCTTTTTTGAGCGACATAGTATAGTATGACCTTTTTTGAGCGACATAGTATAGTATGACCTTTTTTGAGCAACATAGTATAGTATGACCTTTTTTGGGCGACATACTATAGTATGACCTTTTTTGAACGACATACTATAGTATGACCTTTTTTGAGCGACATAGTATAGTATGACCTTTCTTGAGCGACATAGTATAGTATGACCTTTTTTGAGCGACATACTATAGTATGACCTTTTTTGGGCGACATAGTATAGTATGACCTTTTTTGAGCGACATAGTATAGTATGACCTTTTTTGAGCGACATACTATAGTATGACCTTTTTTGAGCGACATAGTATAGTATGACCTTTTTTGAGCGACATAGTATAGTATGACCTTTTTTGAGCGACATAGTATAGTATGACCTTTTTTGAGCGACATAGTATAGTATGACCTTTTTTGAGCGACATAGTATAGTATGACCTTTTTTGAGCGACATAGTATAGTATGACCTTTTTTGAGCGACATACTATAGTATGACCTTTTTTGAGCAACATAGTATAGTATGACCTTTTTTGGGCGACATACTATAGTATGACCTTTTTTGAACGACATAGTATAGTATGACCTTTTTTGGGCGACATACTATAGTATGACCTTTTTTGAACGACATAGTATAGTATGACCTTTTTTGGGCGACATACTATAGTATGACCTTTTTTGAACGACATAGTATAGTATGACCTTTTTTGAGCGACATAGTATAGTATGACCTTTTTTGGGCGACATAGTATAGTATGACCTTTTTTGGGCGACATAGTATAGTATGACCTATTTTGAGCGACATACTATAGTATGACCTTTTTTGGGCGACATAGTATAGTATGACCTTTTTTGAGCGACATACTATAGTATGACCTTTTTTGAGCGACATAGTATAGTATGACCTTTTTTGAGCGACAAACTATAGTATGACCTTTTTTGAGCGACATAGTATAGTATGACCTTTTTTGAGCGACATACTATAGTATGACCTTTTTTGAGCGACATAGTATAGTATGACCTTTCTTGAGCGACATAGTATAGTATGACCTTTTTTGAGCGACATACTATAGTATGACCTTTCTTGAGCGACATAGTATAGTATGACCTTTTTTGAGCGACATACTATAGTATGACCTTTTTTGAGCGACATAGTATAGTATGACCTTTTTTGAGCGACATACTATAGTATGACCTTTTTTGAGCGACATAGTATAGTATGACCTTTTTTGAGCGACATACTATAGTATGACCTTTTTTGAGCGACATAGTATAGTATGACCTTTTTTGAGCGACATAGTATAGTATGACCTTTTTTGAGCGACATAGTATAGTATGACCTTTTTTGGGCGACATAGTATAGTATGACCTTTTTTGAGCGACATAGTATAGTATGACCTTTTTTGAGCGACATACTATAGTATGACCTTTTTTGAGCGACATAGTATAGTATGACCTTTTTTGAGCGACATACTATAGTATGACCTTTTTTGAGCGACATAGTATAGTATGACCTTTCTTGAGCGACATAGTATAGTATGACCTTTTTTGAGCGACATAGTATAGTATGACCTTTTTTGAGCGACATAGTATAGTATGACCTTTTTTGAGCGACATAGTATAGTATGACCTTTTTTGAGCAACATAGTATAGTATGACCTTTTTTGGGCGACATACTATAGTATGACCTTTTTTGAACGACATAGTATAGTATGACCTTTTTTGGGCGACATACTATAGTATGACCTTTTTTGAACGACATAGTATAGTATGACCTTTTTTGGGCGACATACTATAGTATGACCTTTTTTGAGCAACATAGTATAGTATGACCTTTTTTGGGCGACATACTATAGTATGACCTTTTTTGAACGACATAGTATAGTATGACCTTTTTTGGGCGACATACTATAGTATGACCTTTTTTGAACGACATAGTATAGTATGACCTTTTTTGGGCGACATACTATAGTATGACCTTTTTTGAACGACATAGTATAGTATGACCTTTTTTGGGCGACATACTATAGTATGACCTTTTTTGAGCGACATAGTATAGTATGACCTTTTTTGAGCGACATAGTATAGTATGACCTTTTTTGAGCGACATAGTATAGTATGACCTTTTTTGAGCGACATAGTATAGTATGACCTTTTTTGAGCGACATACTATAGTATGACCTTTTTTGAGCAACATAGTATAGTATGACCTTTTTTGGGCGACATACTATAGTATGACCTTTTTTGAACGACATACTATAGTATGACCTTTTTTGAGCGACATAGTATAGTATGACCTTTCTTGAGCGACATAGTATAGTATGACCTTTTTTGAGCGACATACTATAGTATGACCTTTTTTGGGCGACATAGTATAGTATGACCTTTTTTGAGCGACATAGTATAGTATGACCTTTTTTGAGCGACATACTATAGTATGACCTTTTTTGAGCGACATAGTATAGTATGACCTTTTTTGAGCGACATAGTATAGTATGACCTTTTTTGAGCGACATAGTATAGTATGACCTTTTTTGAGCGACATAGTATAGTATGACCTTTTTTGAGCGACATAGTATAGTATGACCTTTTTTGAGCGACATACTATAGTATGACCTTTTTTGAGCAACATAGTATAGTATGACCTTTTTTGGGCGACATACTATAGTATGACCTTTTTTGAACGACATAGTATAGTATGACCTTTTTTGGGCGACATACTATAGTATGACCTTTTTTGAACGACATAGTATAGTATGACCTTTTTTGGGCGACATACTATAGTATGACCTTTTTTGAACGACATAGTATAGTATGACCTTTTTTGAGCGACATAGTATAGTATGACCTTTTTTGGGCGACATAGTATAGTATGACCTTTTTTGGGCGACATAGTATAGTATGACCTATTTTGAGCGACATACTATAGTATGACCTTTTTTGGGCGACATAGTATAGTATGACCTTTTTTGAGCGACATACTATAGTATGACCTTTTTTGAGCGACATAGTATAGTATGACCTTTTTTGAGCGACAAACTATAGTATGACCTTTTTTGAGCGACATAGTATAGTATGACCTTTTTTGAGCGACATACTATAGTATGACCTTTTTTGAGCGACAGTATAGTATGACCTTTCTTGAGCGACATAGTATAGTATGACCTTTTTTGAGCGACATACTATAGTATGACCTTTTTTGAGCGACATAGTATAGTATGACCTTTTTTGAGCGACATACTATAGTATGACCTTTTTTGAGCGACATAGTATAGTATGACCTTTTTTGAGCGACATACTATAGTATGACCTTTTTTGAGCGACATAGTATAGTATGACCTTTTTTGAGCGACATAGTATAGTATGACCTTTTTTGAGCGACATAGTATAGTATGACCTTTTTTAAGCGACATAGTATAGTATGACCTTTTTTGAGCGACATAGTATAGTATGACCTTTTTTGAGCGACATACTATAGTATGACCTTTTTTGAACGACATAGTATAGTATGACCTTTTTTGAGCAACATAGTATAGTATGACCTTTTTTGGGCGACATACTATAGTATGACCTTTTTTGAACGACATACTATAGTATGACCTTTTTTGAACGACATAGTATAGTATGACCTTTTTTGAGCGACATACTATAGTATGACCTTTTTTGAGCGACATACTATAGTATGACCTTTTTTGGGCGACATACTATAGTATGACCTTTTTTGAGCGACATACTATAGTATGACCTTTTTTGAGCGACATACTATAGTATGACCTTTTTTGAGCGACATACTATAGTATGACCTTTTTTGGGCGACATACTATAGTATGACCTTTTTTGGGCGACATACTATAGTATGACCTTTTTTGAGCGACATACTATAGTATGACCTTTTTTGAGCGACATACTATAGTATGACCTTTTTTGAGCGACATACTATAGTATGACCTTTTTTGAGCGACATAGTATAGTATGAAGGTTTTTGAGCGACATAGTATAGTATGACCTTTTTTGAGCGACATACTATAGTATGACCTTTTTTGAGCGACATAGTATAGTATGAAGGTTTTTGAGCGACATAGTATAGTATGACCTTTTTTGAGCGACATAGTATAGTATGACCATTTTTTAAGGACATACTATAGTATGACCTTTTTTGAGCGACATAGTATAGTATGACCTTTTTTGAGCGACATAGTATAGTATTAACGTTTTTTGAGCGACATAGTATAGTATGACCTTTTTTTAAGGACATACTATAGTATGACCTTTTTTGAGCGACATAGTATAGTATGAAGGTTTTTGGACAACATACTATAGTATGACGTTTTTTGGACAACATACTATAGTATGACCTTTTTGAGCGACATAGTATAGTATGACCATTTTTGAGCGACATACTATAGTATGAAGGTTTTTGGACAACATACTATAGTATGACGTTTTTTGGACAACATACTATAGTATGACCTTTTTGAGCGACATAGTATAGTATGACCTTTTTTGAGCGACATACTATAGTATGACCTTTTTTGAGCGACATAGAATAGTATGACCTTTTTTGAGCGACATAGTATAGTATGACCTTTTTTGAGCGATATAGTATAGTATGACCTTTTTTGAGCGCCATAGTATAGTATGACCTTTTTTGAGCGACATACTATAGTATGACCTTTTTTGGGCGACATAGTATAGTATGACCATTTTTGAGCGACATACTATAGTATGACCTTTTTTGGGCGACATACTATAGTATGACCTTTTTTGAGCGACATACTATAGTATGACCTTTTTTGAGCGACATACTATAGTATGACCTTTTTTGAGCGACATACTATAGTATGACCTTTTTTGAGCGACATAGTATAGTATGAAGGTTTTTGGACAACATACTATAGTATGACGTTTTTTGGACAACATACTATAGTATGACCTTTTTGAGCGACATAGTATAGTATGACCATTTTTGAGCGACATACTATAGTATGAAGGTTTTTGGACAACATACTATAGTATGACGTTTTTTGGACAACATACTATAGTATGACCTTTTTGAGCGACATAGTATAGTATGACCTTTTTTGAGCGACATACTATAGTATGACCTTTTTTGAGCGACATAGAATAGTATGACCTTTGTTGAGCGACATAGTATAGTATGACCTTTTTTGAGCGATATAGTATAGTATGACCTTTTTTGAGCGATATAGTATAGTATGACCTTTTTTGAGCGCCATAGTATAGTATGACCTTTTTTGAGCGACATACTATAGTATGACCTTTTTTGGGCGACATAGTATAGTATGACCATTTTTGAGCGACATACTATAGTATGACCTTTTTTGGGCGACATACTATAGTATGACCTTTTTTGAGCGACATACTATAGTATGACCTTTTTTGAGCGACATAGTATAGTATGACCTTTTTTGAGCGACATACTATAGTATGACCTTTTTTGAGCGACATAGTATAGTATGACCTTTTTTTAACGACATAGTATAGTATGACCTATTTTGAGTGACATAGTATAGTATGACCTTTTTTGAGCGACATAGTATAGTATGACCTTTTTTGGGCGACATAGTATAGTATGACCTTTTTTGAGCGACATACTATAGTATGACCTTTTTTGAGCGACATAGTATAGTATGACCTTTTTTGAGCGACAAACTATAGTATGACCTTTTTTGAGCGACATAGTATAGTATGACCTTTTTTGAGCGACATACTATAGTATGACCTTTTTTGAGCGACATAGTATAGTATGACCTTTCTTGAGCGACATAGTATAGTATGAACTTTTTTGAGCGACATACTATAGTATGACCTTTTTTGAGCGACATAGTATAGTATGACCTTTTTTGAGCGACATACTATAGTATGACCTTTTTTGAGCGACATAGTATAGTATGACCTTTTTTGAGCGACATACTATAGTATGACCTTTTTTGAGCGACATAGTATAGTATGACCTTTTTTGAGCGACATAGTATAGTATGACCTTTTTTGAGCGACATAGTATAGTATGACCTTTTTTGAGCGACATAGTATAGTATGACCTTTTTTGAGCGACATAGTATAGTATGACCTTTTTTGAGCGACATACTATAGTATGACCTTTTTTGAGCGACATAGTATAGTATGACCTTTTTTGGGCGACATACTATAGTATGACCTTTTTTGAACGACATACTATAGTATGACCTTTTTTGAACGACATAGTATAGTATGACCTTTTTTGAGCGACATACTATAGTATGACCTTTTTTGAGCGACATACTATAGTATGACCTTTTTTGGGCGACATACTATAGTATGACCTTTTTTGAGCGACATACTATAGTATGACCTTTTTTGAGCGACATACTATAGTATGACCTTTTTTGAGCGACATACTATAGTATGACCTTTTTTGAGCGACATAGTATAGTATGAAGGTTTTTGAGCGACATAGTATAGTATGACCTTTTTTGAGCGACATACTATAGTATGACCTTTTTTGACCGACATAGTATAGTATGAAGGTTTTTGAGCGACATAGTATAGTATGACCTTTTTTGAGCGACATAGTATAGTATGACCATTTTTTAAGGACATACTATAGTATGACCTTTTTTGAGCGACATAGTATAGTATGACCTTTTTTGAGCGACATAGTATAGTATTAACGTTTTTTGAGCGACATAGTATAGTATGACCTTTTTTTAAGGACATACTATAGTATGACCTTTTTTGAGCGACATAGTATAGTATGAAGGTTTTTGGACAACATACTATAGTATGACGTTTTTTGGACAACATACTATAGTATGACCTTTTTGAGCGACATAGTATAGTATGACCATTTTTGAGCGACATACTATAGTATGAAGGTTTTTGGACAACATACTATAGTATGACGTTTTTTGGACAACATACTATAGTATGACCTTTTTGAGCGACATAGTATAGTATGACCTTTTTTGAGCGCCATAGTATAGTATGACCTTTTTTGAGCGACATACTATAGTATGACCTTTTTTGGGCGACATAGTATAGTATGACCATTTTTGAGCGACATACTATAGTATGACCTTTTTTGGGCGACATACTATAGTATGACCTTTTTTGAGCGACATACTATAGTATGACCTTTTTTGAGCGACATACTATAGTATGACCTTTTTTGAGCGACATACTATAGTATGACCTTTTTTGAGCGACATAGTGTAGTATGACCTTTTTTGAGCGACATAGTATAGTATGACCTTTTTTTGGCGACATAGTATAGTATGACCTTTTTTGAGCGACATACTATAGTATGACCTTTTTTGAGCGACATAGTATAGTATGAAGGTTTTTGGACAACATACTATAGTATGACGTTTTTTGGACAACATACTATAGTATGACCTTTTTGAGCGACATAGTATAGTATGACCATTTTTGAGCGACATACTATAGTATGAAGGTTTTTGGACAACATACTATAGTATGACGTTTTTTGGACAACATACTATAGTATGACCTTTTTGAGCGACATAGTATAGTATGACCTTTTTTGAGCGCCATAGTATAGTATGACCTTTTTTGAGCGACATACTATAGTATGACCTTTTTTGGGCGACATAGTATAGTATGACCATTTTTGAGCGACATACTATAGTATGACCTTTTTTGGGCGACATACTATAGTATGACCTTTTTTGAGCGACATACTATAGTATGACCTTTTTTGAGCGACATACTATAGTATGACCTTTTTTGAGCGACATACTATAGTATGACCTTTTTTGAGCGACATAGTGTAGTATGACCTTTTTTGAGCGACATAGTATAGTATGACCTTTTTTTGGCGACATAGTATAGTATGACCTTTTTTGAGCGACATACTATAGTATGACCTTTTTTGAGCGACATAGTATAGTATGAAGGTTTTTGGACAACATACTATAGTCCAATTCAATTCAATTCAATTTAATTTATTTGTATAGCCCAGAATCACAAATCAGATTTGCCCCAAAGGGCTTTACATTGTGTACAAAAGCAACACAACATCCCCTGTCCTTAGACCCTCACATCGTACAAGGTAAAACTCCCTAAAAAACCCCTTTAACAGGGAGAAAAAACGGAAGAACCCTCAGGAAGAGTAACAGAGGAGGAATCCCTCTTCCAGGACGGACAGGCGTGCAGTAGATGATGTGTGCAGGTGGAGAACATTACAGAGAAATTTGAATATTACAAACAAACAGAAATGTAATGAATGTTGGTAGAAGTGGAGGATGAGGAGCAGGATCCATCATAGCTTTCAGGTTTCACCAAGGCAGCCTCAGACCCTCCAACATCCGTAGATCCCTGAGTGGCTGTACTGCAGCATGCTCTGTGAAAGAGAAAACACAGGGCAGGACTCCGGAACCACAGCAGATTTAAAAGTACAGTAGTGGTACAACAGTATCACAGATAGAAGAAGAAAAAGAAGCCCAGGGCATCTCATGAGGACCCGGCAGACTCTCCTATCGCAGCATAACTATAACTAGGCCAGCCAAGGCCGGCCCTAACTATATGCTTCATCGAACAGGAACGTTTTTAACCTATTCTTAAATATAGGAAGGGTGTCTGCCCCCCGGACTGAGATTGGAAGACGGTTCCACAGGAGAGGAGCCTGGAAGTTGAAGGCTCTGCCTCCTGTTTTAATTTTAGAAATTCTGGGAACCTCCAATAAGCTGCATATTGGGAGCGTAATGTTCTTGATGGGCGATATGGGACTAAGAGATCCCTAAGGTAGGATGGAGCCTGACCGTTGAGTGCTTTATAGGTGAGGAGCAGGATTTTAAATTCTATACGAGATTTTACAGGAAGCCAGTGTAGAGCGGCTAATACAGGTGAGATATGCTCTCTTCTTCTAGTGCCGGTTAATAAACGAGCAGCTGCATTCTGGATCAGCTGGAGAGTCCTTACAGACTTTTTGGTGCAACCCGACAGTAAAGAGTTGCAGTAGTCAAGCCTGGAAGTAATAAATGCATGGATAAGTTTTTCTGCATCTTTCAGAGACAGGAAGTGTCTGATCTTTGCTATGTTGCGTAGGTGGATAAAAGCAGTCCTAGAGATATGTTTAATGTGGGCAGAGAATGACAGGTCTTGGTCCAAGATGACTCCCAGGTTTTTCACCGTGGAGCTAGAGGCCAGGGAGATGTCATCCAGGATACCTATATCACTGGATATGGAGTTCCTCAGGATTTCAGACCCGAGTACAATAATTTCAGTTTTTTCTGAATTCAGTAGAAGGAAATTGCAGGTCATCCAGGATTTTATATCCTTAAGACAGGCTTGAAGTTTAGCTAGTAGTATGACCTTTTTGAGCGACATAGTATAGTATGACCATTTTTGAGCAACATACTATAGTATGAAGGTTTTTGGACAACATACTATAGTATGACGTTTTTTGGACAACATACTATAGTATGACCTTTTTGAGCGACATTGTATAGTATGACCTTTTTTGGGCGACATAGTATAGTATGATCTTTTTTGAGCGACATAGTATGACTTTTTTGTATGTTTTGTATGCTGTTTCTAAATAAAATAAAAATTCAGGTACACTGGGTACAGAGTGACTTCTTTGTTATGCAGAAAACAAGACAGGTGTAATATGGGATAAAAAAAGATTTTGAATGAAATTATCTTTAAAAATCTAAAAAAAGTTCAACATTTGTGTGCATGCAACTATATGTATGGTTAAGTATATATATATGTATATATAACTACCTGTATATGGCTTTTTTCCCCCCTACATGCTATGATATGAAGATTTTATGACATTGGGCAAAGTGAGTAGAAATCACACTGACCACAAGGTGTCAGTATTCACCACCACTTTGAACCACAGAACAGTATATGGGATGATATAAAGAACAGGCAGATATAATAAAAATATGGAACACGAAGCTGCTGAAGTGTTTCAGTGGTGACATGAAGGCTTTTTAACTGATGAAAGGTTGAACTCTGCAGCACTACGTTGATTCTTTATCGCTGCAGGAGCTTTTCCTGCTTCAGTTTGTACATTGTCTCCCCTCAGTTTTTGTTTTTCATTGTGATTTTCTATTTGTATTTTTTCCTGACAATCGGTTTTGTAAGCTGTTTCTAAATAAAATTGAAAGTCAAGTACACTGGGTATGGAGAGAGATTGCTTTATTATGCAGTAAACAAGTACAGGTTCAATATGGGATGAAAAAAAGTGTGTGAACAGAAGTATTTTTAAAAAAGTGAAAAAAATCACTCAAAATGCATGGGTACCACTACATATACATACATATAACAAAGATACAAACATACATGCACACAAAATAGAGATATGAATATCTCTCTCAGATAGTTATCATTTTTCACATGACCTATTATGAGCAACAACCTATAAAAGAGCAAAATATAATAAAAGTATATAAAGTGTAGTATGTCATCCAAAAAAGGTCATACTATAGTATGTCACTCAAAAAAGGTCATATTATAGTATGTCACTCAAAATAGGTAATACTATAGTATGTCACTCAAAATAGGTCATACTATAGTATGTCCCTCAAAAAAGGTCATACTATAGTATGTCGCTCAAAAAAGGTCATACTATAGTATGTCACTCAAAAAAGGTCATACTATACTATGTCGCTCAAAAAAGGTCATACTATAGTATGTCACTCAAAATAGGTCATACTATAGTATGTCACTCAAAATAGGTCATACTATACTATGTCGTTAAAAAAAGGTCATACTATACTATGTCGCTCAAAAAAGGTCATATAGGTCATACTATAGTATGTCGCTCAAAAAAGGTCATACTATAGTATGTTGTCCAAAAAAGGTCATACTATACTATGTCGCCCAAAAAAGGTCATACTACAGTGTGTCGCTCAAAAAAGGTCATACTATACTATGTCGCTCAAAAAAGGTCATATAGGTCATACTATAGTATGTCTCTCAAAAAAGGTCATACTATACTATGTCGCCCAAAAAAGGTCATACTATACTATGTCGCTCAAAAAAGGTCATACTATAGTATGTCGCTTCAAAAAAGGTCATACTATACTATGTCGCTCAAAAAAGGTCATACTATAGTATGTCGCTCAAAAAAGGTCATACTATACTATGTCGCTCAAAAAAGGTCATACTATAGTATGTCGCCCAAAAAAGGTCATACTATACTATGTCGCTCAAAAAAGGTCATACTATAGTATGTCGCCCAAAAAACGTCATACTATAGTATGTCGCTCAAAAAAGGTCATACTATACTATGTCGCCCAAAAAAGGTCATACTATACTATGTCGCTCAAAAAGGTCATAGTATAGTATGTCGCCCAAAAAACGTCATACTATAGTATGTCGCTCAAAAAAGGTCATACTATACTATGTCGCTCAAAAAAGGTCATACTATAGTATGTGGCCCAAAAATGGTCATACTATACTATGTCGCTCAAAAAGGTCATACTATAGTATGTCGCTCAAAAAAGGTCATACTATACTATGTCGCTCAAAAAAGGTCATACTATAGTATGTGGCCCAAAAATGGTCATACTATACTATGTCGCTCAAAAAAGGTCATACTATAGTACGTGGCCCAAAAAAGGTCATACTATACTATGTCGTCCAAAAAAGGTCATACTATAGTATGTCGCCCAAAAAAGGTCATACTATAGTATGTCGCCCAAAAAAGGTCATACTATACTATGTCGCCCAAAAAAGGTCATACTATACTATGTCGCTCAAAAAAGGTCATACTATAGTATGTTGTCCAAAAAAGGTCATACTATACTATGTCGCTCAAAAAAGGTCATACTATAGTATGTTGTCCAAAATAGGTCATACTATACTATGTCGCTCAAAAAAGGTCATAGTAAAGTATGTCGCCCAAAAAACGTCATACTATAGTATGTCGCTCAAAAAAGGTCATACTATAGTATGTGGCCCAAAAAAGGTCATACTATACTATGTCGCCCAAAAAAGGTCATACTATAGTATGTCGCCCAAAAAACGTCATACTATAGTATGTCGCTCAAAAAAGGTCATAGTATAGTATGTCGCCCAAAAAACGTCATACTATAGTATGTCGCTCAAAAAAGGTCATAGTATAGTATGTCGCCCAAAAAACGTCATACTATAGTATGTCGCTCAAAAAAGGTCATACTATACTATGTCGCTCAAAAAAGGTCATACTATAGTATGTCGCTCAAAAAAGGTCATACTATACTATGTCGCTCAAGAAAGGTCATACTATACTATGTCGCTCAAAAAAGGTCATACTATAGTATGTCGCTCAAAAAAGGTCATACTATACTATGTCGCTCAAAAAAGGTCATACTATAGTATGTCGCCCAAAAAAGGTCATCCTATACTATGTCGCCCAAAAAGGTCATACTATAGTATGTCGCTCAAAAAAGGTCATACTATAGTATGTCGCTCAAAAAAGGTCATACTATAGTATGTCGCTCAAAAAAGGTCATACTATACTATGTCGCTCAAAAAAGGTCATACTATACTATGTCGCCCAAAAAGGTCATACTATAGTATGTCGCCCAAAAAACATCATACTATAGTATGTCGCTCAAAAAAGGTCATACTATACTATGTCGCTCAAAAAAGGTCATACTATAGTATGTCACTCAAAATAGGTCATACTATAGTATGTCACTCAAAATACGTCATACTATAGTATGTCACTCAAAAAAGGTCATATAGGTCATACTATAGTATGTCGCTCAAAAAAATGTCATATAGGTCATACTATAGTATGTCGCACAAAAAAGGTCATACTATAGTATGTCGCTCAAAAAAGGTCATACTATACTATGTCGCCCAAAAAAGGTCATACTATAGTATGTCACTCAAAATAGGTCATACTATAGTATGTCGCTCAAAAAAGGTCATACTATACTATGTCGCTCAAAAAAGGTCATAGTATAGTATGTCGCCCAAAAAACGTCATACTATAGTATGTCGCTCAAAAAAGGTCATAGTATAGTATGTCGCCCAAAAAACGTCATACTATAGTATGTCGCTCAAAAAAGGTCATACTATACTATGTCGCTCAAAAAAGGTCATAGTATAGTATGTCGCCCAAAAAACGTCATACTATAGTATGTCGCTCAAAAAAGGTCATACTATAATACGTGGCCCAAAAAAGGTCATACTATACTATGTCGCCCAAAAAAGGTCATACTATAGTATGTCGCCCAAAAAACGTCATACTATTGTATGTCGCTCAAAAAAATGTCATATAGGTCATACTATAGTATGTCGCTCAAAAAAGGTCACGCTATAGTATGTCGCTCAAAATAGGTCATACTATAGTATGTCGCCCAAAAAAATGTCATACGGGGCGGCTGTAGCTTAGAGGTAGAGCAGTCGTCCACCAGTCAGAAAATTGGTGGTTCGATTCCCGGCTCCTCCAAGCTGCATATCGTTGTATCCTTGGGCAAGATACTTAACCCCGATTTGCCTCCGATGGCATGTGCCGTTGGTGTATGAATGTGGTGTGAATGGGTGAATGGACAGTGTAGTGTAAAGCACTTTGAGTGGTCAAAAAAGACTAGAAAGGTGCTATATAAATGCAGGCAGGCCATTTACTATAGTATGTCACTCAAAAAAGGTCATATAGGTCATACTATAGTATGTCGCTCAAAAAAATGTCATATAGGTCATACTATAGTATGTCACTCAAAAAAGGTCATACTATAGTATGTCCCTCAAAAAAGGTCATACTATACTATGTCGCCCAAAAAAGGTCATACTATAGTATGTCACTCAAAAAAGGTCATATAGGTCATACTATAGTATGTCGCTCAAAAAAGGTCATACTATAGTATGTCGCTCAAAAAAGGTCACACTATACTATGTCGCTCAAAAAAGGTCACACTATAGTATGTCGCTCAAAAAAGGTCATACTATACTATGTCGCCCAAAAAAGGTCATACTATAGTATGTCGCCCAAAAAAGGTCACACTATACTATGTCGCTCAAAAAAGGTCATACTATACTATGTCGCTCAAAAAAGGTCATACTATAGTATGTCGCTCAAAAAAGGTCATACTATAGTATGTCGCCCAAAAAAATGTCATACGGGGCGGCTGTAGCTTAGAGGTAGAGCAGTCGTCCACCAGTCAGAAAATTGGTGGTTCGATTCCCGGCTCCTCCAAGCTGCATATCGTTGTATCCTTGGGCAAGATACTTAACCCCGATTTGCCTCCGATGGCATGTGCCGTTGGTGTATGAATGTGGTGTGAATGGGTGAATGGACAGTGTAGTGTAAAGCACTTTGAGTGGTCAAAAAAGACTAGAAAGGTGCTATATAAATGCAGGCAGGCCATTTACTATAGTATGTCACTCAAAAAAGGTCATATAGGTCATACTATAGTATGTCGCTCAAAAAAATGTCATATAGGTCATACTATAGTATGTCACTCAAAAAAGGTCATATAGGTCATACTATAGTATGTCGCTCAAAAAAATGTCATATAGGTCATACTATAGTATGTCACTCAAAAAAGGTCATACTATAGTATGTCCCTCAAAAAAGGTCATACTATACTATGTCGCCCAAAAAAGGTCATATAGGTCACAAGGACATATATGTCACTCAAAAAAGGTCATATAGGTCATACTATAGTATGTCGCTCAAAAAAATGTCATATAGGTCATACTATAGTATGTCGCACAAAAAAAGTCATACTATAGTATGTCGCTCAAAAAAGGTCATACTATACTATGTCGCCCAAAAAAGGTCATACTATAGTATGTCACTCAAAATAGGTCATACTATAGTATGTCACTCAAAATAGGTCATACTATACTATGTCGCTCAAAAAAGGTCATACTATACTATGTCGCTCAAAAAAGGTCATAGTATAGTATGTCGCCCAAAAAACGTCATACTATAGTATGTCGCTCAAAAAAGGTCATAGTATAGTATGTCGCCCAAAAAACGTCATACTATAGTATGTCGCTCAAAAAAGGTCATACTATACTATGTCGCTCAAAAAAGGTCATAGTATAGTATGTCGCCCAAAAAATGTCATACTATAGTATGTCGCTCAAAAAAGGTCATACTATAGTATGTGGCCCAAAAAAGGTCATACTATACTATGTCGCCCAAAAAAGGTCATACTATAGTATGTCGCCCAAAAAACGTCATACTATAGTATGTCGCTCAAAAAAGGTCATAGTATAGTATGTCGCCCAAAAAACGTCATACTATAGTATGTCGCCCAAAAAACGTCATACTATTGTATGTCGCTCAAAAAAATGTCATATAGGTCATACTATAGTATGTCGCTCAAAAAAGGTCATACTATAGTATGTCGCTCAAAATAGGTCATACTATACTATGTCGCTCAAAAAAGGTCATACTATACTATGTCGCCCAAAAAAGGTCATAGTATAGTATGTGGCCCAAAAAAGGTCACGCTATAGTATGTTGCTCAAAATAGGTCATACTATAGTATGTCGCCCAAAAAAATGTCATACGGGGCGGCTGTAGCTTAGAGGTAGAGCAGTCGTCCACCAGTCAGAAAATTGGTGGTTCGATTCCCGGCTCCTCCAAGCTGCATATCGTTGTATCCTTGGGCAAGATACTTAACCCCGATTTGCCTCCGATGGCATGTGCCGTTGGTGTATGAATGTGGTGTGAATGGGTGAATGGACAGTGTAGTGTAAAGCACTTTGAGTGGTCAAAAAAGACTAGAAAGGTGCTATATAAATGCAGGCAGGCCATTTACTATAGTATGTCACTCAAAAAAGGTCATATAGGTCATACTATAGTATGTCGCTCAAAAAAATGTCATATAGGTCATACTATAGTATGTCACTCAAAAAAGGTCATACTATAGTATGTCCCTCAAAAAAGGTCATACTATACTATGTCGCCCAAAAAAGGTCATACTATAGTATGTCACTCAAAAAAGGTCATATAGGTCATACTATAGTATGTCGCTCAAAAAAGGTCATACTATAGTATGTCGCTCAAAAAAGGTCATACTATACTATGTCGCTCAAAAAAGGTCATACTATAGTATGTTGTCCAAAAAAGGTCATACTATACTATGTCGCTCAAAAAAGGTCACACTATACTATGTCGCTCAAAAAAGGTCATACTATAGTATGTCGCCCAAAAAAGGTCACACTATAGTATGTCGCTCAAAAAAGGTCATACTATACTATGTCGCCCAAAAAAGGTCATACTATAGTATGTCGCCCAAAAAAGGTCACACTATACTATGTCGCTCAAAAAAGGTCATACTATACTATGTCGCCCAAAAAGGTCATACTATAGTATGTCGCTCAAAAAAGGTCATACTATAGTATGTCGCTCAAAAAAGGTCATACTATAGTATGTCGCTCAAAAAAGGTCATACTATAGTATGTCGCTCAAAAAAGGTCATACTATAGTATGTCGCTCAAAAAAGGTCATACTATAGTATGTCGCTCAAAAAAGGTCATACTATACTATGTCGCCCAAAAAAGGTCATACTATAGTATGTCGCCCAAAAAAGGTCACACTATACTATGTCGCTCAAAAAAGGTCATACTATACTATGTCGCCCAAAAAGGTCATACTATAGTATGTCGCTCAAAAAAGGTCATACTATAGTATGTCGCTCAAAAAAGGTCATACTATAGTATGTCGCTCAAAAAAGGTCATACTATAGTATGTCGCTCAAAAAAGGTCATACTATAGTATGTCGCTCAAAAAAGGTCATACTATACTATGTCGCTCAAAAAAGGTCATACTATACTATGTCGCCCAAAAAGGTCATACTATAGTATGTCGCTCAAAAAAGGTCATACTATAGTATGTCGCTCAAAAAAGGTCATACTATAGTATGTCGCTCAAAAAAGGTCATACTATACTATGTCGCCCAAAAAAGGTCATACTATAGTATGTCGCTCAAAAAAGGTCATACTATACTATGTCGCTCAAAAAAGGTCATACTATAGTATGTCGCTCAAAAAAGGTCATACTATAGTATGTCGCTCAAAAAAGGTCATACTATACTATGTCGCTCAAAAAAGGTCATACTATAGTATGTCGCTCAAAAAAGGTCATACTATACTATGTCGCCCAAAAAGGTCATACTATAGTATGTCGCTCAAAAAAGGTCATACTATACTATGTCGCTCAAAAAAGGTCATACTATAGTATGTCGCCCAAAAAGGTCATACTATAGTATGTCGCTCAAAAAAGGTCATACTATACTATGTCGCCCAAAAAGGTCATACTATAGTATGTCGCTCAAAAAAGGTCATACTATAGTATGTCGCTCAAAAAAGGTCATACTATAGTATGTCGCCCAAAAAGGTCATACTATAGTATGTCGCTCAAAAAAGGTCATACTATAGTATGTCGCTCAAAAAAGGTCATACTATAGTATGTCGCTCAAAAAAGGTCATACTATACTATGTCGCCCAAAAAGGTCATACTATAGTATGTCGCTCAAAAAAGGTCATACTATACTATGTCGCTCAAAAAAGGTCATACTATACTATGTCGCCCAAAAAGGTCATACTATAGTATGTCGCTCAAAAAAGGTCATACTATACTATGTCGCCCAAAAAGGTCATACTATAGTATGTCGCTCAAAAAAGGTCATACTATAGTATGTCGCTCAAAAAAGGTCATACTATACTATGTCGCCCAAAAAGGTCATACTATACTATGTCGCCCAAAAAGGTCATACTATAGTATGTCGCTCAAAAAAGGTCATACTATACTATGTCGCTCAAAAAAGGTCATACTATACTATGTCGCCCAAAAAGGTCATACTATAGTATGTCGCTCAAAAAAGGTCATACTATAGTATGTCGCTCAAAAAAGGTCATACTATAGTATGTCGCTCAAAAAAGGTCATACTATACTATGTCGCCCAAAAAGGTCATACTATAGTATGTCGCTCAAAAAAGGTCATACTATAGTATGTCGCTCAAAAAAGGTCATACTATACTATGTCGCCCAAAAAGGTCATACTATAGTATGTCGCTCAAAAAAGGTCATACTATAGTATGTCGCTCAAAAAAGGTCATACTATAGTATGTCGCTCAAAAAAGGTCATACTATAGTATGTCGCTCAAAAAAGGTCATACTATAGTATGTCGCTCAAAAAAGGTCATACTATACTATGTCGCTCAAAAAAGGTCATACTATACTATGTCGCCCAAAAAGGTCATACTATAGTATGTCGCTCAAAAAAGGTCATACTATAGTATGTCGCTCAAAAAAGGTCATACTATAGTATGTCGCTCAAAAAAGGTCATACTATAGTATGTCGCCCAAAAAGGTCATACTATAGTATGTCGCTCAAAAAAGGTCATACTATAGTATGTCGCTCAAAAAAGGTCATACTATAGTATGTCGCTCAAAAAAGGTCATACTATAGTATGTCGCTCAAAAAAGGTCATACTATACTATGTCGCCCAAAAAGGTCATACTATAGTATGTCGCTCAAAAAAGGTCATACTATAGTATGTCGCTCAAAAAAGGTCATACTATAGTATGTCGCTCAAAAAAGGTCATACTATACTATGTCGCCCAAAAAAGGTCATACTATAGTATGTCGCTCAAAAAAGGTCATACTATAGTATGTCGCTCAAAAAAGGTCATACTATACTATGTCGCCCAAAAAGGTCATACTATAGTATGTCGCTCAAAAAAGGTCATACTATACTATGTCGCTCAAAAAAGGTCATACTATAGTATGTCGCTCAAAAAAGGTCATACTATACTATGTCGCTCAAAAAAGGTCATACTATACTATGTCGCCCAAAAAGGTCATACTATAGTATGTCGCTCAAAAAAGGTCATACTATAGTATGTCGCTCAAAAAAGGTCATACTATACTATGTCGCTCAAAAAAGGTCATACTATACTATGTCGCCCAAAAAGGTCATACTATAGTATGTCGCTCAAAAAAGGTCATACTATAGTATGTCGCTCAAAAAAGGTCATACTATAGTATGTCGCTCAAAAAAGGTCATACTATACTATGTCGCTCAAAAAAGGTCATACTATACTATGTCGCCCAAAAAGGTCATACTATAGTATGTCGCTCAAAAAAGGTCATACTATAGTATGTCGCTCAAAAAAGGTCATACTATAGTATGTCGCTCAAAAAAGGTCATACTATACTATGTCGCCCAAAAAGGTCATACTATACTATGTCGCCCAAAAAGGTCATACTATAGTATGTCGCTCAAAAAAGGTCATACTATACTATGTCGCCCAAAAAGGTCATACTATAGTATGTCGCTCAAAAAAGGTCATACTATAGTATGTCGCTCAAAAAAGGTCATACTATAGTATGTCGCTCAAAAAAGGTCATACTATACTATGTCGCTCAAAAAAGGTCATACTATACTATGTCGCCCAAAAATGGTCATACTATACTATGACGCTCAAAAAAGGTCATACTATACTATGTCGCCCAAAAATGGTCATACTATAGTATGTCGCTCAAAAAAGGTCATACTATAGTATGTCGCTCAAAAAAGGTCATACTATAGTATGTCGCTCAAAAAAGGTCATACTATACTATGTCGCTCAAAAAAGGTCATACTATACTATGTCGCCCAAAAATGGTCATACTATACTATGACGCTCAAAAAAGGTCATACTATACTATGTCGCCCAAAAATGGTCATACTATACTATGTCGGCCAAAAAAGGTCATACTATAGTATGTTATGTGAAAAAACGTCATAGTATAGCATGTCTTGTGAAAAAAGTCATACCTTGTGTGAAAAAAGAGAAAGCGGAAGAGGAAGAAGAAGCCTTCGCTAGCTAGGCTAACCGAGCTAAAGAGCAAGCGACCGGGAGAATCAGCAAAGGAAACGCTAAAAAACACACACACATGCTTACATGCATACATACTTATATGTGCATGCATGCACAGATACATACATACTTTCATACATATGTCCATACATACAAACATACTATATATATATATATATATATATATATATATATATATATATATATATACATATATATACACACACATGCAAACATACACACTGCTTACATGCATACATACTTATACATATGTTCATGCATTCATGCAGATACAAACATACATACATACACATGCATGCAGGCATATACACATACACACAGGTATATGTGTGTGTAGGTATGCATTTTTTTTATCCATTCCAGACAGACTGTTGGTCTTTTTCATTTTTAGACATATTAAAAAAACAACTTTTGATAACTGTTTTAATTGTCTCTGCTGTTCATATGTATTTCACCTACAGACTGAAGACTTTACAACAATGTGGTTATATTCTAATGTTTATACTGAGACACAAATCACATGGATGAAAGAGATGAAGGCTTCTTTATTGACAAATAAACAAAATAAAACACAAAGCGGAATTATGCATTGTAGAGTAGCAAAAAACCTCCTCAGTAAACATGTCAGTATGGCTTCTTTCATGCCCTTCAGTTACATGGATTAAGACTCATAAATACATATAAAAATGTGGGAACTGTGTGTGTGTGTGTGCATGTGTGTGTGTGTGTGTGTAAGCCCATTAAACTTTGGTGTAAGAGCACAAAACAGATTAGTACATAAACCACAGTACGCAGGTCACCGTGTAAAAGCAGCTACGATAAACAGAAAAAACAGCTAAACATGCTAAGAGAATAAATATGAAAATACAAAAAACAACATAAAAAAATGTACTTGTATTGCTGTTAAATGTTTTTCTTTCTTTGGATCGGAGGCCACCTCCTTTACAACGAGACCAACGCTGCCTGCTTCCAGGCTGCAAGAGTCAAACTCTCACACTGAGATGATCGGTGTTTCCTTCGATAGAAGCCCAACGAGCATCTCGTCTTCACGTCCAGATGCAGTTTGTATTGGTTATATGTACAAAACAACTCAGAATGACTCAGTATGCGGTGTAAAAGAAGAAGGAAATGTTTCACCACGGCTGTGAAGAGTTAAAGTGACAGGAGTTGGTGCCTCAATAAAACCACTGACAGTGGCTAAGTGCTTCTTGTTGATTGTGAATACAAAAACTAATAAAACATGTTATTTATAGTCTGTCATGATGAGATAACACCTGGTCAACGTTCCACTTGTGGTTCCACACGTATTGAAATGCTCCCCTGCAGGTCAAAGGTCAGAGCCTCAACCTGCTCTATGTTGATTTCTACTACAGCTTCCATTGCTAAGCTTTTTTTAATGTGCCGTTCGCGTCATATTCGATTTTGGCTTGAATATGTACAGATGTATTTGCTCTGACTATAATTTGTTGTAGAAGCAGCTTCCAGAGCTGGAGGAAAATCTGCTGAGAAGCAGCTTCCAAAAAAACAGGAGCCTGAAGCCTTAAAGAGACAGGAGCTAAAAACGGGGTCAGATTTATGCCTTTATCACGTTTAAGGAAATAGATGATGAGAGGAAAGAAAACGTATCACACTGAAAGCAAAACATAACAGTGAAACTAAAACAGTTTAGGAGAATTATTAATAATAATATTAATAAATTAGTTATTTTTATATAGAATTTTTTCATATCAATTTGTGATGCATTTTTTTAATTTCCAAGAAGAAACCATTTTTTTTATTCTAAATTAGAATTTAGATAATGAAAAAAATAAATAATTAAAAATAATAATAATTTAAAATTTCTAAAAAATTCCAGAAAAAAATGTATGTTTTTTGTTATTCTCAATATTATTTTTTGCTATGATTTCTTTCCTTTTAGGTGTATTTTTGTCCCTTTTCCTACTTCTAAAAACTCTAACATTTCTGTGTTGATGTTTTTTTACCATCAAATATTATATTTTTTTACATTTTTTTCCTCTCAGATCATTTATTTTCTCATATGTAATAAAGACACTAATCAAAGTCTGTATTAAAACAGTCTGTTCATACAGAATCTGCTTAAAGGGTGAAAATGAATTAAATAAGGATTTTTTTAAAATCACAAATCATGCAAAAAATATTCCAGTAGAGCCCCAGATTAAATATATAGAATCAAAACATATAAAACAAAAAAACATATGGAAATGCAAAGTCTTTAAAAAAACATTTTTTTCATTCATAAATGAAAAGTTGGCCTCATTAGAAATAAAACTCCTCAATCCAACAAACAGCTTTTGCTGTTACAATCATGACCAGTAGCTTATAGTGGCTAATTTAGATTTTATCATCATGACTTTAAGACTCTTCAATTCCTGTTACTTCATTGTCTTTTACAGCTTTTACATTACATCCCATAATTGTCTCATGTGGCCAAAGTCGTTCAGAAAAAGCGTGTTTATACATAAAAAAAGAAAAACTTACATTTTGAGGTTGAACTTGTGGAGAAACTTTCTGCTTCCAGTCAAAAAGGCACTTTTTCTTCTCTGTTAAATTGTCTCTGTGAAGCCGGATATGAGGCTACAGATGCTGTATATACAATCACACTAAACTCATAGGCACGGATCATTTACAAACTGCAGCAAAAACAGATGCATACACATATATATATATATAAAACAATGCTTGGTCCTCTAAAAGCATATTTGTATTTTTGGGGTGAAGTCGGCAGATTTGGTTGCTACACAACGGATTTACGCGTCTTTAAAAAGTCAGTCAGTGAGTTTTATATGAAAACAAGGCACAGTTGGACCCTGGTTGTCTGGGCGTCTACGTTTGTTCTCCTGGCGTTAGTCCGCTTCCCTTTTTATCCGATTTTCCTGTGGTTTGCTGTGTGAGTTTCGTGGAACTACGCGTGGCTGTGGACGGTGATGCTGGACAGGTCGTTCCTGATGATCTCATTGACTGAAAGACAGAAAACAGTGTTATTTTATATTATTGTTCTGTCAACAGGCTTTAATAGAGGGTTCACACACTCACAAAAACCTGCAAAAAAACATGGAATTAGTCAAAATATGAGTTTAATTTTCTTGTTCCATGGCAGATAATTTAGATTTCCATTTTTTTCTTAGTAAAATCTGAGATCATAGTTAAAAAAATATGATAAAAAAGTCAAAGGGGAAAGTTAGCTAAAAAGAACTAAATAAAGAGACGAGTTTCTACGTTGTTACTGCAGTAGAACGAGTTTCTACGCTGTTACTGCAGTAGAACGAGTTTCTACGTTGTTACTGCAGTAGAACGAGTTTCTACGTTGTTACTGCAGTAGAACGAGTTTCTACGTTGTTACTGCAGTAGAACGAGTTTCTACGTTGTTACTGCAGTAGAACGAGTTTCTACGTTGTTACTGCAGTAGAACGAGTTTCTACGTTGTTACTGCAGTAGAACGAGTTTCTACGTTGTTACTGCAATAGAACGAGTTTCTACGTTGTTACTGCAGTAGAACGAGTTTCTACGTTGTTACTGCAGTAGAACGAGTTTCTACGTTGTTACTGTAGTAGAACGAGTTTCTACGTTGTTACTGTAGTAGAACGAGTTTCTACGTTGTTACTGTAGTAGAACGAGTTTCTACGTTGTTACTGTAGTAGAACGAGTTTCTATGTTGTTACTGCAGTAGAACGAGTTTCTACGCTGTTACTGCAGTAGAACGAGTTTCTATGTTGTTACTGCAGTAGAACGAGTTTCTACGCTGTTACTGCAGTAGAACGAGTTTCTATGCTGTTACTGCAGTAGAACGAGTTTCTACGTTGTTACTGCAGTAGAACGAGTTTCTACGTTGTTACTGCAGTAGAACGAGTTTTTACGCTGTTACTGCAATAGAACGAGTTTCTACGTTGTTACTGTAGTAGAACGAGTTTCTACGTTGTTACTGTAGTAGAACGAGTTTCTACGTTGTTACTGCAGTAGAACGAGTTTCTACGTTGTTACTGTAGTAGAATGAGTTTCTACGTTGTTACTGCAGTAGAACGAGTTCTTACGCTGTTACTGCAGTAGAACGAGTTTCTACGCTGTTACTGCAGTAGAACGAGTTTCTACGTTGTTACTGTAGTAGAACGAGTTTCTACGTTGTTACTGCAGTAGAACGAGTTTCTACGTTGTTACTGCAGTAGAACGAGTTTCTACGTTGTTACTGCAGTAGAACGAGTTTCTACGTTGTTACTGCAGTAGTATGAGTTTTTACGCTGTCACTGCAGTAGTAGGAGTTTCTACGCTGTTACTGCAGTAGAACGAGTTTCTACGCTGTTACTGCAGTAGAACGAGTTTCTACGTTGTTACTGCAGTAGAACGAGTTTCTACGCTGTTACTGCAGTAGAACGAGTTTCTACGTTGTTACTGCAGTAGAACGAGTTTCTACGCTGTTACTGCAGTAGAACGAGTTTTTATGTTACTGCAGTAGAACGAGTTTCTATGTTACTGCAGTAGAACGAGTTTCTACATTGTTACTGCAGTAGAACGAGTTTCTATGTGAAACTCCAGATGTTTTATTACGGTGCAGTGAGTGTCTGGAGGATCCAGCTGCTGTTTATCTGTTTTCATCCCGGCTGATGTGTCAGATGATTCATGGGTTGAACCAGAGAAATATTTACATATCGCTGCCCTGATAACGGGAAAAAATCCGGGGAATAAGTCTGACGTTCCATTTTTCATCAGCTTTTTCCTTATCTGAGGTTCATTCATCATTGCACAGACGAGACTCAGCGATTCCTCAGTTTAATCATCACTTTTAAATCAGCCCAAAGGTGCAGGTCCAGGTCCAGTCAGAGGATTAGGAACGTCAGGGAAGGGGAACACCTCTGGATCCGGAGGAATTCCCTCTGACTGAGCCTGGAAAACCTGAGATTCCTCCTCCTCTAAACAATGGAAGCCACTTTTTTCTTTTTTTATTTCCTTCCCTTCACCGACCCGACACTGGCACCACCACTTCCTGTAAAAATAACGCCACTTCCTGTCAAAATAAAGCCACTTCCTGTCAGGGAACTCGCTGAGGAGGTGTACGTGTCTCGATGTTTTCAGCCACTACACGACTCTTCTGTTCCTGTCACAATGCTGTTTGTGAATCAGCTCTAACATACATGAACATGTCTTAGTTACATTAGTCTCCTGTTAATATTGAATTTTCTTTGGAGAAAGACAAACATGAGATAAAAGAATGAAATTATGAACTAAAAAGCAAAAAAAACGTTCTATTATATCTATTCTACATTAGATTCAACCCACTGACTCAACATTGGACCATTTGAACCAAAAACAGATATTTTGGAGCTTTCATCATTTTGTTATTTCTTTCTGTCCTGCTGAGTCTGACCCAGATGTTTGAGTCTCCAGCTGACCCCTGACCCCTGACCCCTGACCCCCAGCATCTGCAGTAAATCTACGAGCAGAGACGCCGTCGACCTTCCTCTGTCCACAGCGTTAAAGCTGCTGAGTTACGGCTCGACGTTCGTTTTCCTCTGAGACGCATCTGGAGAAAAGACTTCATGTCATTAACAGTGACGACAGAGAACACGGAATGTTGGCGTTTATACAGGTCACGATATTTCATCTCATCTGTCTTTATCTCAAATGTTTTGCACTCATCGCATAGATTGTTTTTTTAACCACATATATATTTTTTATCGCATAAATTGTGATAATAATTTATTATTTTTTCATATATTTGTCCTTTTCCCCTCATTAATGTCTTTAAATGTCAAATCATTATTTTGTCTGTTTAGCCTTTTTATCCCCTTTTGATTTATTTTTTTAAGAACAAACTGTTTAACACTTTACTATAATCTTTTATTAATGGTCATATTTATGTATTTTTATCTCAAGCCAGATTTTTTTTTTTATGTTTACTTCATTTATTTGTCTATTTACTACAGTTTTTTTCCTCATGTTTTGTCTTTTTATTTGATAATCATGTTTCATGTCATAACTCGGTGTTTTCCGCCGTGTTTCCGTGTTTCCGTGTTTCCGTGTGCAGTATTGTGTCTACACGCTGAGGCCTGTTTTGCTGCTGTTTTCCCTCCTGTTGCCATGGCCCAGTTTTCATTGTGCCGCCACATTTGATGCAGAGGATCTAATTGAAGAGAAAGCGTCGATGTATTGATCGTCTAAATGTGTCCAGGGCCGAGGCCTGAAAATAGAAGCAGCACCACCGTGACATCTGGGTCACGAGTCCTGGTTCAGACATTCTGTTACAGAAAACACCGACACACCAGAAGCTGACGGAGGTCGCGTTCCTTCAGCGAGATAAGATTTGTTTGAGTCAGTTTTCACGTATCACTGCAACTAAAGGACGTTTTAATTAGTAGTTGATCAATCTGTTGATTATTTAAATTATTAGTGGAAAAAAAAAAAAATTTAAAATAAAAGAACCTCAATCAAAGGAGACTGGTCATGTGACCTCATAAATTGTATGCCCTTCAAAATAAAAGCCCCTAACTGTAAAAACAGATTTTAACTCACAGGTTTCCATAAAAATGAAGGTAAAGGCGTTTTCTCTGTGTGGAAACACTATGAATGACGGTTAACGCAGGAAGTTTCCTTCCTCCTGGAAGCAGGAAGCTTCCGGCAGACGAGGAAACTCCCAAACAGCGACGCATTAACCCGAGCAGCGTCGAGCTGCAGCAGCCGAGCGCGGACCAGGCGACAGGGGGCAGAGAGCAGCACGAACCCGCTCGCTGCCACGTCGAGGCCAGGCCACGAGCCACCAGATGTTCTTGGCCACACGGAGACCTGGGCCGGGTTACTGCAGTTCACGCTGCTCCTGTGCAGCAGCCAGGTGTCGGTTCACATGAAAAACGCCGACAGAGGAGGAATAACAGACACAGCAGCGATTAACACCAACACGAGCTACAGGAAGACGTTCTGCTGCTGCAACGATGATACTGAGCTGCTGCCTGTTTGGGTTCTAACACAACGCTTCAGTAGTCCTGCAATAATCCTGCAATAATCCTGCAATAATCCTGCAATAATCCTGCAATAATCCTGCAATAATCCTGTAATAATACCATAATAATAATGCAATGCAAAAAATTAAAACAGATGCTATTGATTAAATAAATGTCTTATTCTTCCTTTAGTTATCGTCCTCTCCTCCTTATGTGATTTTATTTAGTTATCATTATGTTTTATTTCATTTATTCTGTTTTATTGATTATGTCAGTGTGTGAATAACTTTTATTTCTAATAATCCAGTTCAGATTCTTTTCCTTTTGTCCTGTTTCTTCTTCTTCTTATTTTAATCTCTCGCCCTGAGGAGGATAATTTATTATTTTATTATATTAACCAGTGAGATCATGAAGTTTCTGCTGCTGGAATCCAGATAGATGAAGGAAGGTCACAGTTTAAAGCCAAACACATCAAACTCCGGTGGAATTACGTCACGAGTCAAAGCCGAGAGCAGGAAGAGGAAGCGAGAGGATTCACGGGGAGAATAAAAGCTTCATCACCCCAAACAACCACAGAACGTCCAGGACAGACATTAAAGAGGCTCATTTTGTCGTTTTCCAAGCGTAATATTTTAATTTTTATGATCCATTTATAATAATTAGCTGCTTTTATGGTAAAAGTGGGTCAGAAAACTCTGAAATAACATTTTTCACAATAAAACAAGTGAACAACAGAGCAGAGTTCGACAGTTCCCAACTTTCTATTTCATTTATTTTCCTTGCTGGACGTTCACTGCTTTTATTATTATAAATAGATCACAAAAATGGAAACTTATTACCTTGAAAACGCATCAAAATAGGCTCCTTTCATATCTATTCTGTCATTTTATTGTAAGTTCAGCAGCGTTTCTGGTCCAAAATCACTGATTTAAACCTTTTTTAAATAATATTTTCACAATAAAGTGAGTAAAAAAAATCCAGTAAAGACATTTTTCATTATGATCTATTTATTTATAGTTTGTTCTATTTATGGAGATGAAACGATTTTATGGCTCAAAAACACCTTTTTAACCTGTAGGCCTGAAAAAGTCACAATAAAGTGAGTGGAGCAGTACTTCCTATTTTGACCTTTTAATACATTATTTTTAGGTCGTGTAGTGGTTCTGGTTCTGGTTCTGGTTCTGGTTCTGGTTCTAACTCACCATCATCGAGGTAAATCTGGTCCAGTTCCTGTGGTTCCTGTTTGATGCTGACAGCGAGCGAGGGGGGGCTACTACCGCCGCTGTCGCGCCCCGCCCCCTTGGCGTGCTGCCGGGGGCTACCGCCGCTGACGGGCTGGAGGGTCAGGCAGTGGGCGGGGGGGAACGGCGTCTCGGGACCGGTCCCCGGCGTGGAGGGCTGCGAGGCCGGCGAGGACGAGGCGCTGCTGGGCGGGTACAGGCCGGGTGGCGGCGGCGGCGGGAAACGCCCCGGCGTCTCCTGGATGATTGACACGTGGGGGGCCGGGGGCGGCGGCACGGGGAGGCACTTGGGGAACGGCGGCGGGGACAGGTCCTGCAGCTTGGGGCTGGAGGCGGGGCTAAGCGGCGAGGACGGCTTGGCCGCAGGGTAGGCCCCGCCCACCACGCGCGGCCGGAGGTCGGGGGTCATCGCCGGGGTCACGGCCTGCGGGGAGAAGTAGGGCTTGGCGTGCAGAGTCAGGCCGGGGCACGCCAGCGCGGCGTCGTAGTCGTCGTGAGGCTCCGTCTTTATGGTCGGAACTGGACAGGAAACAGGAAGTAAAAAAATAAATAATAAGAATAAAATAAAAACAAGGAGAACAAAGAAGAAGACTGAGTCCTGGACCAGGACCAGGACCTGGACCTGGACCTGGACCTGGACCTGTGCTGGTCTCCTGGGTCTCAGTCAGGTTTTATATGATTTTCCTGAGAAATAATAAGTCAGTTTCTCTCTGTAATGAGACAATGGAAAACTAATATTTTTATTATTATTCATATGATATAAAAATAGTATTTTTATTTTTCATTAAAATTCTTATTTTGTATTTATTTTAAATTTTTTTCTATTTATTTATTTATTATATTTTAATTTATTTTTATTTTAAATTCCTATTTATTTCATTATTTTTCCTTTTTTTAAATTTACTTTTATTTTTAGAGCACCATATTACAGCCTTTCATGTTATATACTATATATATTAATTTTTTTTTAATTTATAGTTTATCTAGTTTTTGAGTCTCGTCTTGGTCTGGACTGGACTAGAAAGCAGTAACTTGTTGGGTAGGTACTGAGTTCGTGCTTTAGTTAGTGGGGGGGTTAGTTACTCGTTTTGTGGCCTGAAAACTCGCTGCCAAACAAACATCAATGAGGCATCAATGAGGTTCTGTGTCTGCAGCCTGAGACTGAAAATATTCACCAAACCAGGAAAAAAAACAGCAGATGAGTCATCGACACCAGGAGCTTCCAGCTGCTTCTATAATAAAAGTCTCTGTTTTCTTTGGAGGCTGCTCTGCTGTTAATGCTAAAGTCACTAAACGGTCAAAAACAACTACGCAACAACGGTTTCATACGGTGTTTGTGCCTATTTCAGGTTCTATTCGTGATTTTGAGCAATTTCATCTTGTTTTAAAGAACAAGGTTAAAAGGTTTTTGGTCATAATGTCTCTTTATGTCAGATTTTTGTTTTTTTATGACATTTTTGGGCAACACCAAGTCACTGTTCTCACTAAAAGATTAAAGACTAAAAGACTCTGCCTTCTGTAACTCACTCAGTCATTTTTTACTGGAAAAATACACAAGATGCACCAACATCTCAAATGAAACTCACTCTTATTCCTGCTCTACTTTACCTCAGAAACCAAATCCAAGCCATTCACCTGTCAGCTGAGCCCCCCCCGTCACCCACCCTCCCATGGATTGGCTGAAAACCTCCACATCCCAACCTATCGCTGTAACTCCAGGCGTACCCCAGGGTTCCGTCCTGAGGCCCCTCCTCTTCATCGTCTACCTTCTTCCCCTTGGAAAAGACTTAAATTCAGCATCAGCTGCTATGCAGATGACACCCAGCTCTACCTTTACAATAAAAACTCTTCCTTTAGTAATATCTTCCATAAATTTAGCATTGACTGTTATGCAGATGACATCTATCTCTACCTTTACAATAAAAACTCTTCCAACACCCCCAACAAATCGTTTAAATCTCATTCAGTTGGGCCACTTCCATCCAGGCAAAAAAGGGGCTCCTTTTTTAATCGATTTTCACATGCTTTATTATAATAAAAATGTCACCTTCAATTTTTCAGAGTTTTTTTTTATGGTCCAAAAAAACCTGTATCAGGTCTGGAAAAAGTCTGAAACAATGAAATAATCAAGTTTATTATTTTAATAATTAGAATCTATTTATTTCATATCATATTTTTGCCTTTAATGGCATACTTTTATACGTTATTATTAATTTCTTATATCATATATGTCCCATTTTGTTTGATAATTATGACTTTTTGTATCCTATTTTTGCCTTTAGATCGATCTTTGTCTGCAGTATCACAGTGATTCATCAGCACCAGAAGCATCCAGCTGCTTCTACAATAAAACTCCTATTTTCTTTGGACGTTGCTCCACTGTTGATGTTAAAGTCCAGTAAATGGTTGATATGAACTATGCAGGCAGTTTCACACTGGAAAAAAAAGGAGGTTTAACTGGACGTGAATGTGCGTGAGACAAAGACAGAATGTGTTCGGCTTCAGGATGTTTGAGGATTGCGGTGAGTGTAAATGAAGCATCTCAGATTCCCGTTATTTAGAAGCTGAATCCAGCATCAACTTATAGAACTTCAGGTTCTGTCCCGTCAGGACCAGACTCAGAATCTCTGACACGTTTCACATTAAATCCTGAAGCACGAGGCCGATGCAGTAAAACACTTTACTCTTGCTTCACTTTATAGAGTTTTCTGGTGCACTTTTACAGTTTGTTCTTTGTTTTATGATCCTGTTGTTTTGGGGGGGGGAACTTCCTGAATGAGACGTTGTTAATCATTCCTGGATAGACAAGACTAAAGAAAGTTCTTATTATCATACAAACTTTTGTTGATTTTGATTAATTAATTTTGTTTTAAAGACAAGATTAAAGACAAGATATTTTTCTCTTTTTATTTCCAATTTGTGACATTTTACCTCATATTTTTGTCTTTCATCTCATATTTGTGATTTTCTATTTACTACTTTTATGTTATAGTTTTGTCATTTTACTATCTCATATCATATCTTATTGTGACGTGGCTGGTCCTGGTCTGTCCTGGTCCGTCCTGGTCCGTCCTGGTCCGTCCTGCCCCCCCCCCCCCCCCCCCCCCCCCGCCCCCCACGTTGCCTCCAGCTGATCCAGATGTGTGACCCACCCACTCCAACCAGACCACATGTCAGCTGGTGGGTCAGTGTTTGTTTGATTTGGCGATGGTCGCTCTATTCAACGAGCGCGTTCCCCTCCCACCGGCCCCGCCCCCTCCCACCGGCCCCGCCCCCTCCCCACCCAGCCCCGCCCCCTCCCCGCCCGTCATGGAGCTGCAGGTACAGAACAAAACTCACTTTATGGACATTTTTCTCTCTCGTTGTTGTTTTAGCAACAACAGAGCTGCTTTGTTCCTCCCTCACAAACCACCAGACGACTCAGGAAAACACCAAAGCTTTGTTCTCGTTTTCAGACGTGAAAACGCTGGAGAAAATATTCCTGATGAGGGAAGAATAAAGTTAGAGTGAAATCTGAGGGCTTTTCTCCTGCTTTTTGACTCTGGAGTGAACTTGTAGTTTCTCAGATTCAGAAAATTCCACCTGAAGTTTAGAGAATTATGTTAGAACTGTAACTGTTGATCATTGAAACGACTGTTTGCTTCATTAAACGTTTAAAATGTCAAACAGTGTTTCTCTAAGATGAAGATTCATCCTAAAATGTCTCATTACCAAACTTATTTTCATCTATAATTCATGTTATGTTGATGTCATGCTCTGGTTTCTTTATTCTCCTATAATAGTAAACTGATGATATATTAAATATAATGTTTTTTTTAAGTTTTAAAATCACAAAGAGGAGAAGCTCAAAATGTTTGGATCTAATGGAGCATTTTTCATTATTTTTCCATCATCATTCTCCTTTGGGAGAAAAAGGTAAAGCACCACAGTGTTGATGAACTGTTAATTATCGTGATGTTAATAGTGTTGATGCAGAGAGTTGAGGCGTTTACCGCTGGCTGGGATGTAGGTGAAGCGCTGGTACTGGCTTCGTTTCCTCTTCCCGTTGCAGACGTAGAAGTTGACGTGAACAGGAGCCGAGAGTCTCTGGTTCCGATAAGGAGGGATTTCAACCAGGAGAGAATTCTGCAGCAGGAAAAAACATAAGGAACGATGGTGACGGTTCACACAGACAAACAACAGAAAATCCACTGGATCACAGAGAAAGACTCGATCAGTGGATCACAGAGCAGAGACTGGATCAGTGGATCACAGAGCAAAAACTGGATCAGTGGATCACAGAGCAGGACTGGATCAGTAGATCACAGAGCAAAAACTGGATCAGTGGATCACAGAGCAAAGACTGGATCAGTGGATCACAGAGCAGAGACTGGATCAGTGGATCACAGAGCAAAAACTGGATCAGTGGATCACAGAGCAGAGACTGGATCAGTAGATCACAGAGCAGAGACTCGATCAGTGGATCACAGAGAAAGACTGGATCAGTGGATCACAGAGCAGAGACTCGATCAGTGGATCACAGAGCAGAGACTGGATCAGTGGATCACAGAGCAAAAACTGGATCAGTGGATCACAGAGCAGAGACTGGATCAGTAGATCACAGAGCAAAAACTGGATCAGTGGATCACAGAGCAGAGACTGGATCAGTGGATCAAGAGCAAAAACTGGATCAGTGGATCACAGAGCAGAGACTGGATCAGTGGATCACAGAGCAAAAACTGGATCAGTGGATCACAGAGCAGAGACTGGATCAGTAGATCACAGAGCAGAGACTCGATCAGTGGATCACAGAGAAAGACTGGATCAGTGGATCACAGAGCAGAGACTCGATCAGTGGATCACAGAGCAGAGACTGGGTCAGTGGATCACAGAGCAAAAACTGGATCAGTGGATCACAGAGCAGAGACTGGATCAGTAGATCACAGAGCAAAAACTGGATCAGTGGATCACAGAGCAGAGACTGGATCAGTAGATCACAGAGCAGAGACTGGATCAGTGGATCACAGAGCAAAGACTGGATCAGTGGATCACAGAGCAAAGACTGGATCAGTGGATCACAGAGCAGAGACTGGATCAGTGGATCACAGAGCAAACAACGAGTGGGAGAAGCGTTCCTATGGTCACCATTCACTAAAAACAGTAAAGCAGCAGAAGAAATGAAAATTGAACATTTCCGTCTTGGTGCTTTTGTTTCGGTGCCATTTCTCCATCCAGACCAGGACTACGGTAGCACAGCAACTTCCAGCGGATTATAACGCATCATTTAGAGGAAAGTGACTCTGATGGTGAAGAAAGTGAAGCTGGCATGTTTGATGGAGATTTAGCTGCTGTTGGAATCAGAAACAGAGGATGAGGACTTTGATGGTTTGATTGATGACATTACCCCGCTCTATTTTTAAATACACACACTTTTGTGCTTGTTTTATCCGTGTGTGTATATATCTATGTGTGTATATATCTATGTGTGTATATAAACCCTCCCCTATAGTTAGGCGCCTTATATTCGTGTAAATAAGGTAATATCTAATGGGACAGGTTTGGTTTTATCCATTTAAAATGACCTTGAATGTACCAGTTATTTTCTAAACTAACTAGTTAATAACTGGTAACTCCTTTACTGTTAATAACTTACTAATTAGTGAGTAACTTAACCATCACTGCTTTTACTTTATAGATTAAATGTACTTTTATATTTCATCCCGACAGCAATAAGACTTTATAACATAACATAAACCTCACTGTAGTCACTGTCACTTTTTCACTGGTCACTTCTTTTTTCTCTTCACACACACCCTGCACCTTAAGTGTGCATTAGCTATGTATGTGTACATGTGGGTATGTGCGTGGATATGTATGTCCATATATATATATGTAAATATGTGTGTATGTGTATGTATGTAGGTATGTACGTGCATGTATGTATGTATATATGCTTTACTTATGCATACTTATTTTTTTTACTATTTATTAGCATTTTCTCTCCATTCTATGTCGATAATGCATTTGTGTTGTGTGTTTTTTTATTTTTATTTTTTTATAGTTTTTTTTTATCTTCTTCACCTTTATTTTTCTTTATCTGTAACGCTGCAGTAACACACAAATTTCCCCGTTGTGGGATCAATAAAGTTTTATCTTATCTTATCTTATCTTATATTTAGTTGATAGTGTAGAAAACATTCAGATTTGAGCAGATCCTGATCTTTTCGTGCAGAGGGAGGTTCAGCTCGTGGGCCAGTGCGTGTCCGTGCACACGCCTGGAGCGTGTTGTGGCGGCGTGCGGTAGCCAGACAGGAAGTGGAGGACGTGACAGGTGAGGCCGACGCACGTTTCACTAAATCACAGCAGCCGTAAAGTCAAGTGAAGCCAGATGAGGCTTCGCTGCACTTCTCTTCTTTAGAGAATTAAACCTCTGGAAACGCTGCAGTGTCCACGTCCAAACAAAAAAAAAGTTAATTTACAAGTATTCATCATGAAAAACAGGAAGCGGCTGCATGCGAAGCTGAAATCATCCACTGGCTCTTTGGAAGCTTTTATTTTATGTTGTGTTGGAAAACGGAGCAGAGAAGATTCTGCAGAGAAGACGCGTGTTGTAGGTTTAATCTGGTTTAAAAACAGGATTAAACTGATTAAAATCAAAGGTGACATTTTTATTATAATGCTATCTAATGTCTTTTTCTGTATTTTTATTCCATTTTTTACATATATCATGACTTTTTTTAAATCTTATATATTTGTGACATTTCAGGCTAAAACAAAGTGTTTGTTGCATGTTTTTACCCGACAAAACTCACTTCTGCTCACATGTGGGGATTAAGAACAAATCCTGGAGACTGTCTCTGGACCATCTACTTAACCTCAGTAAATCAGTGTGTGTGTGTGTGTGTGTGTGTGTGTGTGTGTGTGTGTGTGTGTGAGAACAGCCAATCAGCAGCAGGGTGAAAGGTGCAGGTGAGTCTGAGCAGGTGACGAAGTCGCTGAAAAATTCAGAGTTTGTGTGAGTGCAGCAGCAGGAAAGAGGCCAAAGCAGTTTCAGTGTTTTAAATGGGACTAATCCAGCAGACTGAGTGAGTGGGGGAGGGGGGAGGAGGGGGGGTCTTTGTCTATTCAAGCAGACAGATGTGTCCCAGCAGTTACTGTGTGTGTGTGTGTGTGTGTGTGTGTGCAACAGAAAGACAGTGGGAGCAGGTGCAGCACTTCACTTATAGACACACACTAATCCCCTCGTCTATCTCCCACACTCCCACTGTGTGTGTGTGTGTGTGTGTGTGTGTGTGTGTGTGTGTGTGTGTGTGTGTGTGTGTCACTGGGACGCGCAGCCAAGCTCAAACTCCCACAGGTTGAAGGTTGAACTTTCTAAAACCTTTTCCACACGTTTCAAACACAACACGGCTGTTTCCCCCCGAGACAGAAGCCTCAGGGCGAGAAAAGCTGCAGTCACAGGGTCACAGTGTGTGTGTGTGTGTGTGTGTGTGTGTGTGTGTGTGTGTGTGTGTGTCTAGCACATTGAGTAGGCACGTACCGATTATTCACATTTGTGACATAGGTCCTGGTATGTCCATGTATGTGTGTAGACCAGTGGTTCAATTTTTTTACGGTCCTAGAATAAAGTGCAGTTGCACCTCCACTACATCAGGGGGCAGCAGAGTGTTCACAGGGAGCAGACAGCACAGAGTATGAGTATGAAGTGTAGACACCAAGTGACACCATGAAAACATATTTAACAGGGATGAGAAGACAGGCGGAGAGAGACGGAGATAAAGAGACAAACGAAAGTCTCCCAAAGCTAAGACGAGGAAATATGACGAAGCGTCTGTAGCGCTTGGTTCACTGTGAAAGACCGGTGTGTTACTGAGTCTGAAATGTTGGAGACAGAGAAATTAAAGACATTACACCACAATCACTGATAAGACCATTTATGTAGTTTTATTTTTCAGTATCATATGGTTTGACATGGTCAGTCAGAAATGTTTAATTAAGGATTTAATTTTATTTTTAATTTCAGATGCACTTTAAATATTTTCTGTTAGTTAATAAAGCTATTCTTTGTTGGAAGTTGGTCCATATTTCTTTCTGTTTTATTCTCTTATACATTAATAAGGACACAGTGTTATGCAGAGGTACTTACAACAATTTATAGACTAATGATTCTATTTATAGTCACGTGGGGGGGGATGTTTTATTCTTCCGTAGGGGGGGGCAGAAAATAACTGAGAAGCAGTGGTTTACGATAATAAAAGTCACTTACAGGCTTCGAGGCGTCTTTGTCCACCTTGGCCTCGGTCTCCCAGAGGTGGTGACCATCTAGAAGAAGCAGAAGAAGAAGCAGACTATCGTTATAATCCACCTACTTGGCTCCCAGCAGACATGAAGAAATGGAATGAGTGTTATTATTATCTGTTACATCAGTGATGTAGAAAACAGTCGCAGAGACGACGTCACAGCGTCTGAGCTCATATCCCCGACCAGACGACACACACACACACACACACACACACACACACACACACGTCTGATGCAATCCTCCGTCATTCCAGAGGGATGAGCGACATCTTTTTGTGGACCAGAACCTCGACTTCATCGCTGTGTGGAATCCCGACTCAGACAGCTGCTGGGCTCGTCAGCTGCAGGACGCCTGGAAAACGACTTTTTATTGTTTCTTCTGTTTTCCCCATAGAACCACGCTCACAACCCGCCACAATAAAAGCGTCTTCCCATTATAGCCTCGAGGATTAGTCAATCAATCGATCGATCGGCAAGTATTACTAAATCACCAACTCTGTAAATAATCAATTAGGGTCATTTTTTAATAATGAAATGTCCAGATTCTCTGGTTCAGCTTCTGTTCTCTGATTATTTCCTGGTTTCTTTATTCTTCTATAATAGTAAACTGATGATCTTTGGGTTGTGGACAAAAAAAGACATTTTAGCTTCAATCTTTAACAATTTAATGAACCAAAAACCTGTTGATCACATCATGATGAAGGTGATAGCAACTAATTAGCTAATCACTGCAGCTCTAATCTACTAGTTATCATAGTAGTGTCTGTTATAGAAGACCAAAAAAACGGTAAATGATCAGAGAATTTAAACATTCTTTTCTTAAAAAGGATCCACATTTTACACCATTTAATGAACCAAACTAATCAATTAATCATTACAATAACCAATAATAAAATATTTGTTAGCTGCAGCTCTATTTCCCATAAGAATATAAAACATGACATCGTCTGCGAAATGAAAAGTCATTGTATGTGTCTTTGTCCCCAAACTATTTTTTACCAATTTATGTGAAACAGAAGGAAACCATTGTGATTTCCTGACACCTCCACTCGTTAGGAGAACCTTAAATGACAGTAAAATGACTTTTTTGACGCCGCAATTTAAAGAGGAAACGGTCGACCTCGTCTTAAAGAAAGTGGAGCAGGACGCATCTGTCGTCGACGCGATGCAGACGGATTCTGAGTTTTAAAGCTGTTTGTTCTCCAGAAAGAAAGAATTATCTCATTTGTTGAGTTTCACCTCAAAGAGAAGAAGAAGAAGAGGCCAACAAATAAAAAAACAAGTCTGCAGCCAAGATTCGACTTAACACTTAATTATGTGGCTTTTCCAAAGCATCTGCTGAGAATCAGCGTGAAGCCTGGAGTCAACGCACGGCTACGCGCTAACAATACGAACATTGGGCGATTTCTTCGAGGATTTTCATCAGACGTCTGTGATCATTTCAGATAACATTTTATACCAATGCTGTTAACATCTAATGAGTATTTACAGAGGATTTGTAGAATGGACCAGAGCTGCAAGCATCAGTCAATTAATCAATTCCAATTATTTAATGATCAATTAATGGAATTGACTCATTTTAATTAGAAAATGTCCAGATCCTCTGGTTCAGCTTCTGTTCTCTGATTATTTCCTGGTTTCTTTATTCTTCTATAATAGTAAACTGATGATCTTTGGGTTGTGGATATATATAAATACATACATATATATATATATATAGTAAAGACGCAGTTAAAGTGGAAATTGTAAACACTGGCTCCTTGTGATTGATGGATGAGCTCCACTGGGTCATAAATACAGTAGTTTGGTTTCTCCAGTGAAAACAGAACCCAGCGTAGCTTCAGGCCGCTAATCCCAGACATAACAACTTGAAGATGTGGTGATCTGAGAGAGTTTTAGTGGATTAGGCCACATCAGCGCTAACTAATCCTGTCGGCTAATATTTGTCCAGAGCAGAAATCTCGTTGATTTTTCGTCTTCGTTAAATAAGCATTTATCAGGAGAAGCAGGAAGAGACTCCGGGGAGGGAAAAGCAAGCGATAAAGATTCCAGATGTGATTCCTCTTCCACAAACAACATGCGGCGACTTCTTATGACAGAAAACTAGCAGGAGTAACGCTGAAATAGACGACCAACGTCCATCTAATGCAGCAGTTTTCTCTGTAGATCATTAAGCTGCAGAACATCTGGCCACATGTGTAATGACAAACCAAACACCCAACTATTGCTGCAGGGAAAACCTCCATGTAAACAGTAGGAATGAAAAGAAAATTAAGTTCAAGAATCTGGAAAGTGAGAGAATAGTTACTGGTTCATGTTCAGTCAAGTAACAATACCGTATTCTCCCAACTATAAGGCCACGTTAAAGTCTTCTATTTTCTTCTAAATGTTGGTGCTCCCTATGTCTGTATGTAGGAAGTGTGGGCATGGATTGTAGATAAAATAACGGGGATGTGCGTTATGCAGAACATGGTTGTTTTAACAAGCTGAAAATGGTAAAGAGACACGCTGATAAAGCACAGTTTAAACTGAAGGAAATCAGCTACACAGCTGAGTTTAAGACATAAGACAGGTGGTACGAGTTGGAGGAAAGACTGGATCAGTGGATCACAGAGCACAGACTGGATCAGTGGATCACAGAGCAGAGACTGGATCAGTGGATCACAGAGCAGAGACTGGATCAGTGGATCACAGAGCAAAGACTGGATCAGTGGATTGGAGAGCAAAGACTGGATCAGTGGATCACAGAGCAGAGACTGGATCAGTGGATCACAGAGCAGAGACTGGATCAGTGGATCACAGAGCAAAGACTGGATCAGCGGATCACAGAGCAGAGACTGGATCAGTGGATCACAGAGCAGAGACTGGATCAGTGGATCACAGAGCAGAGACTGGATCAGTGGATCACAGAGCAAAGACCGGATCAGTGGATCACAGAGCAGAAACCGGATCAGTGGATCACAGAGCAAAGACCGAATCAGTGGATCACAGAGCACAGACTGGATCAGTGGATCACAGAGCACAGACCGGATCAGTCGATCACAGAGCAGAGCCTGGATCAGTGGATCACAGAGCAGAGACTGGATCAGTGGATCACAGAGCAGAGACTGGATCAGTGAATCACAGAGCAGAGACTGGATCAGTGGATCACAGAGCAAAGACCGAATCAGTGGATCACAGAGCAGAGACTGGATCAGTGGATCACAGAGCACAGACTGGATCAGTGGATCACAGAGCAAAGACCGGATCAGTGGATCACAGAGCAGAAACCGGATCAGTGGATCACAGAGCAAAGACCGAATCAGTGGATCACAGAGCACAGACTGGATCAGTGGATCACAGAGCACAGACCGGATCAGTGGATCACAGAGCAGAGACTGGATCAGTGGATCACAGAGCAGAGACCAGATCAGTCGATCACAGAGCAGAGCCTGGATCAGTGGATCACAGAGCAGAGACTGGATCAGTGGATCACAGAGCAGAGACTGGATCAGTGAATCACAGAGCAGAGACTGGATCAGTGGATCACAGAGCAAAGACCGAATCAGTGGATCACAGAGCACAGACTGGATCAGTGGATCACAGAGCACAGACCGGATCAGTGGATCACAGAGCAGAGACTGGATCAGTGGATCACAGAGCAGAGACCAGATCAGTCGATCACAGAGCAGAGACTGGAAAAAATGAAATCTCAGCCAAAAGGTGATCACAGCACATATATTTTGACTGATTTTCTTTTAGTTTTATACTTTGTGTGAATTTCAAACCAGAACTTTTACTTTAGTAAAAGTATTTTTTACCCGATTTCTATACAAAGACATTCGACATGTCTGATTTGAACAAGAAAAGCTTTCCTCACTCCATTTGTCTTCATTTCTTGACATCATCTTCCAGTAAAAACACTAAACTCTAGCTCTATCCGTGCAGATCATTTCCTTGGAGCTGTGGCTTTAAGAACGCGTTACACAACTCGAGCCTAAATCTTCTTCTCTCTCGTGGTCCGTCACTCTGGGATCGACTCCAGAAGCGAAGCTTCCGCGGACGACGTCGCTCCGCGGGGGGCAGACATGTTTTTCACATCTCGCTCCGTCTGACTCACTATTTCTCACAAAGCAAAGTTCAAAAAAATTAAACCGAGAAATATGTTTCACCTTTAGCCAGGAAACTTTTTTTTTCCTTTAAAAAATCAGAAAAGCACTTTGAAAAAGCTAAATGCGTGGGATGCCTTTGTTTGAAAAAGAGTATATAGCGGGTAATTGATAACCATGGAATGTAATTGATAACCGCAGAATGTTCCAGAGTTATAGGCTAACATCTGCACAACGCCTGCACCGACCCGATGGAAGGCTGCAGGCTCTCCAGCCTCCCTCCTAGGACAATATGGTTTTAGCTCCCTGGCCCACTGTGCTGGATATTATCCAATATTGTCTAAGTTAAACAACTCGGCCTGAAAACCTCGCCCCCCAAACCACACATAAACCCAGTACCCTTCTCCAGCTCTCACAACGCCCAGGCTCCAGTTGCCTTGGCCGCGGCCCAGCCCTTCGGAATTACAATTCACATTTCGTTAGCGACGGTCTACACAAATCACGCTCTCTGAGAACAGACGTCAGGCAGCGACGCAGTCACGGCAGCCGACGGGGGAGCGGACGTATACAATAGCTTATTTGTCATGTTGGGTTTATAAAGGGAATCAAACGGCTCCTTGTGCTCCCTAATTGGGGCTGGGTGGAGCAGCCTCGGTGCCCAGAGTGAAGCAGCGGGGGTGGCCTGTGCCCAAGTCCTCATAACGTACAGTAAATATAAACACATGGAGCTGAAAGCGTCCCTTGTCCTCCAGCTCTGACGACTTCTTCCTTCCTGCCGCCGCAGAAGCTCGTAGAGGTTCAGTGGATGTTGTTGCTGCAACAGGCAACAGGAACCAGCGTTGTCATGGGATCCCTGCTGGGACCAGGTACCATGGGACCAGTAAGTCTGACCCCTGACCCCTAGCTGTGACTCCTGTCCCCTATCAGAGAAAACACAGTGTCGACCCCCCAGTTCAGCTTCATCCGTCACATCGTCGCTCACCGACGTTTTCATCCAAACTCCAACAAACTCTGGAGTCTCTCAGACCCACGGTCGCTGCAATTTTTTATGAATCACACGCTGTAATTTATTTTTTTTGTTTAAAACAATCTCTGCTGTTTATGTGGCTGTAATTGATTTGTTTATGAAAACAGACATTGTTCTCCAGAGTGTCGGCAGCAGCCAAAACCGCACGGCACAGCTTCCAGTGAAAGTCATTGTTCTGCAGCGAAACCGAAGACCGCGACCATGTGCACCACCGACGAGAAGAAGGCAGCCTCCCTCCAGACAAAACCACGCTACAGAAAACAAAAGCTGAGATAATGATGCTGAGATAATCACTGACCCCTGACCCTGAATCCTCAGAGTTACAAGTTAGGGGTGAGCTAGCGGTGAGCTAGCGGTGAGCTAGCAGAGCTACATCTGCTGTTCAGCTCGCGTTGGCTTAAAGCAGGAAGTGATCTGTTATCAGGGAACTACAGACACAGTCAGGTACAGACAGACAGGTACAGACAGCTACAGACAGCTACAGACAGACAGACAGCTACAGACAGACAGCTACAGACAGACAGACAGCTACAGACAGACAGCTACAGACAGACAGACAGGTACAGACAGACAGGTACAGACAGACAGCTACAGACAGACAGCTACAGACAGCTACAGACAGACAGACAGCTACAGACAGCTACAGACAGGTACAGACAGCTACAGACAGCTACAGACAGACAGCTACAGACAGACAGACAGCTACAGACAGACAGCTACAGACAGACAGACAGCTACAGACAGACAGCTACAGACAGACAGACAGGTACAGACAGACAGGTACAGACAGACAGCTACAGACAGACAGCTACAGACAGCTACAGACAGACAGACAGCTACAGACAGCTACAGACAGACAGCTACAGACAGCTACAGACAGACAGCTACAGACAGCTACAGACAGACAGATAGCTACAGACAGACAGCTACAGACAGACAGCTACAGACAGCTACAGACAGCTACAGACAGCTACAGACAGACAGACAGACAGCTACAGACAGCTACAGACAGACAGCTACAGACAGCTACAGACAGCTACAGACAGTTACAGACAGACAGCTACAGACAGACAGCTACAGACAGCTACAGACAGTTACAGACAGACAGCTACAGACAGACAGCTACAGACAGCTACAAACAGACAGACAGACAGCTACAGACAGCTACAGACAGCTACAGACAGCTACAGACAGACAGACAGCTACAGACAGCTACAGACAGACAGCTACAGACAGACAGCTACAGACAGACAGCTACAGACAGCTACAGACAGCTACAGACAGACAGACAGCTACAGACAGACAGCTACAGACAGACAGACAGCTACAGACAGACAGCTACAGACAGCTACAGACAGCTACAGACAGACAGACAGCTACAGACAGACAGCTACAGACAGACAGACAGCTACAGACAGACAGCTACAGACAGACAGCTCTGTTCTCTGCACCAGATGTGAACATGCTGTTTTCATGGGGGTTTCTCCTTCAGATTAAGTGATTATCAATCATGAAGGAAACACTGAGCAGAGGCCCTCAGTGTAGCAGGAAATGTTGAAGGAATGTTAGAGAAAAGCAAAGTAAACCATCGGACAGCCAGGCTGGAGGGTTTCAGGTTCTGCTCCTGGACGGATCCAGGTCCAGTCCCCAACCCAGAGATCATCAGTCTGCTATTATATTTACTATTATACATATTATAACGCTGCGTTTGACAGGCTTTAATGTGTTGGCTGCAACTAATACTTGTGTATTTGTATTAAAACAGTATTTGGTTCATTTTTTATGTGGATATAAGCCATTGATGATTTTGTAATGTGAAGATCAACATGTTAAAAATAAAATAAAAGAGGAATAGCAAACCATTTTATCTAACGTATGTGAATTTATTATTTCACATATCAATTTATAAATGTGAGAACTACTTACAATACAGAAACTATTCCAAAGAGGAATTTAGACCAGAAAAAAGTTTCATAAAATATTTGTTGATTCATAACTTTATCACAATCATATGTCTTTAAGTGGCTAAGAAATAAATGGATTCACCATGGATTCTGAAAAGCTCCGTTTGCAGAGACACAGCCTGTTCTCCTGCTGTTAACTTTCTTCACTTTAAATAATCCCACTTCATCCCTCCCTGCTTCAGTAAAAAGGAGCTAATTTCCCAAATGGAGCGACTGAGGCTTATCAGCAGCAGCATCTTCAGGCCAAAGCAAGCGAGGCCAGATGCAGTAGGGTTTGGATTTCTGGCTGAAGCTTCACTGAAACGATGCTGAAATATCCTGTGTTTGGTCCAATTAGTCCAATATTGAGTAGAATTACCCTGAAATATTGACATTATTATATTGACACACAAATTTACTTCATGAGAGATAAAAATGTTTAATTAAAAAAAGTCAATTATGAAGATATTGACATAAAAATGTCACAAGAAAAACAAACGTGTAACTAAACAAAATTAATTCATATATATCTTTATTATATTTCTTTTATAATATTTTTCTAAATCAGGGAAAAAATGTCATACTAAAATACACAAAATTATTTTAAATTATAATCTTAATTAGAATAAGAGCATTTTTGATAATTCTACCCAATATTGGAATAATTTAACCAAAAAAACACATTTTCACTAGTTAATATTTGGTGTTTTGTCGCGTTTCCTGCTGTTTGTGGATTTGTTGAGCACCAGGTGACAAACTGTGTCTCTATGGGGGAAACAGGGATTTCCTTCAATATGAGTCACACATAGCAACAACACTGAATGTAATAATATAAAACTACACACACACACACACACACACACACACACAGTAAACTAATGAAAGCCTTGCTTTGCTGGAACCTCCTTACAGCAGAGCTTCAGTGTATAATTGCAGAGGAAACTATGACTAAAACATACAAACAACTTTTATCCAAATGTTGTGTGACAGCAGCTTTTTTTCTGTGAGAGTTCTTTATTAGAAAATTGTCCATCGGTAGAATTAAATACTTTAGCTGTTTACAGCTGTGGATTTATGAGTTTAATCGTTAAACCATTGTTTCTCAGCTTTGACACGAGCTAAATACCATTTCTGATTATGCATCAGTGTCGTACAGATGATGTTTGAAAAATATGACTTCACCCAAATCTCAACATGCAAATGACTTGTTCAGCACCTAACACTGCAAAGAAATTAGTAAGAAGATCTTTCCTGATAGTCCTGTTAATAATTGACTAATCGAACCAAGAAAAAACTTTTCACTCGTTAAGATTTAATAATTTGCAGAGAAGCTTCATTAAGGGAATAAGGACGTTCTACTGCAGAGAACAGCTGTAAAAAGGAGCTGGTTTGATCTGTGGGGATCCACCAGCTCAGGGTTAACGAAGTGAGAGCTGGAGGACGGATGGAGGGGGGCAGATATGGGGGGGATATGTCGGGGGGAGATGGGGGCCTGGCTTCAGGGTGTTTCCATGGCAGGACTACCCAGGAATCTGATGCTGCTGCCAGAAGTGGGGAAACCCTCATCAAAACAAGGCGGCTCGCCCACCAGCAGCTGGGAGCTGCAGGGTCCTAGAGACCGCCACGTTCAGGGTCCTAGAGACCGCCACGTTCAGGGTCCTAGAGACCGCCACGTTCAGGGTCCTAGAGACCGCCACGTTCATAGAGACCGCCACGTTCAGGGTCCTAGAGACCGCCACGTTCAGGGTCCTAGAGACTGCCACGTTCATAGAGACCGCCACGTTCAGGGTCCTAGAGACCGCCACGTTCAGGGTCCTAGAGACTGCTATGTTCATAGAGACCGCCACGTTCAGGGTCCTAGAGACCGCCACGTTCAGGGTCCTAGAGACCGCCACGTTCAGGGTCCTAGAGACTGCTATGTTCATAGAGACCGCCACGTTCAGGGTCCTAGAGACCGCCACGTTCAGGGTCCTAGAGACCGCCACGTTCAGGGTCCTAGAGACCGCCACATTCAGGGTCCCAGAGACCGCCACGTTAAGGGTGCTAGAGACCGCCACGTTCAGGGTCCTAGAGACCGCCACGTTCATAGAGACCGCCACGTTCATGGAGACCGCCACGTTCAGGGTCATAGAGACCGCCACATTCATAGAGACCGCCACATTCATAGAGACCACCACATTCATAGAGACCGCCACATTCATGGAGACCGCCACGTTCATAGAGACCGCCACGTTCATAGAGACCGCCACGTTCATGGAGACTGCCACGTTCATAGAGACCGCCACGTTCAGGGTCATAGAGACTGCCACATTCAGGGTCCCAGAGACCGCCACATTAAGGGTGCTAGAGACCACCACGTTCATAGAGACCGCCACGTTCATAGAGACCGCCACGTTCAGGGTCATAGAGACCACCACGTTCATAGAGACCGCCACGTTCATAGAGACCGCCACATTTATAGAGACCGCCACATTTATAGAGACCGCCACGTTCATAGAGACCGCCACGTTCATGGAGACCGCCACGTTCAGGGTCCCAGAGACCGCCACGTTCATAGAGACCGCCACGTTCATAGAGACCACCACGTTCATGGAGACCGCCATGTTCATAGAGACCGCCACGTTCAGGGTCATAGAGACCACCACGTTCAGGGTCATAGAGACCACCACGTTCATAGAGACCACCACGTTCATAGAGACCACCACGTTCATAGAGACCGCCACGTTCAGGGTCATAGAGACCACCACGTTCATAGAGACCGCCACGTTCATAGAGACCGCCACGTTCATGGAGACCGCCACGTTCATAGAGACCGCCACGTTCAGGGTCATAGAGACCACCACGTTCATAGAGACCGCCACGTTCATGGAGACCGCCACATTTATAGAGACCGCCACATTTATAGAGACTGCCACGTTCATAGAGACCGCCATGTTCATGGAGACTGCCACGTTCATAGAGACCGCCATGTTCATAGAGACCGCCACGTTCAGGGTCATAGAGACCACCACGTTCATAGAGACCACCACGTTCATAGAGACCACCACGTTCATAGAGACCGCCACGTTCATAGAGACCGCCATGTTCAGGGTTATAGAGACCACCACGTTCATAGAGACCGCCACGTTCATAGAGACCGCCACGTTCATGGAGACCGCCACATTTATAGAGACCGCCACATTTATAGAGACCGCCACGTTCATAGAGACCGCCACGTTCATGGAGACCGCCACGTTCAGGGTCCCAGAGACCGCCACGTTCATAGAGACCGCCACGTTCATAGAGACCGCCACGTTCATGGAGACTGCCACGTTCATAGAGACCGCCACGTTCAGGGTCATAGAGACTGCCACATTCAGGGTCCCAGAGACCGCCACATTAAGGGTGCTAGAGACCACCACGTTCATGGAGACCGCCATGTTCATAGAGACCGCCACGTTCAGGGTCATAGAGACCACCACGTTCAGGGTCATAGAGACCACCACGTTCATAGAGACCACCACGTTCATAGAGACCACCACGTTCATAGAGACCGCCACGTTCATAGAGACCGCCACGTTCAGGGTCATAGAGACCACCACGTTCATAGAGACCGCCACGTTCATAGAGACCGCCACGTTCATGGAGACCGCCACATTTATAGAGACCGCCACATTTATAGAGACCGCCACGTTCATAGAGACCGCCACGTTCATAGAGACCGCCACGTTCATGGAGACCGCCACGTTCAGGGTCCCAGAGACCGCCACGTTCATAGAGACCGCCACGTTCAGGGTCCTAGAGACCGCCACGGTTCAGAAAGTAATTGACTATCAAAATTAGTTGCAGCTTAATTATCAAAATCAAAATAATGTAATAGCTGAAACCAATTGAATTAGTAGAATATTTGTTGCAGCTGTCGTAGAATCTTTGGACCATTAAATCTGTCTCTGTGAGTTTTGAGCCTCCGACTGATGAAGTGATCTGCCTCCTGTCAGGAACAGATCAGGGATAATCTGGACCTTCTTGTTTTCATAAACAGTCTCACTGCGTCTTTGTGTGGAGCCGGGGTGGGGGGGGTGGGATAGGGCTGGGGTTGGGGGGGGGCAGCCTTGAATTCTTCCTTTCACAGGTGGAACAATGAAACGGCTTCCCCCTCTTTTGTGAATGAGTCAGCGTGGGCCGATAGCATCACACGTGTTTACGCCGCAGCCTTGGCCCCGACCGAAACCTCACGTTGCTGCGCTGGAGCTAATCAGGGAAATTGCTGTTTGTGAAACCTCGGCTGCATCAAACATCAAACATCTGGGAGCGTTCGTCTCCCAACGCCAAACCAAGAAGGGTTCAGTTAGAGGAAAAAAGAGAGAAACAAACGCTGACGCATGGCGCACGCACACGTGTGCACACACACGAATGCACATGTGCACACAAAAAATAAATCAGACACACGTGCTTGTTTATCTGACCCTGTGGGGTCGACTGTCATATACCCTACGCTGTGGGGACCACACACACATACACGTTTGGAGGACGTATGAGGACTGTGTCACAAACGTGAAAAGTCGGGACATGCCTTTTCTGAGGTGCTAGACACACACGCGCGCATGTGCACACAGACACATGCATGCATGCACGCACGCACGCACGCACACACACGCACACACACGCACACGCACACACACACGCACACACACACACACGCACACACACGCACACACACACACGCACACACACACACGCACACTCTTATTTTGTGATCCATTCCTCTGCTGAACAGGCAATGGAAACTTCTGCAAATGTAAATCTGCTGGGTTAAAAATACAGCGCATTAATGTGCACCACATGTGGCACTGGCAGGATGGAGGATATTTTGACGGAGCGGGGGTGGGGGTGGGGGGGGGGGGGGGTGCTGGGGTTTCTCCAACACACACACTCACACACACACACACACACACACTCACACGGCCCCTCCTCCTTTACCTTGAGCCTTTTCCACAAACACCACCTTGGAGTCGTGCTGGAAGTTGTGTCCGTCCAGCATCATCCTCTCTCCACCGGGGGCGCCACACGTCTCCAGACTCTGCTTGTCGACCAGCGGCAGCTCCTGGGCCGAGCGCTGGGCTGCAGAAAGGAGACGCTGCTTAACACACCCACTCCCCATCCAGACCTGAGCATCCAGACCAGACGCTGTAAAGCGGAGCCTGTAACAGCGAGAGGCTCCACGCCGCGTTTATTCGTGTTTCACTCAAATTACTGAGAATGTTTGGTACCACATGTTGGACTTAACACGAGAGGAGCTGCAGAACGGGTCAGACTGACCCGGCAGCTGAGCACTGTAAAAACATTTAAACAAGGAGATATATACAATTAGTCCAATATTAACAAGATAACTTAGCTCAGATATATATGAATATATTAATGTTCCTATTTATTATTATTATTATTAATTCTTCAATACTATTGTGTCTATTATTATTCACTTCTTTTTTCTCTCTTTTTCTTTAATAATGAATGATGAATGAATAATGATGAATAAATAACTCCACTCACTCTTTATATATAAATATAAAACTTCACTTTAGTTTTTGTTTGTTTTTGTATTTGTGAAAAAAACAATAAAAAGTAAATTACAAAAAAATATGACATGGCCTAAAAAATACATAAATGTGGTATAAAAAGGAATTGAAGGAAAATAAAAGTATGAACAACAATTTAATCTAGAAATTAAGAAAACAAGACTGAATTGATAAAAATCAAGAAAAAAAATTCTATTAAAAAATTATGAGAACAATGTCACAAATATACAAGAACAAAATAATATAAATATAATTTTAAAGATAAATATATTATTATATATTAATATATATATATATTAATAATATTAAATATATTATTGAAAAGACAAAACAGGACTTAAAAAGACAAAGCTATGATAAAATGTTGTATTTTGATGTAAATCATCAGCCAGCGTAATGAGGTATTCATCGCGCTTTTCCAGCTGCTTCTGGCAGCGTCTCATTCCTTCCTGACTTTCTCTTTTTCCAAACGATCCATCTCTCGCTGAAACATCCTCAGCGTGAACAGAAACTGATGACTGAACAAATCTAGAATTTGATGGGATCGTCTTCTCTGTGACTCGAAGCTGCAGCTGATTCTGATAAAAACTCTTTTTTTCTGGCAGCGGTTCAGGAAGCATCGCTCTATTTCACGGCGCTGACATCACGCTGCAGCTACGTCTTCCCATCGGTGGAAAGGTCGAAGCCGCAGGTCAACGCAGTTTATGAGTTAAAACGAGCAGAAACGAAGCCTGGGCAGAAACAGGCCACAGGGAGAACCGGAAAAATGGATTTTATCGATTAACCTGACGATTATGGTTTGACAGAGTGATGGATCCCACACAGGAAGGAGAGTAAGGAGAAAGGTTGTAGTTTCACAAGAATAAAATTAAATCTGAAACATATACAAATATTTATTGCTTATGCTTCAATTTTTTTTCTAAATATCTTTTAAACAAAAATTTTTATGACGTCATAATTTTGTCTTTTTTTTATTCTAAAATGGTATTTTTATCTTATATTTCTGACTTATAATATCTTTAAATTTATATTTATTATTTTATATTTTCATCTTATTTTTATATTTGTGACTAATATGTTGTATTTTTTATCCATTAGTTATGTCTTTCTATCGTAAATCCTTTTTCCTTTTGTTTTTTATACATGATTATAATATAATTATTCACTTTATTAAATAATTATAATATTTTATAAAAATTACAGTGTTTGACTTTTAATGATGTAATAACCTTTTTATGTCATAATTTTGCTGTTTTATTTAATATATTTTGTTTTTTTTAATCTAAAATTGTATTTTTATCTTATATTTATGAGTATAATTTATAATTCCATTTCGAATATTTTTGTCTTATTTTTATATGTGTGACCACTAATATGTTGTATTTTTATCGATTAGTTATGTCTTTCTATCTTATATCTCATATTTCTGTTTTATAACACCTTTGAATTTTATAGAATATTGTTTTATCTTTTTACTCTTGTTCTGTTTCACTCATATTTATAATCTCAGATTTTTCTAAATCAGAATAACGCGACTGGAATCAGGCGTTTTCTCGTTAACTCTTCGTCATGATGAAGTGGTGAAGTGGTGAAGTGGTGAAGTGATGAAGTGGTGAACTGATGAACTGGTGAACTGATGAACTGGTGAAGTGGTGAACTGTTGAAGTGGTGAAGTGGTGAAGTGATGAACTGGTGAAGTGGTGAAGTGGTGAACTGTTGAAGTGGTGAAGTAGTGAAGTGATGAATTGGTGAACTGGTGAAGTGATGAACTGGTGAAGTGAAGAAGTGGTGAAGTGATGAACTGGTGAAGTGGTGAACTGTTGAAGTGGTGAAGTGGTGAAGTGATGAACTGGTGAACTGATGAACTGGTGAAGTGGTGAACTGTTGAAGTGGTGAAGTGGTGAAGTGATGAACTGATGAACTGGTGAAGTGATGAACTGGTGAAGTGATGAACTGGTGAAGTGGTGAAGTGATGAAGTGGTGAACTGTTGAAGTGGTGAAGTGGTGAAGTGATGAAGTGGTGAACTGTTGAAGTGGTGAACTGTTGAAGTGGTGAAGTGGTGATGTGATGAACTGATGAACTGGTGAAGTGATGAAGTGGTGAAGTGATGAAGTGATGAACTGGTGAAGTGGTGAAGTGGTGAACTGATGAAGTGATGAAGTGATGAACTGGTGAAGTGATGAAGTGGTGAAGTGATGAAGTGATGAACTGGTGAAGTGGTTAAGTGGTGAAGTGATGAACTGGTTAAGTGATGAAGTGGTGAACTGGTGAAGTGATGAAGTGGTGAACTGGTGAAGTGGTGAAGTGGTGAACAGTTGAAGTGGTGAAGTGGTGAAGTGATGAACTGGTGAAGTGGTGAAGTGATGAAGTGATGAACTGGTGAAGTGGTGAAGTGATGAACTGGTGAAGTGGTGAAGTGATGAAGTGATGAACTGGTGAAGTGATGAACTGGTGAAGTGGTGAACTGGTGAAGTGGTGAAGTGATGAACTGGTGAAGTGGTGAAGTGGTGAAGTGATGAACTGTTGAAGTGGTGAAGTGATGAACTGGTGAACTGGTGAAGTGGTGAAGTGATGAAGTGGTGAAGTGGTGAAGTGGTGAAGTGATGAACTGGTGAACTGTTGAAGTGGTGAAGTGGTGAAGTGGTGAACTGGTGAATTGATGAAGTGATGAACTGGTGAAGTGATGAAGTGGTGAAGTGGTGAAGTGGTGAACTGGTGAATTGATGAAGTGATGAACTGGTGAATTGATGAAGTGGTGAACTGGTGAAGTGATGAACTGGTGAAGTGGTGAAGTGGTGAAGTGATGAACTGGTGAACTGGTGAAGTGATGAAGTGGTGAACTGATGAACTGGTGAAGTGGTGAACAGTTGAAGTGGTGAAGTGGTGAAGTGATGAACTGGTGAAGTGGTGAAGTGATGAAGTGATGAACTGGTGAAGTGATGAACTGGTGAAGTGATGAACTGGTGAAGTGGTGAACTGGTGAAGTGATGAAGTGATGAAGTGATGAACTGGTGAAGTGATGAAGTGGTGAAGTGGTGAAGTGATGAACTGGTGAACTGGTGAAGTGGTGAAGTGGTGAAGTGATGAACTGTTGAAGTGGTGAAGTGGTGAAGTGGTGAACTGGTGAATTGATGAAGTGATGAACTGGTGAAGTGATGAAGTGGTGAAGTGGTGAAGTGGTGAATTGATGAAGTGATGAACTGGTGAAGTGGTGAAGTGGTGAAGTGATGAACTGTTGAAGTGGTGAAGTGGTGAACTGGTGAAGTGGTGAACTGATGAACTGGTGAAGTGGTGAAGTGATGAACTGTTGAAGTGGTGAAGTGATGAACTGGTGAAGTGATGAAGTGGTGAAGTGATGAAGTGATGAACTGGTGAAGTGGTGAAGTGGTGAACTGATGAAGTGATGAAGTGATGAACTGGTGAAGTGATGAAGTGGTGAAGTGATGAAGTGATGAACTGGTGAAGTGGTTAAGTGGTGAAGTGATGAACTGGTTAAGTGATGAAGTGGTGAACTGGTGAAGTGATGAAGTGGTGAACTGGTGAAGTGGTGAAGTGGTGAACAGTTGAAGTGGTGAAGTGGTGAAGTGATGAACTGGTGAAGTGGTGAAGTGATGAAGTGATGAACTGGTGAAGTGGTGAAGTGATGAACTGGTGAAGTGGTGAAGTGATGAAGTGATGAACTGGTGAAGTGATGAACTGGTGAAGTGGTGAACTGGTGAAGTGGTGAAGTGATGAACTGGTGAAGTGGTGAAGTGGTGAAGTGATGAACTGTTGAAGTGGTGAAGTGATGAACTGGTGAACTGGTGAAGTGGTGAAGTGATGAAGTGGTGAAGTGGTGAAGTGGTGAAGTGATGAACTGGTGAACTGTTGAAGTGGTGAAGTGGTGAAGTGGTGAACTGGTGAATTGATGAAGTGATGAACTGGTGAAGTGATGAAGTGGTGAAGTGGTGAAGTGGTGAACTGGTGAATTGATGAAGTGATGAACTGGTGAATTGATGAAGTGGTGAACTGGTGAAGTGATGAACTGGTGAAGTGGTGAAGTGGTGAAGTGATGAACTGGTGAACTGGTGAAGTGATGAAGTGGTGAACTGATGAACTGGTGAAGTGGTGAACAGTTGAAGTGGTGAAGTGGTGAAGTGATGAACTGGTGAAGTGGTGAAGTGATGAAGTGATGAACTGGTGAAGTGATGAACTGGTGAAGTGATGAACTGGTGAAGTGGTGAACTGGTGAAGTGATGAAGTGATGAAGTGATGAACTGGTGAAGTGATGAAGTGGTGAAGTGGTGAAGTGATGAACTGGTGAACTGGTGAAGTGGTGAAGTGGTGAAGTGATGAACTGTTGAAGTGGTGAAGTGGTGAAGTGGTGAACTGGTGAATTGATGAAGTGATGAACTGGTGAAGTGATGAAGTGGTGAAGTGGTGAAGTGGTGAATTGATGAAGTGATGAACTGGTGAAGTGGTGAAGTGGTGAAGTGATGAACTGTTGAAGTGGTGAAGTGGTGAACTGGTGAAGTGGTGAACTGATGAACTGGTGAAGTGGTGAAGTGGTGAAGTGGTGAAGTGATGAACTGTTGAAGTGGTGAAGTGATGAACTGGTGAAGTGGTGAAGTGGTGAAGTGGTGAAGTGATGAACTGGTGAAGTGGTGAAGTGGTGAACTGGTGAAGTGGTGAAGTGATGAACTGGTGAACTGTTGAAGTGGTGAAGTGGTGAAGTGATGAACTGGTGAAGTGGTGAAGTGGTGAAGTGATGAACTGGTGAAGTGGTGAAGTGGTGAAGTGGTGAAGTGGTGAAGTGGTGAAGTGTAACTCACAGCACTCGATGGGGTTGGACGCCGCCTGCAGCGACACGGTGCGTCCCGTGGCCTGGGCGATGTGGACCCTGAACACCATCCGCACACGCGTGTTCTTACGGCCGATGTCGGTTTCTCCTTTACGCAGCTCGATGTCCGAATTCCGCAGCTTCAGGATCCCAGCACAGTCGATTCTGTGTTTGTGGGAGAAAACACAAGATAAAATATGAAATAAAATACTAAATTATAACAATATGACATAAAAAGTATAAATAAAATAGTAAAGACTTTATTTGACAAATGTTCCTTTTCTCTTTTGTGTTTTGTGTATTTGTGAGACTTCAGCGACGCAGCTGCTGCAGAGTTTAGCTCAGACGTAACGAGGAACCTGTCCACGTCCAGCGGTTGTTTCCTACTTTTCTTTCCTCCAGTGTTTATTCCTCATCATCACGTCATAAACCTCCTCTTTCTTTGCTAAATACCTGCAGCCTTCCCAGAACTCTCTCTGGCTGTCTGCAGCCAGCTGTTTGCAGCTGTTTGCAGCTGTCTGCAGCCGTTTTATTGATCATTTATTGATCATTTATTGATCATTTATTGATCATTTATTGATCATTTATTGATCAGGGAAGACTATCAACTCCAGTTCAGTTCATCAGACACATTTAGCACAACTTATTTACCCTAAAGTGAGTCAGACCAGTAAAACTAACGTCTCATCACAGGTGTCGAGAAATTAAGTATAAATACTTTATTCATGTATTTTTACTTTACTCTTTTTATTTCTACTCTTTCTATTCTTAAAATATCTTTGTTTCTTCTCCCAGATTTAGTCTTTGTTTCTTAAAATGACACAAAATCATTTGACATTTTATCCTAATGTTGTATTTATCTCTTCATTCTGACTTTTTATCAGATTTGAGACGATTCTTTGCTTCGTTTTCACTCTAAGAAAGAAAGGAACCATTAATTAGTCTATTGATTAATTAAATGATTAATTGATTAGTAGTTACATGGTGTGAATGTTGATCAGTGTTTCTAAAGCTGCAGATTGAAGCTAAAATGTCTTTTTTTGTCCACAACCCAAAGATCATCAGTTTACTATTATAGAAGAATAAAGAAACCAGGAAATAATCAGAGAACAGAAGCTGAACCAGAGAATCTGGACATTTTAGAATTAAAAATGACTGAAATCAATAATCGTTGCAGCTCTGTGTGTAAATGCTTCACACTAAACGTCTACGTCAGACAAACGCAGCAGCTGATGTGTTGCAGCCATTAAACTGCAGCAGAAACTGCTGATGCAAAAACACACACACACACACACACACACACACACACACACACACACACACACACACACACACACACACACACACACACACACACACACACACACACACACACACAGAGCTCAACGTGAAACCTGAGACACACACACACACACACAAACACACACAGACACACACACACACACACACACACACACACACACACACACACAGACACACACACACACACACACACACAGACACACACAGACACACACACACACTAACACATAGAGCTCAACGTGAAACCTGAGACACACTCACACACACACACACACACACACACACACACACTAACACATAGAGCTCAACGTGAAACCTGAGACACACTCACACACACACACACACACACACACACACACGCACACACACAGAAACACACACAGACACACACACACACACAGAAACACACACAGACACACACACACACACACACACACACACACGCACACACACACACGCACACACACAGAAACACACACAGACACACACACACACACAGAAACACACACAGACACACACACACACACACACACACACACACACACACACACACACACACACACACACACACAGACTTTAACCGTTATCAGATGTTTTTTCTTTTTGGTGAAAACTCGTTTCGTGTCGTTTCTGCGTCAGTGTGAAGTTAATAAAGTTGAGTTTTATATTAGAGAAGCAAAAAGGGAACGACTCAAACCTAAAGCTTAAAATGTGATAAACTGACTTTATACTTTTATACTTGACCTAAACTATTATATATAATACATTTTATTATTATATAATAATATATATCATTATATATGTCAAATTATACAGAAACGTCTAAAGCTGCAATAATTAGTGGATTAATCAGCGATTATGTTTATAAAATATATAATGTAAATAATCAACTAGTTTTAGAATCCATCTGAGTCGTTTTAAGAACATTTTTATTCTGTAGCTGCAGCTTTTATTCATGAGGTGTCTTCTATTGTATTGATCAGCAACTGTTTCTGATAATCAATTAATAGATTTCAGCCTTTATTCAAAAAGAAAATGTTTAAATCTCCTGTGACAGACACTATGATAATTATTAAATCAGAGCTGCACCGATTGATCGATTAATCAATGAACGAATCGATTGATGAACTAATCAAATAGTGAACTAATCAATTGATGAACTAATCGATTACTGAACTCATGGCTCATGCAGTGGTTTCCAGCCATCTTCGTGGCCGTGTCTGGACTTAGTTCTGGTGCGGTTCTACTCACGTGGCCCGCATGTTGTTCTCCGGCAGCAGGGGGATCTCCAGAACCTTGGTGCTGTGCTGCAGCGCCTCGTGGCTCGGCGTGGACACCGTCTTCCCTGTGATGCGGTGGACCTGGTAGAAGGCGTGAGGCCGCAGCAGCCGCTCGTCAGCGGTACCGATGAACAGCTGCAGGGTCAGCGGGTCGCTGTCCATGTAGCCGTGGAGCTGGGGAGACGGTCAGAACCGGGTCAGAACCAGAGCAACACTGACTGTCAGAACCAGGTTAAACTGACGGGTCAGAACCAGAACATCATGGGTGCTGCTCTAAAGGACAAAGCACAGTTTCTGTCACAAAGAGAATCAGAACCAAACAGACATTTTTAAAAAAGGAGAAAAACAGAAACAACTTGTTTTATTTGATTTTATCTCATTAACTTTATTTGTCTTGTTCACTGGGAGATAAAAGCTTTTCATTTAAAAACTTCTGCAACATTATAAAACAAATAAAAAGACGAGTACATGAGCATGCAGAAACCACAGCAGCTTCAGCTTCTGAGGATCAACGTCTGAAGGTTGGAAACAGAAAAACTGGTCGTTGCTGCAGTTTAAGGCCACGAGCTGCAGAAGAAGCTTCTTCTCCTAACGAAGCTTCATCTCCTAACGAAGCTTCATCTCCTAACGAAGCTTCATCTCCTAACGAAGCTTCTTCTCCTAACGAAGCTTCATCTCCTAACGAAGCTTCTTCTCCTAACGAAGCTTCTTCTCTTAACGAAGCTTCTTCTCTTAACGAAGCTTCTTCTCCTAACGAAGCTTCTTCTCCTAACGAAGCTTCATCTCCTAACGAAGCTTCTTCTCCTAACGAAGCTTCATCTCCTAACGAAGCTTCTTCTCTTAACGAAGCTTCTTCTCCTAACGAAGCTTCTTCTCTTAACGAAGCTTCATCTCCTAACGAAGCTTCATCTCCTAACGAAGCTTCATCTCCTAACGAAGCTTCTTCTCCTAACGAAGCTTCTTCTCTTAACGAAGCTTCATCTCCTAACGAAGCTTCTTCTCCTAACGAAGCTTCTTCTCTTAACGAAGCTTCATCTCCTAACGAAGCTTCTTCTCCTAACGAAGCTTCTTCTCCTAACGAAGCAGCTGGTGATTAATGACTAATTGAACCAGTGTGATTCCTCTGGATGTGAAAAGCTGCTGCAGCTTCAGGCTCTGCCAGCGAGACGGGATCCGCCCGAATTCATATTATCGCCCACAAGAGGAATGCTGAGACTCCAGAGAGGGAACACACACACACACACACACACACACACACACACACACACACACACACACACACACACACACCCTCCTGGATTTCAGATTTGTTCAGACATTCTAGTTGAGCAGTTTTCCAGAAATATGAATTAAAAAAGACACAGAGCTGCAACTCATGTCTAATCTGACATATTCTATATTCTATATTCTATATTCTATATTCTATATTCTATATTCTCATGTCCCCCACTGGAATCTCAGACATTTTAGGAAACAACGATCAACATTTTGATCATTTAATGAAGCAAACAACTAATCGATTCATCAATAATCAGAACAGACGTCAGTTTATGTTTAAAGGTTTAAACTTTTCTCCTCATGTCGATCAGACACAAGTGAAAAAGGAAGTGGAAACATTCTGGAAAGTAAAGCATGGACGTGAAGCTGTGTGTGTGTGTGTGTGTGTGTGTGTGTTTGCATGAGGAGGTGCTAATGATTTAATGATATGAGTCTGGGTTTTACCCCGGCTGCAATGAAAAGAGAAGAGTGTGTGTTCCCCCCCCCCCCCCCCCCCCCCCCCCTTCCTGCTACCCACCACACAGACTTCCCTTTGTTTAGGAAAGTTCCCGTGTGTGTAGCGGATGACATCATCGCTCTGCGTCCCGCGGAGGCGGCGGCGGCGGCGACCTCCAAACCGCACACACACGTTTCTGGCAGCGTGTGATAGGAGGGACGTTAGAGGGCCCCCCCCTTCTCTCTGTGACTTCCTGTTACAGGACTCAGGGTTCAGGCCCTGCCCAGGCTGCAGGTTTATTCTGGACGGTCCTCGTCTCCTACAGGCTCTCTGGCGCCCTCTGAGACACAGCACAGGCCCCGCCCTCTGAGGAACCACCACAGGCCCCGCCCTCTGAGGACCCACCGCTGGCCCCGCCCTCTGAGGAACCACCACAGGCCCCACCCTCTGAGGAACCACCACAGGCCCCGCCCTCTGAGGACCCACCACAGGCCCCGCCCTCTGAGACACACCACAGGCCCCGCCCTCTGATGAGCCACTACTGGCCCCGCCCTCTGAGGAACCACCACAGGCCCCGCCCTCTGAGACACACCACAGGCCCCGCCCTCTGATGAGCCACCACTGGCCCCGCCCTCTGAGGAACCACCACAGGCCCCGCCCTCTGAGGACCCACCACAGGCCCCGCCCTCTGAGACACACCACAGGCCCCGCCCTCTGATGAGCCACCACTGGCCCCGCCCTCTGATGAGCCACCACAGGCCCCGCCCTCTGAGACACACCACAGGACCCGCCCTCTGATGAGCCACCACTGGCCCCGCCCTCTGAGGACCCACCACAGGCCCCGCCCTCTGAGGAACCACCACAGGCCCCGCCCTCTGAGGAACCACCACAGGCCCCGCCCTCTGATGAGCCACCACTGGCCCCGCCCTCTGAGGACCCACCACAGGCCCCGCCCTCTGAGGAACCACCACAGGCCCCGCCCTCTGAGGACCCACCACAGGCCCCGCCCTCTGAGGAACCACCACAGGCCCCGCCCTCTGAGGACCCACCACAGGCCCCGCCCTCTGAGGAACCACCACAGGCCCCGCCCTCTGAGACACACCACAGGCCCCGCCCTCTGAGGAACCACCACAGGCCCCGCCCTCTGAGGAACCACCACAGGCCCCGCCCTCTGAGGAACTGCCTCCAACCACAACTCAATGCTGCAGGTTTCCTGCTGCACTTTGGTGGAAATACCCATAATTCACGTCTGTGTGTGGAGTCGATCTTCAAGAAGCAGGAAAGAGGAGGAGCTAGAGCTGAACATTGTGAAGTCGTCTGCAGTGATTAGTCGATTAATCGATTACTTGATTAGTCGCCGACTACTTCGATGATCGATGAAAGAGAAATCTGTGGTTACTGCCAGTAAAACCTTAAAAAGCCGTTATATTATAATTTCTGATGCAACTTGGTCTAAAACGTCTTATGTTGGTGCACAAAACAAGAGCTGCAATGACCAATCGATTAATTGATTAATCAGCAACTAAGTTGATAATCAAAAGCTTCAGCTTCTGTTCTCTGATTATTTCCTGGTTTCTTTATTCTTCTATATTAGTAAACTGATGATCTTTGGGTTGTGGACAAAAAAAGACATTTTAGCTTCAATCTTAACAGTGATCAACATTATAAACCATTTAATGAACCAAACCACTAATTGATTAATCGTTTCAGTAATTGGTGGACTAATCAAATAGTTGTTGAGTTCTTCCACAGACACTATTATTACGTCTTCAGTCGAGTCGTGTTCTTGAAGCTCTGAGCTGCTTTTCTTCTCTTAAGTTGTGTCATTTATATATTTAGAAGTAAAATAACTCGGTATTTTCTCATCCGTCTCGTCATGTTTTCGTTTCTCCCGTCATGGACGTCGATGTCGGGAATCGCTCGGCTCCACTTGGACCAATCAGCTTCATCTATCCTCCTCCTCCTCCCTCTTCTTCTTCTTGTGTTGTTTTTACGTTCACGCGTTAGATCGGCGTTGGCGTGTTTTCCGTGACCCTCACCGTTTGAAGAAGAAGTGTGGATTGTGAACGGGACACCACGGCGCTGCGTTAGCCCGCCGGTCAGCGGCGCTCAGGCACTTCCTGTCCAGACGAGGTGACTCACAGTTTTCCACTGCATTGCTGAGATAGTCCCAGCTGAGCAGCAGCAGCTTAGTCATGAGCTTCTCAGCGCGGTAGCAGCGCCGCTCCAACGTTAGAAACCACTCACTGCACATCTGACCTCAGTCCCTGGATAAATAAAGGGTCTGGGGGGGGGGGCAGCTGTCAGGTTAATTAACGCCTCTGACACCATGCTAACGCTTTACAACCAGCCTGGAGGTTTACAGGCGTTCAGCACATCTGGACCCACGTTTCTGCTGTTTCTGCTGTTTCTGTTGGGTTTGATCAGAGTTGGACTGTACATGAATGGTGGGACTGGACCATGTGTGGACCCCCCCCCCCACCACTATGTTTAATGTTTAAAGAAGCGCGGCCACAGACCTGGATGACGGGGTGGCCCCCCCCCAGGGCCTTCACGGCCCCCCGGCTGCCCTCCGTCTCGTAGTGGGCTCGGTGGTGCGACTTGGGCTGGACGTCGATCTGCAGGCTGTACGGACCCGAGCTGGACGGGAGCTGCCAGTCCAGAGCGGGCAGCGACGGGCTGCGGGAATGAACGAAATAAAAGAAATAAATAAAATAAATGAAATAAAACACGTTCAGCGCTTGACGAGGTGGAGGAGGATTATTTTAGACACGCTTATCAGGCCAGAATGTGCAGAATGTGACGACTGGGATCTGTCAGAGTCGGTGATAAACCTGGTGTAAAAACACTAATGTGCTTTAAGGGGATAGTTCAGCATTTTACATTTAGCCCCATTTACCACGTTCCTGTGATCTGAAGCAGAACTTCACTAATTACTGATGGATTTTCAACATAATGGATCTGAATCCCAGTAGAAAAAGCTATTTAACCTAATGAAAAAACAAATAAACTGGAAACTGGAGCCACCACAGCTGCATGCTGTAGAATACTAAACTAATCCTATTCTAGTCCGTTAATCTATGGATTAATCAATTACTTGTTTGTGCTGTTCATCTATTTTATTTTCCAGGTGTGATTAGATCTTTATTCCCATTCTTTCTTTCCAAACATCCCTATAAAATTATGAATACAAGTTAAATATGAAAAAACACTGAATCTTATTTGGAGTTTTATGCTTTAATCATCTTGGGTCATTTTTTGACCTTTTCCCGCTCTTTCTTTACCCGACATCAAACATTCCAAACTATCCCTTTAAATTTATAAACACCAGTTAAACATGACAAAATACTGAACTTTAATTGTGTTTTTATGCTCTAATGAATCTTAATCTGCTCATCTCTGTTTTATTTTACCCAGGCGTGAACAGAACCTTTTTCCCGCTCATTTTATACCCGATGAAAAAATATCCAAATTATACTTTTAAGCTTATAATTATGTTAGAAATGATGATAATAATAAAATATTTTTACTTTTATGCTTTAATAAATCTATATCTGCTTGAAATATGACAAAACACTAAATCATAGTTTTAGGGTTTTAAATACATTAATCTCCTTGTCTGAGGTGTGAACTGATCTTTTTTCCCGCTCTTTTTTTACCCAACATAAAATCAAACTATCCCTTTAAATTTATAAATATGAGTTAAATATGACAAAAATACACTTATTTGTAGTTTAAAGGTGTAATACATGTTGATCTCCTTCTCTCAGGTTATTTTTGAGGTGTGAACTGAACTTTTTTTCCCGCTCTTTTTTAAAAAGAATTCCAAACTATCCCTTTAAACTTGTGAATATGAGTTAAATACGACAAAATACTCAGTTATTTGTAGTTTAAAGGTGTAATACATGTTGATTTGCTCGTCTCAGGTTATTTTTGTGGTGAGAACGGATCTTTTTTCCCGCCTTTTTATTACCTGACATACTGCTTGGGCTTGGACCAGGAGTACGGGTGTTGGGGGACGTCCAGGAAGCCGCCGCAGTACGCCTCCTTCTTCAGCGCCAGGCGGTTGCCGTGTTCGTCCTGGCAGACCTCGCCGGCGTTCAGCTCCTCGCCGCCGGGCTCCAGCTTCAGGCTGACGGGGGGGTTGTGCTCCGCGCTGGTTTTCCGCGCCTTGATGGGGATCCCCTCGCCGAGGTCGGCCATGCCGTCCGTGGTCAGGGCGTTGATGGCGGCGAGGATGGCGGAGTTGGTGTACTGGTTGGTGTTGGGCAGCCAGCTCTCCTCGGTGACGCTGAGGCGCGGCGACGTCTGCGGCGACAGCGCGGGGGAGTGGCCGGGCGAGTACGGGTAGCCCTTCTGCGACGCCCGCCCGCCCCCGTTGAAGCTGTACTTCCGCTTGGCGCCGCACGGCGAGTTGGACCTGGACCCCCGCTGGCCCATCCAGGTGTCGTCCGTCACGCTGGTGCGGGGGGAGGTGGAGGGCGAGTGGCGCGGCGAGCCGCCTCCGCCGCAGCCGTCGCCGGGCAGCGCGAGGGTGGAGCCCTTTGGCGAGACGGAGGGCGACTGCCACGGCGAGTTCTGGGGCGAGTTGTAGTTGTAGGAGTAGCCGGACTCGTAGGACGACGCGTCGGAGTGGCAGCTTCGCGACGACACGCTGCTCGCCGGGCTCAGGCAGCTGGGGTCGCGGTAGCCGTCGGCGCTGGGCAGCGTCAGCGTCACGATGGAGTTGAGCCGCTTGGCCACGGGGACGCCGCTCTCCTCCGCCTCGTCTTCGGGGAACTGGCCGTACGCCGTGATCTCGATGCGGGGGCTCTCCAGGGCGGGGGCGCCGTTGGGCCGCACGCCCGTGGGCGAGTAGTAGCCCGCCGCCCGCATGTCGTCGTCGTAGGCGTGCGGCTCGGCCGCCGACACCGAGATGACCGGGCTGGTCTGGAGGCTGTGGTACTGGGCCAGCGGGACGGACAGACTCGCGTTGGGCGAGAAGCCAAAAGCGTCTGAAACAACGAGAGAGAATCAGGAACGAAACTCATCAACCTGAAAGAAGTCTGAGGCAGATTTCACATTTTAATCAACGAGCACCTTTCTGATTAATCGATTAGTCGACTGGTTATTGATTAATCGATTAGTTGTTTGATTCATTAAATGGTGTAAAACAATAGGGCTGTAACTAACGACTTTTCTGATCAATTAGTAGTTTGGTTCATTAAATTCTGCATCACAGCTGCACCATTCATTGATTAATCAATTAGTTGTCAGCTATTACATTATTGTCAACTCATTCTGATAATTGATTAATCGATTTGAGTCTTTTTTAATTAGATATCAACATAAAATATCAACTTTTGCAGCTTTTAAACCTTCGTATGTATATTTCTACCTGAGAAACAACATTAATGAGACTTTTTACACTTTATAAAAACTCACATGATTCATTAAACTTCAAACAAAACAGAAGAGAAGACATTAAAAAACAAATATCGTCTCCTCCTTAAAACATTTATGAAACTAAACCGTAAAACGTGACTTCACATTTCTGTAAAATCAACAGGAAGTGGAACATTATTTTTTGTGTCATTGGACCGCGCAGCGTCCCGTTCTGGCCCGCGGGCCTCATGTTGGACCCCCTGGTTACGACGCCAGCGACACATAAAAAACATCTGAATGGTTCAATCTGTTCGAAGGAAAATTATACGAAAGACGTGAAGAAAAAGGCAGAAACAAACCAGGACTAAAAATAACGACCACGTGAAACGTTGAAACGTTGTAAAACACACACTGACGCTTTTGTTTCTGGCTGCGACAGAAAATAAACGGATCTCTGCTGCGCGGCTGTGATGTCACAACCGGGGGCAAGAGGAGGGAGCCATGGCAACGGGTTCAGCTTCACGTCCTGATTGGTTGGTGAAGGTTCACCTTCATTAAGCTTCATTAGGACTCAATTAAAAACTGATTAAAGTAGAAAAAAAAGTAAAGAAAAATATCAAAGTATTTATGCTGTTGATCATTTGTACCAAAGTTTGTAGTTTATGTTGTATTTTCCCTTTAAAAGTATTTGAACAGGTAATAAAGATAAAATATATGAAATAAAACAAGACAAACTTTTTACTTGAGTGTTAAATACGACTGTAGAGATTTTACTATTTCTGTTGTGTAGATTAACAGAGTTAATGAGATAAATTATAATAAATAGCAAAAAGTTGTTTTATCATGAAACATGAGATAAACAGTTTACGTACAGACACAAGAGTTTAAAAATATTTTTTTATATTTTAAAACATAAAAGTTAAAAGTTTTTCAACATGAGATAAAAAGACAATTAAAAAAAATTGGGCGATAAAATTAATCATAATTATACAATAAAAAAGACAAAAATATGAGATAAAAACAGAACAAAAGAATAACATAAAATCTTAAAATAAGCGTAAAGATAATTAAAATAATTCTACTTAAGTTCAGATACAAGTTTAAAAATATTTCTGTAAAAGTTAAAAAATCAACTAAAAGTACAATTGTAAAAACTCTGTTTTAAAAACTACTTAACGTTTAAAATAAAACTTTTATTTTATGAGCTGTGATCAGTTTTATAATAAAATAAAAAGTTGTAATATAAATATATAACAATAAATGTCTCATATAAGTATATAAGACAAAAATATTAAGACAAAGTATTAGAGAGAAAAATAACTAAAAAATTACCAAAATGAAAAATATATTGAAATAAGCAAAGAGAATTCTACTAATACAGGAGACACATTTTAAACTAATGAATTTAAACTTAATTTTTTCCTTTAAACAGGTGATGGTGACTTAATGAGATAAAATTATAATTTCAGAATAAACGTGTTTTGTCTTTTTTATTTATTATAACAGTGAAATGATCGTTAGTTTAATTTATGGTCAAATATTGAACTTTGAGGGAAAATCTTCTACTTTTAGAAGCATAAAGTTTAAAGTTTAAAGTAGAGACCAGGGATAGAAAACTGCAGAAAAAGTAGAAACTAAAAATAAATAAAAATAAAGCATGACGTGATGACGTCATGTGAGCAGCACGTGACTCCTGTAATCAAAGACCTGGTGTTTCTATAATCGGTGTTTTTACCCACAATGCCCTGCCGTCACCAGCCGCGTCTATTCACGCTATTTTAGGAACAACTTTTCAGCCACGCCCACTTCAGCAGGGAGGGGCTGTGATTGGCTGCGGCCAGTTAACCCTGCAGGGCCCGGCGGGACCCGGACCTGGACCCAGACCTGGTAAGACCCGGTAAGACCCGCAGGACCCGGTAGGACCCGGTAAGACCCGGTAAGACCCGGTAGGACCCGGTAAGACCCGCAGAGCCCGCGTCCAGCCGCCAGGAAGGAGCGGAGCGTAAAGACGCGGAAAAGGCGAAACGTCAGAATAAAAGCGACTCACCTTCTTCTGCGGATTTCATCTTGTTTTCACGCCGCAGACGCAGATTCCTGATCCATAGGCGGCTTTAGGGGCAGCAGCAGAGTTGGTGTTAGCAGCAGCAGAAAAGTCAAATAAAATAAAATAAAGTCAAATAAAGTGAACGCGCTCAGACAGAGACACGCGCAGCACTAGAAGTTTAACGCGGAGCCGCTGGTTCCGCTGGTTCCGCTGGTTCTGCTGGTTCCGTTGGTTCTGCTGGTTCCGCTGGTTCTGCTGGTTCCGTTGGTTCTGCTGGTTCTGTTGGTTCTGCTGGTTCTGCTGGTTCTGCTGGTTCTGCTGGTTCCGTTGGTTCCGCGGCGGTTCGGGGTCTCCGCTCCGTGACGCTCTGACGCGGCGCACGCTCCGCGGCGCTTTTAAACCGGGGATCACCCCGCGAGGCCACGCCCACCGGCCGTGACGCGGCGGCGCGTGGCGACGTGCGGGGATCCTCGGATCAGAGGCAGGAAGCGGACCAGAACTGGACCAGAACTGGACCAGAACTGGACCAGAACTGGATCCACATCACGAGTTTAAAGTGAGATTTAAAGTCTGGTTTGTTGAGTGAAAACGAGCTGAGAAGTTCAGTCTGTGACACTTTAAGTATAAATATAGTATAACAGTGTAGTATTACCACTAAAATGTAAAGTACTTTTAAATGTACTTGTTATACAGTAGATTATTAGTTAATTAATCGATTACAACTTTCACTGATGTAAAAATCAATTAAAGGATTTGAGTCATTTTAAAGAATAAAAAGTCCAAATTCTCTGGTTCCAGCTTCTCTGATTAATTCTGTAAAAACTTTGAGTTCAGGATAATCAATAATTAAAGTAACAGGTAAATAATCGACTGATCGTTGCAGCTTTAGTTTGTCAGTTTTCCATCTTTTATTTTTTTCAGATTTAATTTGCAGATTCTAATGAACATTTAATGAATATTAATATTGCATATCCAAGTCATTGTTCATTATTATAATCTTTCATTACAGTGGGAAGTTTCCATCACATTTAAAGATAAAACACCATCATAACATCATAAAACAGACAAACTTTTATATTGTTTATTAAACTAATGTGATATTTGATGATCAGTCGGTGGATCATTAATGTGCAGCAACAACATCCAGTCAAACGTCATGACACAGGCTTTATTTTCTTCTTGAAAATGACTCAAATAAGTTGATTATAAAAATAGCTGGTGATTATTCTTCATCATCCAGCCGCTCCAGAACCAGAACCAGCACCAGCAGCTCCTCCTGGTTCTGACCGTTTGAATGTTCTCGTCTTCTGCAGAAACTCATAATTATCCAGAGTTGAGGTTCTGTATAAAAGCGGCTGCTGCACCCGCTCATTACACCAGGATCCTCCACCAGTTTCCATCGCTGTGGTCGCCGCCGTCCGCAGGTCCAGACGGGTCACATGACGCCGGGGGTCACGTGACCATCAGCTGCTGGAAACAGGAGGAGACGCTGCGGCAGGACGGAACCGATGTGGGGGCAAAGAACCTGGACCAGAGACAGAAATAACCAGAACAGAAGCTGGACAGGTTTGGATCAACACTCAGCCTCCTGGACCCAGGTCCAGGTCTAGGTCTGGGTCCAGGTCCAGGTCCAGTGCCAGCACCAGTGAAACCTGAGGAGCTGGTGTGATGACGGAGCCAGAAGCTCAGTTGTTGCTTTGACCTCATGGAAAACTCTGCTGTGTGTGTGTGTGTGTGTGTGTGTGTGTGTGTGTGTGTGTGTGTGTGTGTGTGTGTGTGTGCTGCAGTAAACACCCCCCTCATGCTGCTGATTCATCGACGTCACAGCGACTCAGAGTTTTTCTGCCTGTTGCTGGTTTAGTGGATTAATGGACACACTGGATCCACATGGATCCACATGGATCCACATGGATCCATGTGGATCCATGTGGATCCAGAACCACAAACTGACACTGGAGCAGAGGTCAAGGAAACACTTTGTCGTCTTAATTTTAACATAGTTTTTACATTTTTTATGCATTTAGATTTAGAGATAAAAGCTTAAAAGGACAAAAATCTGAAATAAAAAGTCAAATAAACGATAAAAAAAGTCAATCTAGTGTTTTCCTAAAATAAAAATTAATGTAGTTTATTTTAAATCTTGTCTTTTTGTCCCGTTATTTTGCTTTTTATCTAAATTTGCTCCTTTTTTGTTTTTTTTAAAAACATTTCTAAATATGTAAAAATAGAAAAAGTTCATTGTCTTATTTTAGTTTGTTTAGGACCTAAAATCATCAGATGAGTTTTGAGTCCAATTTGTCTCGTTAAGGTTAACGAGCCTTCCTCTGATTGGTCGTAACGTTTATTCTATTTTATCCTTTAAAAACATGTTTAATACTAATAAACTGTCTGTATGATGAGAATTTTAATTTTTTACACTTCAAGTACAATTTTCAGATGATTCTCTACTTGAACCTTTTCAATACTTATAAAATAAACTTCTCATCTACTGTATTTCTACTTTCACTGTGGGGAAACCAACAGAAACTGACTAACGGGGAATTTTCTCTAATTTAATCAGAATGTTGAACATCTTGTTTCCAGGAAACGTCTGAGTGTTTCTGACCTGTCGCCAAAACTTTAGTTATGATCCCGGGTCAAAGGTCGCCCTCGCCAGGCCACGCCCACTGGCCGCTGGAGGTGAAAGTTTAACTTTGATACCAGCTCGAATTCAGGAACATAAAATATGATTTTAGATTAAAAAAAAAAAAAAGAGGTAAAAAGAAAGATGTGACATAAAAATACAAAACTATTAATTAAGACAAAAATATGATAAAGTAAAAAAAAATTAAATAAAATGAGTAAAGTATGTATGTAGTATGAGTAAAATAGAAAATGTATAAAAAAACAAAAAACAAAAGTGGAACAAAGAAAATAAGACAAAACATGATAGAAAAATATGAAAAACTAATTTATACTAAATATGAAGATAAAATATAAACTAAACGTTAAAGAATTCTGTTGGATAAACGAATAAAGTGAAAGAATAAAGAATAAAAACACTAAAAACGTTTATTTCATCTGATCAGTTTGTTGTTGTTGTTGTTTGTTTGTGGTTGGGCGCCGTGGCGACCCCCCCCCCACTTCCTGTCTCAGCTGCTCCTGTTGCCACGGATTCCCCTGCTCTGTTTCCTGTTTTGGAGGCTGGTTGCTTGGCAACAGCAGAGGGAGGAGTCCAGTTCCTGCTGGTCCCTGAAGGGTCAGAGAAAGACCAGGACCAGGATCTGATGCTGCTGAAACTAGTACTGCTGTTAACACTGCTGCTAACACTACTACTGTTAACACTGCTGCTAACACTACTACTGTTAACACTGCTGCTAACACTGCTGCTGTTAACACTGCTGCTAACACTAGTACTACTGTTAACACTGCTGCTAACACTACTGCTGTTAACACTGCTGCTAACACTAGTACTACTGTTAACACTGCTGCTAACACTACTGCTGTTAACACTGCTGCTAACACTAGTACTACTGTTAACACTGCTGCTAACACTACTGCTGTTAACACTGCTGCTAACACTACTGCTGTTAACACTGCTGCTAACACTAGTACTGTTAACACTGCTGCTAACACTAGTACTGTAAACACTGCTGCTAATACTACTACTGTTGACACTGCTGCTAACACTACTGCTGTTAACACTGCTGCTAACACTACTGCTGTTAACACTGCTGCTAACACTAGTACTACTGTTAACACTGCTGCTAACACTACTGCTGTTAACACTGCTGCTAACACTACTACTGTTAACACTGCTGCTAATACTACTACTGTTGACACTGCTGCTAACACTAGTACTGTTGACACTGCTGCTAACACTAGTACTGTTAACACTGCTGCTAACACTACTACTGTTAACACTGCTGCTAACACTACTACTGCTGCTAACACTGCTGCTAACACTAGTACTGTTAACACTGCTGCTAACACTACTACTGTTAACACTGCTGCTAACACTAGTACTACTGTTAACGCTGCTGCTAACACTAGTGCTGTTAACACTGCTGCTAACACTACTACTGTTAACACTGCTGCTAACACTACTACTGTTAACACTGCTGCTAACACTACTACTGCTGTTAACACTGCTGCTAACACTAGTACTGTTAACACTGCTGCTAACACTACTACTGTTAACACTGCTGCTAACACTACTACTGTTAACACTGCTGCTAACACTACTACTGCTGTTAACACTGCTGCTAACACTACTACTGCTGTTAACACTGCTGCTAACACTACTACTGCTGTTAACACTGCTGCTAACACTAGTACTGTTAACACTGCTGCTAACACTACTACTGTTAACACTGCTGCTAACACTACTACTGCTGTTAACACTGCTGCTAACGCTAGTACTGTTAACACTGCTGCTAACACTAGTACTGTTAACACTGCTGCTAACACTACTACTGCTGTTAACACTGCTGCTAACACTACTACTGCTGTTAACACTGCTGCTAACACTACTACTGTTAACACTGCTGCTAACACTACTACTGCTGTTAACACTGCTGCTAACACTAGTACTGTTAACACTGCTGCTAACACTACTACTGTTAACACTGCTGCTAACACTACTACTGCTGTTAACACTGCTGCTAACACTACTACTGCTGTTAACACTGCTGCTAACACTAGTACTGTTAACACTGCTGCTAACACTACTACTGTTAACACTGCTGCTAACACTACTACTGCTGTTAACACTGCTGCTAACGCTAGTACTGTTAACACTGCTGCTAACACTAGTACTGTTAACACTGCTGCTAACACTACTACTGCTGTTAACACTGCTGCTAACACTACTACTGCTGTTAACACTGCTGCTAACACTAGTACTGTTAACACTGCTGCTAACACTACTACTGTTAACACTGCTGCTAACACTACTACTGCTGTTAACACTGCTGCTAACGCTAGTACTGTTAACACTGCTGCTAACACTAGTACTGTTAACACTGCTGCTAACACTAGTACTGTTAACACTGCTGCTAACACTACTACTGTTAACACTGCTGCTAACACTACTACTGCTGTTAACACTGCTGCTAACGCTAGTACTGTTAACACTGCTGCTAACACTAGTACTGTTAACACTGCTGCTAACACTAGTACTGTTAACACTGCTGCTAACACTACTACTGCTGTTAACACTGCTGCTAACACTACTACTGCTGTTAACACTGCTGTCACCAGTAATATATAATTATATATACAGTATATATATATAGAGAGAGAGAAACTAAGTAAAAAGACAAAAATATAAAAAAACAAAACTGGAAACTGATGAGTTTCAGTAGTTGATCATGAATTCCACCTTGTGAAGGTTTTTACTTCACGGCTCATTAAAGACAAAAAACAACGATGGTTCTGCAGAAAAATTAAATATAAAATATAATTTCATTCAGTCTAAATGAACCAGATTCAGCAGCAGAACAAAAACAGCTTCGTCTGCTTCCTCATGAACTGGTCCAGGCTGCAGCTCTGGATGTTCTTACAGCGGTTGTGATGTCACATCTGCACGGCACGATTTAAAGAAAAAACAGCAGGTTGTGCATTAAAAAAAAAGCTGCAGTTTGAGTCACGAGAATCAAAGTGAAGAAAGAACCAGACGCAGGAAATGAAGTGAATTTCTCATTGAGTCGTTCATTCCTGGTTTTCTGCTCTTCACCTTCAAACGTCGTTTCTGCTTCGTGTTCAGCTTCTCTCGGCCTGGACATAAATATCTGCTTCCTGCGTCTGTGGCTTCTGCATCTAAATAAACGGCGGCTGCACTTTTTATTCTGGATTCTGTGGCTTTCAGGGTTAAATCTGAAAAACGTCACGTGTCGCCGGCGAAGCTGAATCCAACAAACAGGTTCTTCCAAACATTCATTCAATTATCGCAAGTTGTTTTAGTCTGGATTTAGAAATCTGAGTTAAAGAGTCAGAAATATGAAAACAAGAGATGGTCAACATGAGTACAAACACAAAATATTACGTAGAATTAAAGAAAAATAGGATATTAGAATAAAAAGTATGAGTCAGACAAGAGACAAATACATGAGATAAAAAGAAAAATGACTAAAAGAAAATATAAGGTTGAAAACTCTAAATTATGAGAAAATATCACAGGTTCAATTTAATAAAAAGAGAAAAAATATTAAGTTAAAAAAAGTTTAAATTAATAGATGAACTGACAAAACTATGAGATAAAATATAAAAAATATTAAATAAAAATATGACAAAGTTTGAGAATATGATGTAGAAGACAAATATCAGGTTAAAGTTAAATTATTAGATAAATCAAAAATATGAGAAATTATTTATAAAAAGACAAAAAATAAAAAGTCAAAAATATGAAACAAGACAAAAATTTAACAATTTTTTTAAAGTACAAAAATTTGGTTAAAAATTTTACATTTTATGATATAAAAAAAGATTAAACTACAGTAGCTGAAATATTTACTATATTGTAGAAATAAGACAATAAAAGAATGTGGATCCAGACTGATGTGGATCCACCAGACTGATGTGGATCCAGACTGATGTGGATCCACCAGACTGATGTGGATCCAGACTGATGTGGATCCACCAGACTGATGTGGATCCAGACTGATGTGGATCCACCAGACTGATGTGGATCCAGACTGATGTGGATCCACCAGACTGATGTGGATCCACCAGACTGATGTGGATCCAGACTGATGTGGATCCAGACTGATGTGGATCCACCAGACTGATGTGGATCCAGACTGATGTGGATCCACCAGACTGATGTGGATCCACCAGACTGATGTGGATCCTAGAACAGAACCAGTTTAATTCAGAGCTTCAAACGTCACGTTTCTGCAGCGTCAGTGATTTTCTGTCCAGTTCGTGTTTAAATAAAAATGCTGCATCCTGCAGAATTTCAAAATAAGATGTGAAGTCATTTTTTTCCTTATGTGGAGAAAAGAAACATCAAATTATACTGAAAATACAGTTTAACAAACCAACGTTACAGAAATACGTTCAATTAGTCCAATGTCGAGTAGAATTATGTGATTCCATTAATATATTTGCTTTTTTGTTGCTTTAGAAAAATCAAAAGTCAAAAAAACAAGATTAACATTTATAAGATATTTTAAAAACAAGCTGCTAAAACAGGAGCTTCATGTTTTTATATTAATGATGCATCCTAACAAATGTTTTTATTAATTGTTTACGGCCTCAGTAACAAAACGTCTCCTCACGTGGCCACTAGAACAAAAAAGTCGTGTATAGAAAACACAAAGAGGAGTTTGGTGAATGTGACGTGGAATATTCGACTTTTTCCTGCTGTAAAAACACGTCTTTCAAAGTGTTTTTTATGAGTCGTGTTTCTGTCGTGAATCTTCCTGTCGAGCTGCTGAAGGAAATATTCACTTCAGCTGTTAAAAACTTCAGCAGCAGCAGATCCAGGAAAAACACAGAAAACTGCCCTTTAAAGCGTAAAGACGACGATAGAAACGGAGGAGAAAGTTCCTAAAAGCTGATCAACCAGGGACTCCTTTCAGAGGAAACCTTCATTTCATAAACACGTATTTATAGAATGTTACACATATGATTTAAAGTTAAACACCATGTTGTTGGTTCAATAAACCCAGAATTTAATAGATTAATTCATTGATCAATTATGTCAAGTTTGTTTTCTAGACTTTAGTTATGACCACTTTTTTAGATAAGGCTACTGGACCAATTGAACCAATTTAACACACACAAACACACAGCATCAAAATAAAAGCATGTAAAAATTCAAAATGAAGAGATGAAATATCACCAATATGAAACCACAACCAGACTTTGTTTTTCATATCCGTTGTAGCAGCTCGTGTCCTACATATTCTCAGTAACACTCAATCAGCAGGTTTTACCGTGCGTGTCGTGACCTGTGGCAGCGCTGAGGCTCAGCAGACCATCACGTTCACCAGGACACTTCCTGTTCCTGTCAGCGACAAATGGACAACACATTGTCTCCTGATCACGTTACAGACGCCTCTTATCTGGGTTTAAATGCTGCTCACAAACACACAGAAAACAGGGAAAACATCTGTTCACTGCTGGATTGATGCTGCAAAACATGGAAATACCTCGTATGTATTCAACCAGTCTAATGAGTAGAATTAGCTTTAATTTCCTTATTGTCATTTTGCTCATTTGTTTTTTTCCTGATTTTGCTATAAAAAACAAATATTCCCTCTTTAATACAAATGTGTGTAATTTTGTATTTATTTATTTTTACACATTTGTCCTTTTTGTCTAATATTCAATTTAAACTTGTTTAACTTGCTAAAATCATTATTGTCTTTATGATAGTTTTTTCCTTTTAATTTATATATGTTTTTGGACAGCGACACGGTGGTGCGGTGGGTAGCACTGTTGCCTCACAGCAAGAAGGTCGCAGGTTCAAGACCGCCTTGGGCCTGGGTCTGGGGCCTTTCTGTGTGGAGTTTGCATGTTCTCCCCGTGTCTGCGTGGGTTTTCACCGGGTACTCCGGTTTCCTCCCACAATACAAAACATGCTCAGGTTAATTGGTAAACTCTAAATTGCCCATAGGTGTGAGTGTGAGAGTGAATGGTGTGTGAATGGTGTGTGTGCCCCACGATTGGCTGGCGACCATCTGGGGTGTATCCCTGCCTCTCGCCTTAACGCGCTGGGATAGGCTCCAGCAGACCCCTGCGACCCCGAAAGGGAATAAGCGGGATAGACAATGGATGGATGGATGTTTTTGGACATTTTATTTATTGTTATATTTATTTTTTGACTAATGACATTTTCTTCATGAACTCACACACACACACACACACACACACACACACACACACACACACACACACACACACACACACACACACACACACACACACACACACACACACACACACACACACACACACACACAATTTTCAATTTATAATCAATAATTCAAACTACATGAAACTAACTTGTTTTTGTCTATTTAATAGTTTTTTATCCCATATTTTAACATTTGTATTTATTTAATATAATTTTGTTTTAAATGGATATTCATTTCTAATGCTGTTTCAGAGGTTGTAATTTCCTTAATATTATTCATCATGTTTTCTCTATATAAATATTTAATCAGAATTCTCTCATTTTCTCTATTTTACAGGTGAAACATTTTTTCCAGGACTTTTTCCAAACCTTTCTCCATAATCTCCAGTCTCCAGGTGTTTACTGTGCAGTGAGTCAGTGCTGTGGTGTAATGCTCCTTTACCTGCTGCCACATCCTCAGCTTTTACTCTTCACTCTCCAGTTTTAGCCTGTAGCTCCATCTTGTGGCCACAGGATGAATTAACCACTGATTCCAGGTCAGACAGTGACAGGAAACTTTCTGGCATCTGTACTTTACTTTTTTATTAATCATTAATATTATTATAAATAACAGACAGTGTTAGAAATCGCAGTGTGAGGACATGGAGAGGCAAAAACATTTTTATAAAAATTAAACACCAACACGAACAGAGAAAACACAGGATTCAACGAAAATCACAGATTTAAAAACACTAAACAGATTGCATTAAAGGATTTTTCTATTTGTCTTTATTTTTTATTGTGTCACTACGGTTTTAACTAAATCATACGACACTTTAGTTATTCTGGGAATGGTCGACCTGAGTTCAACTCAATTATTAATGAAACCTGATTGATAAACGCTAAACTACAACTAATCGACTGAAATGTACATTTAAACATTTTACTTCCCAGTGTGCTTCAGACGTGTTTAACACTCACAGGACATGAAGCGAATGATAAAACTCATTCTTCAAAACTTCATTCTTCCTCCTAAGAGCTGAAAATCTGTAAAAATAAAATATCTTCATTTGGTTCAATTGGTCCAATATTGAGTGGAATTAGCTTAAATAAATAATTCTACTGGCAGGTAAACTCACTTATTTCTAGTTTGTTTCTTGATTTTTTTTAAATCTTAAATTTAGATTAAATTGAACATAAATCAAGAAAAGTGAAATAAGCTAAATGATCGGCCAGCGGAATATTTCAAGATATTTCTCGTCATTTTTGGAACAATTTTACCAAACTAAATATTTTCACATGAAAAAAAAATGTTTTTGTTGTGTGAATGGAACAGAATAAACACACTGCAAAAATATCATAACATGTGGAAATATCTTGATTTTAGTTTAATTATTCCAGATCCAGAATATTTTATTCCATAAATTTAACTTTCTCTCCTTTTATCATTTTATCTCTAATATATTTTGTCTTATGCCATAAACTAGTTTTTTCTGATTTACGTAATATTTTTTCTTCATATCTTGACTTGTTTGCTCATATTTGATAATTAAAATTATCTGTCAATGGAATGACAAAATTCTTCTCAATATTAGACTATTTTTACCAACAAACAAGATATTTTTTCTGATGATTATATTCTTCTAGTGATTGAAGTCGTATTGTCGACGCAGAACTAAACCGAACCTTTTATTTCTATTATATATCATCAACAAATTGTTTTCCGAGAATCGAATCTCCTCAAAATTGAGATGTAGCTTCAGAAGTAAAAACGTTTCGGCTTCAACACACGAACGAACATCAGGAGGAGGCACGGAGTGAGCTGCAGGATCCCAACAGGAGGTCTGAAGACCACCAGGACCACCGTCACATGGGGATCTGAAGACCACCAGGACCACCGTCACATGGGGGTCTGAAGACCACCAGGACCGCCGTCACACGGGGGTCTGAAGACCACCAGGACCGCCGTCACACGAGGGTCTGAAGACCACCAGGACCGCCGTCACACGAGGGTCTGAAGACCACCAGGACCGCCGTCACATGGGGGTCTGAAGACCACCAGGACCACCGTCACATGGGGGTCTGAAGACCACCAGGACCACCGTCACATGGGGGTCTGAAGACCACCAGGACCACCGTCACATGGGGGTCTGAAGACCACCAGGACCACCGTCACACGGACAGTCAGCGGAATGCAGGGAAAGAATCAGACGATACGCGACTCTACGTTTCTATGGAGTGCTGGTTTCATCGTGTGGAGGCGGGCTGATTACAGACCAAAGTAAAGCAGCAAAAACACAGAAATTCAGTTCAGGACAATAATCAGCATTCACCTTCTGAATGTCGTCGTAAATGTTCTTATTTTTGGTTAAAGTGGAGTTAAGCCCGGCGACTTCAGCAGTAATCAACGCTGCACGTAAAGGATTCGTTATGTTCACAGTAAAGTACTGTAAAAACTTTCCTTTACAGCAACTCAATACTCCTCAAGGACGCAGCTCGACTGTCATTAATACCTCGATTAAAAATAACACTTAAAAAAACTCCATTCCACATATAAAAGTTAAACAACGAAAGTTAAGCATCAGAACGGTACAAAAGGACATTTGAAGCTGATTTGTTTGATGCTTAAAACAAAGGAAGGCAGGTTGTCAGTGTTTCAGGCCTTCGTCACTTTCATCATTTCAACATCTTCATCAACGTCTTTTATTTTTTTCATGTGCTCTGTCATTTCAAGTATAATCCCAAGTGTCAGCGACGTAAAAACCAATAAATTCGATTGTTCCAGCGGTTCCTTCACCGTCCGTCACCGAGTGGAGGAACAAAAAATAGAATAATGGAGAAACAAGAAAAAGTGCTGGAAGTTGAAACCTCAGAGAACCACAGGAAAACGCTGAGATCCGGATCACGAGGAGAGTTTGGAGTAACTGGGAGGAGAGAACTTGCGTTTCAGGTACTTGATGATGTAGAGAGGAAGACAACTGACCAGCGTGATGGCCGACACCTTCCACAGGAACGGCCACGTCGTGATGAACGCCAGGTCTGAAAACAGAAAACGCAGCAGCTCAACGGGAATTCATCTCATTCTATCGGTGGAGTGATCACACTTCTAAAACATCTTTTTGAAATCTGAACATTAAATCAAATAAAATAAAAAAAAACAAAAAATGTAAAATGAGCAAAATCATCAACCAGTGGAACAAGATTAACAAATGGAAATTTTGTTCAATTAGTCAAATATTAAGTAGAAAAATCCTAAATTTCTTGCTTGTTTTTTTCTTTATTTAGAAACATAAAAAGACAAGATAAAAAAAGACAAAATATTAAATAAGATTTAATTAGAGGATGAAAAGTAAAAAATATATGACATTAAAAAAAAAAAAAAAGATTCTTGGACTAATTAAACCAATAAGATATTTGCATTAGTTCATATTTCATCATCAGTCTAATCAAGTTATGAGATAAATAAATAAAAAAACATAAAAAAATAAAGATTCAGTCAGAAAACCTAAAATCAGATGCTGCTGTTGATGTGGTTGAACTTTTATGTCGCGGCGATAAAATGAAAAATGAAAAAGTTGAATCGACGACACAAATGAGACGAGACGACAAAGATTAAGACGACGATGAATCTGCAGCTGAAACGTACCGAGAAACGATCCGAGCGAAACTCGACCGATTCCTGTCACAGCGAACGGGAAGCAGCGGAAAAACGGGTTAAACACAGAGAGCCACAGCACAGGAAACAACAAATACAACGAAACTCACAGAAACTCACAGAAAAAACAACAAACGGAGACAAAAACCAAGAGAAATAGAAATAAAGGCTGAAACTGTGAGAGCAGGTTAATACACAGAAACAGGAAGAAAACACTGAAACTGACTGAAAATCAGAAGAAATAAAAGACGAATAAACATCAAAGTGAAAAGATGCTGAAACTACAAGTTTAGTTGGATTTAACACAGCTGCTGATTTTAGGTTTCTGACCTGAACCAGAGCGTTAGCGTTCTGACCTGAACCGGAGCGTTAGCGTCCAGACCTGAACCAGAGCGTTAGCGTTCTGACCTGAACCAGAGCGTTAGCGCTCTGACCTGAACCAGAGCGTCAGCGTTCTGACCTGAACCAGAGCGTTAGCGTTCTGACCTGAACCAGAGCGTCAGCGTCCAGACCTGAACCAGAGCGTCAGCGTTCTGACCTGAACCAGAGCGTCAGCGTTCTGACCTGAACCAGAGCGTCAGCGTTCAGACCTGAACCAGAGCGTCAGCGTTCAGACCTGAACCAGAGCGTTAGCGTTCTGACCTGAACCAGAGCGTTCCTGTCCAGACCTGAACCAGAGCGTTAGCGTTCTGACCTGAACCAGAGCGTTAGCATTCTGACCTGAACCAGAGCGTTAGCGTTCTGACCTGAACCAGAGCGTTAGCGTCCAGACCTGAACCAGAGCGTTAGCGTTCTGACCTGAACCAGAGCGTTAGCGTTCTGACCTGAACCAGAGCGTTAGCGTTCTGACCTGAACCAGAGCGTTCCTGTCCAGATCTGAACCAGAGCGTTAGCGTTCTGACCTGAACCGGAGCGTTAGCGTCCAGACCTGAACCAGAGCGTTAGCGTTCTGACCTGAACCAGAGCGTCAGCGTTCTGACCTGAACCAGAGCGTTAGCGTTCTGACCTGAACCAGAGCGTTCCTGTCCAGATCTGAACCAGAGCGTTAGCGTTCTGACCTGAACCGGAGCGTTAGCGTCCAGACCTGAACCAGAGCGTTAGCGTTCTGACCTGAACCAGAGCGTCAGCGTTCTGACCTGAACCAGAGCGTTAGCGTTCTGACCTGAACCAGAGCGTTCCTGTCCAGATCTGAACCAGAGCGTTAGCGTTCTGACCTGAACCGGAGCGTTAGCGTCCAGACCTGAACCAGAGCGTTAGCGTTCTGACCTGAACCAGAGCGTCAGCGTTCTGACCTGAACCAGAGCGTTAGCGTTCTGACCTGAACCAGAGCGTTCCTGTCCAGATCTGAACCAGAGCGTTAGCGTCCAGACCTGAACCAGAGCGTTAGCATTCTGACCTGAACGAGCGTTCCCGTCGCCCACTCACCAAAGTACTCGTTGAGGAAGGCCAGCGACGCCAGGTAGCAGCCCAGGCTGAAGAACTCGGCCAGAACCATCAACCAGTGCCAGGTCCGGACCGTCAGCGCCACCATGAGCAGCTCAGTGAGGACCAGCGCCGTGAAGGAGATGGCCACCACGTGAACGAACTCTGACTCAAACAGCAGCAGCCCTCCGTACATCAGGATGCCTCCTGGGGGGTAGTCATACAAATAATAATAATAATAGGTAATGATAATGATGATGATAATAATGATGATAATGATAATAATAATAATAATAATAATAATAATGATAATAATAATGACAATAATGATGACAATAATGACAATAATAATAATGATAATGATAATGATAATGACAATATTAATTATAATGACAATAATGATAATAATGATCAGTCAAAAATCTGATTCTTATTCATTCCAGGAAATAAGGCAGATTACTGACATTAAAATTCAGTTTCTGTATATTGAATAAAGAGAAACTTGTTCATGAAAAATCCATAAGATGGATGAGACGTAAATCTAAATTTTTCCATTTACAATCATAAGAAAAAGCAGCAAATGTGGAACCAACATTTATCCACATTGGACGAAGTCGTGACAATAACTAAAACGTCTTCAAACACATGAATTAATCTTTCTATTATAACTGAGGTGAGGCCTCAGTGATTTTCCTCCACCAGGATCCAGACTCCTCTGGTTTCCTCTGTTTGCGGCGCCTGTCGTATCCTGAGACCTTCCATTTAACCGTACAACACGACACAGATTGCGTCTAATGGCCTCTGAACTGATCACATAATCGCAGCTCGCAGCGAACATTCCGGCGAGTCAAACGCTGTGAGATATTAAACCTAATATTTCTCCCTCGCCTCTCTCCCTCCTTTCTTTAATTAAAAAGCCGGCGCTGTCAGGAAGTCGCGCTCCAGCGGGGACGCGGATCTTTCTCACGGCTTAGCGATTACACCAAATATCGATTTACTGCCCGGACAAAAGCCGCAGTAACGGCGGAATCGAGGAGAGAAACCTGAGATACTGAGAACCTGAGTCTGCAGGGTCCGGTGGAACCGATCAGACGGTTTATTTAAGGCCAGACGGGTCGTTTCAAGCTGCAGGTTCTGTCCAGAACCAGACTTTAATGACTAATTATTATAGTCAAATAAGAGTTTGATTCTCACCTTGGTACAAACTGATCAGAACCCAGATGAGGAAAGTCTTGAAGGACAACGAACGTCCCTGAAACAAGAAAGTTTGAGCTTAAAAAACTGGTGTAAAACAACAGAGCATCGAGCCATCTTATTTAATTTATTACATTAATGTTTATATACTTTATTATAGTTTATATAATCAAACAGAACAGATTCAGATGTTTGAGAGCAAACGCATCAGAACTGTGATAAAATGATTCTATTGAAGGTAAAATAAATGATTGAATGCTAAATCTAATTTTGTTTGAAAAAAGTTTTATTTGCTGCTTCACACATTTAAATTTGTGATTTTATTACACAGTAAAAAAAAGAGAACACAAAAAAAAATGTTGGTCTAACCTTGATTTTATTTACAATAAAAAAAAGTTTGTTTTTCGTTTGAAAATCATTATTTCCTATTGTTTTATGGAGCAAAAACTATGTAAATTTAACTGGAAGAAGCAGCAAACACCAACTTTCAATCATTGATTATATTTATTTATTTCAATAAATTCTGATTGGAGTCTTGGTACTTTTGCTCTTGAATATATCGTCAGTCAGTTTGATGCGTCAAACAGAAACACGTGATTATTTATTCATCTGTACCTTGGTGAGGTCTTTGTACAGTTCTGGGTACAGCAGAGCCATCTCCGGTTTTACATCCTCATCCAGAACCAGAGAAAACACAGGAAACATGGTGTAAATAGTTGAATATCTGCAGGAGAGTCGGGTATAAAGAGTCGGATTATTAAAATTCACCCACGCACATCTGGTTCCTATCAGTAGGAGGCTGTGATGGGACGTTTAATATTTTCTAAAGGAGTTAAGGCTAAAACACAACACGTGTCTTTATTCTTCTATAATAGTAAACTGATGATCTTTGGGTTGTGGACAAAAAAAAGACATTTTAGGTTCAATCTGCAGCTTTAGAAACACTGATCAACATTTCACACATTTTTTACATTAACTTACTATCAGAATAATTCATATTAATCAGCAGTCGTAGTAAAAAGCTTCTTACCCGACCATGAGGAAACCCTGATACAGGGGAACCGAAGCAAAGAAGAAGATGGAGGAGAAAACAGCCTGAGGAAAAACAAGTGTTATAGAGTTAGTTTATTCCTTAAACATATTAATATAAAACTACTAAATAGGATCAGATATGAACAAGACCTAATAATGTATGTTTGAGAAGTTGAATCTATGACAGGAGAAAGATCCACAGAAAAGGTGAAGCTACAGCTTCTAATATATATGTATATGTATGTGGTGGAGGGGTGTAATGATCCACCTGCATGGTGGAGATGATCATCCCTCGGTGCATCACGAACTGGCCCAGCGCTGCAGAGCGCTTGTAGCTGTTCCTGCCGTGAACCATCAGCAGTCGACCGATGTGTTTGAACTGAGTGATGGAGAAATCTGCAGCCAGAGACGCTTGTTTCCCTTCCTGTTAAAACACATGCAGGCTGCAACATGTGGGAAACCTGAAAATGTGATAAAACACTGGTTTACAAATGAAAGTTTTTACCTTTCCTTCGATTCCAATCCCACAGTCTGCAGCCTGGATCATACTAACGTCATTACCGCCATCACCTGGAGAACGACATGGCACACATTGAGTTAAAAAAAAGAAAATGCATTACATATTGCATGTTTTACTACAAAAGGAAGAAATTAAAAGTAATAGATTAAAGTCGATGGAAGATGTGACTGTGACAAACTGAGCGTTTACTGCCATCTAGTGGCAAGAAGTGGTATTAATGTATTGATTCATTAATTTAGTTATCATATTTATTATTTGTTTGTTTCTTTTGCTTTATGTATTATTGTATTATATTTTTATAATAATGCAGTAATTTAATTTAAATTTTCAATTATTTATTCTTATGTGGTAAAACTGGAGACTTAATGATTCCTCATCTGACTGTTTTAACTGTTCTGACTGCTCAGCTGTGGTTGTCTCTGACGCGCCGTATGAATAAAGTTGAGCAGATTTGAACGCGCTCCCACCGATGGCGCAGGTCCGGTTGGCCGTGTGCTGCTGCAGCAGCGTGACGATCTGGGCTTTCTGGGTGGGGGAACAGCGGCAGCAGACCACGGCCGGACACTGGCAGGCCAGCTCCACGAACTCGTGCTCGTAGTACCTGAGACACACCTGGACACGACCAGAGACACAACCACAAACAGGGTCACAAGACGATTAGAGACATGACATGGATTTCTATTCCTATTTCCTACTCTAAAGCATTTTACTGCATTTCTGTATGACAGCTGCTGTACAAATGAAGTATAACCTGTATGACCTAACATGTTTGATCTAGTAGATGCTGAAACTACTTTTTTCTATTTGAATTGATCCAAAATAAAGTTTTTTTGCCCCATATAATTATATAATTTATGACTGAACAAACCCTGGATTGTAATTATCTGTCTTTAATTACACTGTTCAATTTGGAACAATCGGTCGATTGATTGATTAGTTGTCAGCAATCACATTAATCAACATCTATTTTGGTGATTGATTAACAGATTTGGGTCATTTTTAATTAGAAAATGTCCTAATTCTCTGGTTCCAGCGTATTGTTATAATTATTATAGAAGAACAAAGAAACAAGGAAATATTCAGAGAAGAGAAGCTGGAACCTGAAAATTTGGACTTTTATTTGCTAAAAAAATTGAATATAATTTTAAATAGGCTGAAAAAAGAAATCTTACTTTTCACATAATATCACATATTTTAAAAGATTTACAACCAGTTTCCTTAAAGATTTGTGGACAAAAGTTCCAAAATCTAGTCCATGTCCAGATGTTTTTATTACATCTTCAGCGATTAGTTGATTTATCAATAAATCAGTTGCCAACTTAACATTAGTTGAGAAGTTGAATATGAATTAACTCAGCACCACATGACATTCTCATGAGCTGGTCATTAGACGATTAGTTGATTAATCGATTTGAGTCGTTTTTAAGAAGAAAATGTCATTGATAGATGAGTTGCAGAGAGTTTGGGCATTTTTATTAATAAATGACTTAAATTGAGTGTAAATAGTTAGAAGTGAACTGTCTCCTTGTTTCCTCCCTCAGGATAAAAGTAATTGTGTGACTTGTGCTGATTCAACAGCTTTTCAGTCTTAGATCTGAGTTATTTCTCTTTCTGCAGAGCGGCACCAAACTGATCAACTGATCGTTCCTGTCATTATCTCCTCATCCTCCGGCCCAGTCTGGGTTCTGGCAGCACCAGTACCTCTAAGGAGTCTCCAGAGATGACCAGAGCACAGTCGTGTTTCCTCCTGAAGGCGTTGAGCTCCAGATGGGCCTCTCCTCGGCTCGACACCTGCTCGAGAGCCGCACAGCGCGATTATCCACGAGCACATTCAGCCTTTTTATTCATTTATTGATTTGAGAGGCTGGTACCGGTTTGAAGACATGGATGTCCTGGCTCCTGGACACCAGGTGGGAGCTCTTGGCGATGCAGGTCGCCGTCTCCAGTTTGTCTCCTGTCAGCATCCAGATCTGAAACACACATTTAATTCACATTATCACAGATGAAGCTTTAAACAAAGCGTTCAGGCGTCAGGACTCAGACAGATTCTGGTAAAATTCCAAGACTTTGAAGCTGATTTTCATTGATAAATCATCAAAAAGTCAAAACCTCATTAAATACAGTTTTTAGAACCATTCATCATCATTTTCCAATTCCATGATTTTTCCAGGTTCTCCATGACTGTCTCACATTCACAGAAAATCAACCGGTCCCTTGTTTTTGTGCTCCTGGTAATACCTCCAGTTATTCTATGTATTTCCATAGATTTCTACAGCGGTTTTCCGACCTTGATCCCGGCGTTCCTCAGCTGCTCCAGCGTGGGCCGGACGTCCGTCTGGAGCTGGTCTTCCACCCCCGTCAGACACAGCAGCTCCATCTCTCGCTCCAGACTCTCCACCACCGCCGCCACCTTCAGACCTCGGTCGTGGACGCTGAGCTTGGCCTGGTTATAGCGGCTCTGCAGGAAGGAAGGTTCAGATATGAGGACGGAGGAATGAGTAGAACGGTGATTTCTGAGAGGAGCTGTTGAATTATCATGAGTCACCTCATTATTTTTAACCTGAAGGAGGAGACAGTTGAGTTCTAACTATTTTAATACTCAATTTGAGTCATTTATTAATTAGAAAATGTCAGAATTCTCTCAACGACTCAAATCAATTAACTGACTAAACGTTGCAGCGTTGAAGCTGGAATCAGAGAATTTGGACAGTTTATTGTTAAAATAAAATCCAAGAACTCCAACTAATTAATCAATTGACGAAATAGTTGGTTGATTAACATAATAGTTGATAGTTACTAATTGATTAATCAACTAATCAGCTCTAATCTGAACCACATGCTGTTATTATTATTCAGGCATTTGTGAAGCAAATTCACACTTTGAGTTAATTTATTTTGAATTGTCAACTAATGTCCAGTTTTTAATAATGTCCAGAATTATCGATTAATCAACTGATCGTTGAATCGTTGGCGATTTCAGCATAATGGAAACTAAACTTGATAATAACAGGACATGGACTAGATTATTGCTATTTTAGAATGGATCAAATTTATATATATATATATATTTTCAAACCCAGTGTACCATGTACTGTAACTTCAGAGTATCTGGTGATTGTGGTGTAAAACAGAGCTGAAACTCCCAATATTCCCAGTATTGATTAGTGGGCCGTGGTGAGGATTAAACTGTGGTTCCTTCGTACCTCAAAGTCCTGGTACTGCTCCTCTGACAGACTCTTCTTGGCCACCACCAGCGTCCTCAGACCTTCTCTGGCCATGTTCCCACACTGAGGAAACAACACAAACACAGCTTCACCCATCAGAGTCCACGTCTTCATTCCTCCATGAACGTGGACTAAACCAGGACGGGGGCAGCAGCTGTTACACAGAGTACAGACCAGTCGATATCCGCTATGATCACCAACACCACCTGATCAATACTGAGGAACACAGCCTCTGGTGAGCAGCAGAGGACACTTCATTTTTCATATGAAATGCGTCCTGCTGATTGGTTATTGACGGGCGGCGGCCGATCTGACAGCGGGACGCCGCCGCGGTTCAGGAATATGACGAACCGTAATTACCCAGGCTTTATCTGGGGCACTAATTAAATCAGAAGCTGCCCCCGGTGCTAAACCACTCAATAATGCCAATATAATTATGAACGCGTGCACACGAGACCTTCGAGCAGCGAAGCGCTGCAGACGCGGCCTGTTGATCCCAGGACGAATGTCCTGATTAACACAAAACATGACGGCCAGTCTGCTGCTGCTGTCACACGTTAGTTACTGTTATTCACATCAGTGTCTTTACAAAACACACTTTAAGTAGATGATCGATTAGACTAAACCCTTATTTATATTCTTTAATTATATCTATAGAATTTATATTAAAGCAAAGGGCTGCAACTGTTTTAATAGTCAACTATTCTATCAATTATTGAAACGATTAGATGTTTTTGGACAATTTCTTCATAAGAAAAAAGGACTCAATCTATTAATCAATTATCAGAATAGTTGGTGATTAACGTAAAAGATGTAAACTAATCGTTTTTATCCACTGTCCTGCAATCTCACTATTAAAAAAAGAAAAAATGAATGAAAAAGCAGCTGTTCAGGGGGATTCTGGGAGCTGTAGTTTTGAACCAGTAACCACGGCTGTCTTTATCTAGAGGATTTTAACTGGTTGCACTGGTGCCAACATATGATTATATGAATGAATTAGTTAACATCCTGTACCTCCTCCTCCAACCAGTCGTTGTACTGGACGATGCTGGCCATGGCCACGTCTGCTCCCTTCATGTAGAACGTGATGTCTCCTGTCGACTCCTCCTGAAACACAAAGCATGACACATCTAGTGGTGGAAAAACAAAACCCCAGAACCACAGAGGAGTCGGTTTTACTGGAATATTTCAGATAAAAGTGGGTGAATCAGAGTCTTTTACTGCAGCAGCAGAACATAGGAAACAGGAAATCACACAGGAATCACTGTTAATGAGTAAGTGATGCTAGTGGATCCATTATAATCAATAAGTGATCAGATCTAATCAATAAGTGATGCTAGTTGATCAGTTCTATTCCATAACTGATACTAGAGGATACATTATAACAATAAATGATGGTGAAACAGTTCAATAAGTGTGGTTGGATTCTTTCTAATCAATAACTGATCAGTCCTAATCAATAAGTGATGCTAGCTGATCAGTCCTAATCAATAAGCTGAGGACCCCACCCTGACGATGATGCCCATCCTCTTGCTCTCTGAGGTGAAGGGGAAGATCTGCAGGATGTAGAAGGACAGGATCTGACCCGCGGGGGTCTTCAGCTGCAGGGAGGTCAGGTCCCGGGTCACCAGGGTCAGCCCCACGCTCTCAGTCCACTGGACCAGGGCCACCTGAGACCAGAACCAGGACCAGAACCAGAGTCAGAGTCAGGAGGAGAAACAGCAGGAATTAAACTGGTTTATAGTTAGAGATAAAGATTCACAGTAAATATAATAATATTTAATTTTAAAAATCTGTAGACACTTCTACATATGTTTACAGGTTTAAATGCATTTGTACTCATCAATTATTTAATTGGAATAACATAGATAATTATAACAATGAAATAAAAAAAACATCCACAGGTCTAAATGCGTTTTGTTCATTAATTGTTTCATATCCATCTAGTGGGAATGAACAAACATGAAGTTCCTCCTAAACCTCTAATGGTGTAGTAGTGTGTATAATAGGACCTCTAAGTGCTCTGTAACCCTGAGCCTGGATCAGAACCTCCAGAGCCCCCGGCCCAGGATAAGCCTGTTTCTGTTCCCCCCCCTCGGCAGGAACTGAAGCCCCCGAGCTTCGGATCAGCTGCACACGACCGGACCCTGAAAGGCTGCGTGTTCAGGGTCGTTATTATGCTGTGACCTACAAACTGGGACTTCCTGTTAATACCCACGATGCTCTGCTCCCCCTTTGAGCTGAGAGAAAGAGGCCGCCTGTATTTACTTAACACACATCTGTGTGTCATTATCCTGCTGTGTGTGTGTGTGTGTGTGTGTGTGTGTGTGTGGCTGTATAGAGACCATTTAAAGCTTCTTCTACTCTGACACAAACTGTGAATCACGTGTCACGACGGTAAATTTGATGTTTTACAGCTTGAACAAACGGATTAATCACTTAAACTATTGATCATTACAAAGTTAAATGTAAAAGTTTAACAGTGAAAAGTCACAGTGAACTTTTAAAATATTTAATATGTGAAATATTTTTTAACAATTAAGTAAGTTATTAATAAATAAAGCTATTTTAAAAAGATGGATTTAAAAAAGTAAAAGAGGGACTTAAGACTTTAGGAGTAGAGCTGCAAGAATTAGTCCAACTAATAAATTATTTAACAGCTATTCTGATAATTGACTAATGGATTTAAGTCATTTTTTAAGAATAAAATGTCCAGATTCTCTGCTTCAGCTTCTCTTTTCTGATTATTTTATTATAATCAATAAATTAATCCATATCAGAATAATTTTTAGTTGCTTCTCTGTAATAAACAGCTGAATTTATTATTTTATCATTGTTCCTGCGTTCCTGAACTCCAGGCCTAATTAAACAGATCCAGCCAATCAGGGCCAGAGGCCTGATATGACAGGAGTCAAAGGTCACGGACCCCCCCCCACCCCAGCAGGTCATGTGACCCTGTTCTGACCTCCGAGTAAAACCACTTCATCTATTTAATGGAGCCTCATCACATTAGAAACAAGAGTCAGAGCCAAGGAAAAGTAAAACGAGGAGGAGAGGATCTGATGGATGGAGGGGGGGGGGGGCTGCTTTCACCTCGTCGTCTGAGAGAAAATTAAATATTGATCAAACTGAGCTGAGAGAGACAATGAGGAGAGATAGAGGAAATAAACAAACAAATAAATAAATAGATAAACAAACAAACAGTCAGCAAACAGAAAACTTATTTTATGATTTACTTATTATTACTTGACTTATTAACTGATTTATCTTCATCAATCTCATCATTCATCACCAGAAAAAAAAAAACATTTACATTCTCTCAAAAAAGAGGCTTCATGTATAATAAATGGGTTTTACCTGTGTGTGTGTGTGTGTGTGTGTGTGTGGATTAGCTTCAATATAAATACATTACCTTCAACAGGGGTCATGACCTCTGACCTTCTACTCGTTAAACACCCATAATGATGAATTAGGGTCATTTAACAGGACGTTCATCCTTCCACTTATTCATTAATAATTAACAGTAGAGCTGAATTGTTTAGTTGATTAACGATTAATCAAACTATTAAATGATTAGTTGTTTGATTCATTAAATGGTGTAAAATGTCAATCAAAGACCGTCCGTTTATTATAGAAGAATAAAGAAATGGAAAAAATAATCAGAGAGGGAAGCTTCTTAAAAATGACTCAAATCCATTAATTGATTATCAGAACCAAATTACTGATTTAATTAATCACTAATCAACCATCAGAATAGTTGTTAGTAGCAGCTTTAATGCACACTGAGATTAAACCCAGTAGTAGACCCAGTAGAACCAGTAGAACCCGCTCACCTCGTCGGGGCTGGAGGCCTGGTAGGTCCGGTTGTCGTCGCTGAAGTCCTGGTCGGCCTCGGCGGACTCGGTCTCTCCGCTGGCGGCGGCGTGCGACTCGTAGACCGGCGTGACGTTGTGGCAGAGGGCGATGGCCTTCACCGCCTCGTGGATCCGGCTGCTGACGCTCTTACGGACTTTAGGACCCGAGCCCTGGTTCTTCCTGGAGGGGGTGGAGCCACCGGCACCGTTCGACGACTGGCGGGTGTGACATCACAACAGACGCCAGAGTTATTAAATATCATAAATACATTGATTTACAGCGTGAATGAGGATCAGATTTAATTATTATTTACAACCATGTTGGAATAAATTCATTTTATACAATTAAATAAAACATGAGTGTTTGTTCTGATGATGTTTAAAGGCTCCATCTTATTCACTTTTTACCTTTTTTATTTTTAATATTGAATAAATGAATCTGAGCTGCTGCTACTTGCTGCATCTATACATATACATACACACATATATACATATATATATATACACACATATACATATATATATATACATATATATATGTACATATACATACATATATACACACACACACACAAACATTTTTACACCACATGACAGTTGTTCATCATTTAAATAAACTTCCCGTAGGTTCATTCTACGTGAATTCAGTGATTTTACATTTAAACCATCACTACGAGCTTTGATACCCAGAAGAAATAAAACAATTAGCCGTGATAACTCTCAGCCGCGGTGTGATTAATTAGTTAATTATCAGTAATTGATTGTGTGTGTTTAACAGGTCTCTGCTGCATGGTGGTGGTGTGAACCAGCTGGACCAGGACTCGTCATCTTCCATTAGCAGGGATTACAGAGCAGGGCGTGGGGCAGATGGCTCCAGCCGTGGCCAGCTGTTCCTGGCTGATCCTGCAGGGCCTCGGCCAGGCCTCAGCCACCCAGCGAGCGGCGAGCCGCCCGGGACACGCCGTGATGAATGAACAATATGGGCCTGTTGTTGGGCTTTTTTTTCCTGGAAAAACTTACCCTTTAGACAAATATAAAATTTGATTAAAACCGATGTACGAGGGGGGGATGAGGGAATAGGCAGGAAAATCATAGAGTGAAAAATGGTGCATGTTTTTAATTCAACGGGATCCAGTCCCTTCCGCTGGGAACTGATTCTCATAATGAAAGTGACCGACGTTTTATAAATTATCAATATTTTAAACATCTGAAGGGGCCGAATCTGCACGATTAGCAGTTTTATACTGTAATATCCTGATTGGATGTGCAATACATATATATCTATATATATATATATATATATATACAAATACATATACATATACACACCTAAATAATGACTTGAAACCATCACTCGATTATCAAAACTGTGATTAATGTGATAGTCGACAACTGATTGATTAATCCGTTAACAGGCATCTGTTGGTGAGCGTGTACTTGTGACATCATCACCAGCAGGAAGTAGCTGTGATTGGAGCACTTTCCTTTAAACACGACACCGTGCTAGAAGCAGCAGTATTGATCGTGGATCAGCTGCATCAGTAGAACCCACCTGTGCGTAGGACTGGATTATGTGACTCTGGATCTCGTCCATGGTGTCGGTGCCGTAGGAAACGGTTCCCAGGTGGAGCCGCTTGAAGATCATTTCGTTCTGGGTCAGAGTTCCTGGTATAAAACCACACAATCAGAAAGAAAAACCACTGAACCCGGATCATCGCTCTTTTCAGGGACTGGTTTGTGGTTCGATATGAAGGTTCAACTCCAGACGATAACATTTTAATTCCTAATTCAATTCCTCATTTAAATATAATTTTGGCCATAAGAAAATCTAATCAAACGGTTAATATGTTAGCTTGAGCTCAGACATGTGGAGTGACATAGTTAATTATATGAGAAATTAGCGAGGGGCAGAAACACATGACCTGAGTCTTAAAAAAGAACCAGAAGTCAGACATAAAGATTAAATAATGAAATGTATGAATATAAGAGGTGATCCAGACTGTAGTAACACCTCTGGGGGGGGAGTGTGTGTGTGTGTGTTTGTGTGTGTGTGTGTGTGTGTGTTTGGGTGGATGTTTTTATTTGTGTGTGTGCATGTGTTTTATGTGTATGTGTAAATGTGTGTGTTTATGTCTATAAGTGTGTTTATGTGTAAATGTGTGTGTTTTTGTATATATATTTATCTCACACACATATTTATATATTTAATTATATAATCTTTAAATTTCAGACATATAAAAATAAAAAAAATAAAAATCTAATATGAAGGTTAAATAATAAATGCATAAATGTAGAGTTGGATCCAGAGCGGAGTGACACCTCAGAGATTTAGACCCCAGTGTGTGTGTGTGTGTGTGTGTGTGTGTGTGTGTCAGTCACACACACACACACACACACACACACACACAATGCATCATGGGACCTGCCGGTGGTGTGATGCCTCCTCATTGAGCTAATCTCATTACAGATATGGACTGCATGTCCTCTCTAACTAACAGACAAGACACAACATTACATAAAAACACTAAAAAACAGAAAACGCGGCGTGTTGGAGGGCGTGTGTTTAACAGCGACGGCGTGAAGCTGATTAGACGGCATTAAAACATTAACCAGCTCTGATTGATGCGTCTCCTGAGGCTGGAGCATCCACCTGGATCAGGTCTGTGGATCAGACCTGGACCACCAGGAGGTTCTGGTTCCTCAGCCCACTGATAACCACAGGAAGCCCAAACGCCACCTGGAAATTCTTGTTTTTTATTGGCTTTATTACATTATATTTTTTCTTTTTTAATGTGAACTCCTTATTTTAATACATCAGAGGAACATCAGGTTCCACTTTGTGTGTTTGAAGGTTACTGAGGTTCAACTCCTCTAAGAACAACTCAAAGACGAGAAGAGTTGGTGCAAACAGAGATATTTAAATATTTAAAGAGTTTAATTGAAAAAGCAGATGAGAATTAATTAATCAATTCTTGAAAAATACCATAAAACAAGTGGAGAGAACACAAAAAAACTGAAATCTCACAGGTGAAAACTTCTTGTTTCTGGTACAATCAGTCTAATATAGAGTGAAATTATCTTATCTCACTTTTTTTTAGTGAAATTAAATTTTGCTAAAAAAAAATTGACACAAAACAGGAAAAAATGTGAAGGAAAATAAAAAAAAATCAACTAAATATTGGACTAACTGCACCAAAAACAACATTATTCATGTGATTTCTCATTTTATGGTATTAGAGAATTATATACTATAATATTTATAGTTGATAGTTGTAACTTAACTGTTTATTTGTTGATGTAGTTCTATAAAATATCAAAAAACTGAGTGGAGCAAACAGTTTTTTTGTTTTTTTTAATTTGGGTAAAAAAAAAAAGTAAAAAAAAACTATCATATCATAAACTATCATCTATCAGTGTAATTATTCTATTCTATATCTGAAGACATTTTCACCTGTTAATATTTCAGTTTTTGCAGCGTAAACCTGTAAAATGTGCACTAATATATTTGTTTTGACTAAACACATCACCAGCCTGATGAACTGAGTTCTCCTGTTCTGCTCATTCCTCACCCGTCTTGTCCGTCAGCAGGTACACCAGCCGGCCCAGTTCTTCAGGGATGGTGCTGGTTCTGACCACGGTGCCGGGGATGTTCTCGTCCTTCGTGATCATCCAGCCGTACGCCGACTTCCCCATGTCCAGGTTCACACGCAAACTGCACAGGAAAAAGAATAAATAAAAGGGTAAAACAGTCTCTGGTTTTCAGCATCATTTTTCCTGTTCTGAAGGATTCAGGAACCTGATGGGGATGATGTAGGAGAACAGGACCACGAATCTGAAGAGGTTCCGGAACCAGGGCCCCACGAAGCCCTGCAGGGCCACCATGACCACGGCCAGCACCACCTGGGCCAGGAACAGGGCCTTGGTGAGCCGGTTCAGCTCCAGGTCCAGGAGACCCACCTGGAGAAGGAAAGGTCAGACCCCCATGGTCAAGGAGGGAAAACTCATACATGTGTTTAGAAACACAATCCACTGGATTATTTTATTTACTGCATAGATTGAATTGATGATTGGATTTGACTCATTTTTAATAATAAAATGTCCAGATTCTCTGGTTCAGCTTCTGTTCTCTGATTATTTCCTGGTTTCTTTATTCTTCTATAATAGTAAACTGATGATCTTTGGGTTGTGGACAAAAAAAGACATTTTAGCTTCAATCTGCAGCTTTAGAAACACTGATCAACATTTTACACCATTTAATGAACCTGATTATAGAATCTGAATAGTTGGTTCAGCCCTGCAACAAATATTGACATTTATACCATTAGTTCAGCATCTGGTTTGAGACTTAATCAAAAAACAAATTACAACTTCAACTTTGGATTTTTGGCATTTTAATCCATTTTATGAACAAAACGACTAAATGACTCCTTTCAGTAATCGATTCTCTAAAATGTTAGTTGCCTAGACATGTTTTGTAGTAATAAAATAGATTAGTTGATTAATCAATTCGTTACCAACTACTATCTACCTCCAATTATTTTAATATTGGATTTAACCAATTGATGAGGCAAACAACTAATTGATTAATCAATAGATGGGAAGGACTTTCTTTTTTATTAAATCCAACACGTCGCTCCGTTCCCTGACAAACTTTCTCCTGTTTGTTGCTTCCCATCTGCTGCTCAACAACCTCCCAACACGCTGCAGAGGCAGTAAAACAAAGCCCTGAAAGAGGCTTTTCTCATGCAAAAGTGTGTACGCCGCAAATAACTTTTTTTATTTTTCGATGGACTAGGAAAAACACGCGTATTGTCGTGCTGAAGTATTTCCCCCCCATGATGAATGCAACAGAAGGTCAAACAGAGCTCAAAAATAGAGAATGAGATGAGGAGGAGGAGGAGGAGGAGGAGGAGGAGGAAGGGGGGTCAGAGTTGTCTTTTATTTTTCGAGTGCATCTTCCCAGCCAACGGAGCAATGTGGGAAAAAGATGTCAAATAAAAGGAGGGGGAGGGGGGGGCACAGAGGCCTTTTAATGTGATGCAGCACACTCACAAAAAACAGCAGAACAGCACATCTCTGCTCCCCCAAATAAAAAGAAGCTGCTGTCAAAGGAGGAGGAGGAGGAGGAGGAGGAAGAAGAGGAGGAGTAGGAGAGGATGAGGAAGAGGAAGAGGAGGAGGAAGAGGAGGAGGAGAGGGAGGAGGAGGAAGAGGAGGAAGAAGAGGAGGAGGAAGAGGAGGAGGAGTAGAGGGAGGAGGAGGAAGAGGAGGAGTAGAGGGAGGAGGAGGAGTAGGAGCAGGAGGAGCAGGAGGAGGAGGAGGTGTATATAAAAAGCAGGGAAATTCCTCCACTCCATAAACCCCCACCAGGAATTTTCCCCAGAGGAGCAGGAGTCTCAGAGGCTGATTTATCAGTCACTGTTACTCCCCCAGTGGAGGTGGTGGTGGTTTGGGGGCTATGGGGGGTAACAGGGCTATGGGGGCTATGGGGGGTCAGTTCCCCGTCCCCTCACCAACGAGGTTCATGGTTGAGCTCTTTAGTAAAATGGGGGGGTTTGGTGGATTAAAACGAAGAAAAATTAAGACAGAGGCTGAAAAGCCACAACAATGGACGGGCTGATTTTCCTTTCTTTTTTTATTCCAGATGAAGTCATTATTCATTCAGTCAAGAGGGGGGGGTGGACTCAAACTAAAGAATATCAGGGATTCAGGCTGGTTGTTTAGTGTTTGTGACGCCAGGAGAACCAGGAAGTCACCGACATGAGGGGAAACAGTGAGCGACTTTTCACAGTAAAAGTCTAAGGGAGAGAATTTAAAACCAGAAGATCAATATGATAAATACATCATCAACAGAAGAAGTATATCGATAACTAATCAATCAATTAATGATTATTGTAAATAAAAAAATTGCTGATTAATTGCGGTAGAGCTGCAAGATTCCAGATTATAAATATTTTTATCAATGTGAAACATTGATATCAGTATAATCATCAACTTTTCTATAAATAATTAATTTGAGTCATTTTTATTACATCTTCAATGATTAGGTGATTAATCGATAAATCAGTAGACAACTCAACATTGACTAATCAATTAGTAACTATCAACGTTTATATTAGTCAACAGTATTTAGCAGCAAATGTAATTTATCAATCATCATCAGTGTTTCTGAAAAACTTGAATCTCGAGATGAGTCATTAATCAATTAGTTGTCAACTCTGACATTATTCACATTCAGCTGATTGTTATAGTTTAATCATCAATAACCATCATGAGTGACTGAACATCTTCTAGTTCTATCTCCACCTCTACATCCATGTATTAAAGTAGCTCAAACATTCAACAGAAAATCCTCTTTTGTCCCAACATGTCCCGCTGTAACTTTAACTTTATTGAACCGGTGCCGTCAGGCGTCCATATTGTTCCTGTCTGAGCTTTATTCTAACGACGCAGAGACAGACTGAAGCTGCCGTCACATCCATCAGCTTCAGCCGGAGTCACGGCCGACGCTCCGAGGCCGGAACGTCCCGGCGACTCCAGCCGCGTCGCATCGACCCCCCCACCCCCACCCCCACCCCCACCCCCCGGTATTGGCACTTCTGACAACATCCCCTTGAAATATCGAGTTCCTCTCAGCTCGTCCAGGTTCACATAAAGAAAGAAAAGGTTCGACCTGCATCAGCGTTCTCTATATAAAAGACGTCAACATATATAAATAAATAAATAAAAAGCTGCAGGAGCAGAAAAGACAGTTTCCAGGTGGTGAAAGTCGTCCTGAATCTAACATCCAGAATCTGATTCTTCATTAATCTCCTCACAATCTGGGCATAAAATGAAAAAGAGGATGGGTGGGGATTAACTTTGTGCTGAAAATGTCATTTAAATCCCCTGTTCGTTAAGTTCCCTCCTGGTTAATTAGCGTTGACCTTTCGCTCCGACGGGTGCGACTTTATCTGCAGAGTCAAGGTTAGAAAAGCACCTGGCCGTGAGTGATTGATTACTGATTAGAGGCGGGGGAACAAAAGATGGCGGGAGGGGGGCGTGGAGCACGTGTGTTTTTGTCTTTGTGCTTCAACCTCAGCAGCTCTTACAGGAATTAATCTGGAATTTATACAGTTGTCAGAACACGTCACCATCAGCATATTCTCATGGAATAAAACTGCAACCGACTTATCTACAGATGATCATTTTTACTGCAGGATCTCAGGATTAACAACTAATCGATTAATCAGGTGAATAATTGAAAGATTAATCGACTAATAAAATAGTTGTTGGTTACATCAATAAAACTTCTTACTTAATTCTAAACTCACAATAAGATCATATTTATTACAGAAGACGAAATGAACCAGAGCATAATCAGAGAAGAGAAGCTGAGTTGATTAATCGATTAGTTACCAACTATGACATTAATTAGTATTTTTCAGTAGGAATTTTATATAATCGGAAAATAAAATTTAAATTAAATGCTATTTTTTATTTATTTATTAAGATTTCTTAACCCAGGAGGAAACAAATAATATCTTTTATTTGTTTAAATGAATAAAAAAGCTGACTTTTGGCTGTGAGACAATGATGCTCACATGTCAAACAGGATATCCTGGCGGCATAAATTGTGTGTCTTTCCAAAATAAAAGCCCCCTTTTACATCTAACTGTAAAAGTAATAGTTGCCCTATATAAACGCTGAGCAATAGAGGGTTAATTACCAAATATTTTAGTTAGAACCAAAGAATTTGGACATTTTCATTGATTATTTACAGCTTTTTAATCACAAATCCTGTTATTTAAATACTTTCGTTCAAACTCTTTGGGAAGAGAGACGCTCAGAAGTGGCAGATTTATTTAGTTCACCTTGTTTTTGGCGTAGGACGTGTTGAGAACGCTCCTGGTCTCTTTGCCGGTGTAGATCACCACCCCGATCACTGTCCCTGCCAAACACACACACACACACACACACACACACACACAGGAGAGTAATGCTGCTCATTAACACACACATTAACACACACACCTTGGGAAACACAATAAGGCCGAGCTTAAAACACAGAGACTCAGCTCATAAAAAACGATCGATTCGCGCCATCTTTATTTGCCAATTCATTACTGAGGATTAATGACTCGTTAATATTAAAGGAGCTTAATGGGGGCAGCGCCGCTAATAAACCTGAACACGGGGCCTAGAAAAAAGACGAACCCTAATAACAGGCAGTAGTGAATGTATAGTTGTGACATCTGCCTCTTTTGCCAAAATAAACTCAACAAGTGGTTCTTCTATGACAGTATTTAGCACTAATGTAATTTATCAATCATATTTTATTTTACATGTTTATTTCCACTCACCAGATGCTACGACTGTGCTGGCCCATAAAGTGTTTTCGATGTTCAGACTCTCGTGGATCTGAGGATCTGTGTCGTCCTGCAGCAGAAATAAAAGGAATTAATACAATTAAATTAAAACTTATTATAATTATAATTATTGGATCCATCATAACTGTATAATACATATTACAGATAGACTATAGTCTTATATTCTTTTACATTTCAACACTTTTAGTCACTCATATGCACTTATATATTATTAAACCAGAAAATAATCAGTCACTACGGCTTCAACTGACCACTCTTTCAATAGTAGATTAATCTATTGATTACAGAAATCTATTGATTACTCATTTGGTTCATAAAATTGTGAAAAAAAATCAGAGAACAGAAGCTGGAACCAGAAAAGGTGGATTATTGAAATGATTTTCAATTATTCTGTCAATTATTAAATCAATTAATTGATGAGTTGTTTGGTTCATTTAATGTGTAAAATGTTGATCAGTGTTTGTCAAAGCTGAAGATTGAAGCTAAAATGTCTTTTTTTGTCCACAACCCAAAGATCATCAGTTTACTATTATAGAAGAATAAAGAAACCAGGAAATAATCAGAGAACAGAAGCTGGAACCAGAGAATCTGGACATTTCAAATCCTTTTATATCGATTATAAAAATATTTGGTGATTAATGTGAGAGTTGGAATCTAAATGATTAATTACGCCTCATATCTGAAAGACGTTGGATGTGTTTTTGCTTTAAAAATGCCCCTTAGCGGTCGATTAATCAACCGGTTGGATGAGTTGTCCTGAAACTCTCCCTGGTCATTTTCTTCAGTTATGGATTAAAAAAGCCTTTGTCAGGACGGAGTAAATTCAGCAGGAATCAGGCTTCGGCCGTGCAGAGCTGATGTAAATGAGCTGAGTTTATAGCCGCTCCATTAATTTCCACAAGCACCTGACACGGTTGTGCCGACCGCGGCGATACAGCAGCTCCTTTATCGATAGATTTGGCTCGCTGATAGAGGCTCCTTTTAAAAACAGCGTAGAGCGGCCCCAGAGATGAGATTTCAGAGATAAATAAAAGGCCTCTCGTTTCACCCTCCTCCCTTTCTATTTGACCCCAGTCTCTTAAATAAAGACGAAACGCTGAAAAAAAAAAAAAAAGGTTGAGTCAGGGAGCTCTGGTTTCAGCTCGAGTTGCCGGCTGATATGATAATTATGATACCTAAGCAGCCACATCCTGTCAAATCCACTTAGAGACGGGAGGTGAACGGCAGGTTTTCACAGAAACGCTCGACCGCTCTGACATTGGCGGCGTGAGCCTCATAACCACAGACAGGAGGTAACAAAGCCGCCATATCCGCCTTAAAAAAATCCGCCTTAAAAACAACCGCTCATAAATAGGTGAGTTCATTCGCTGCGGATCTGTGGGAACCCGCTTCTTTTTTTTTATTCCGCCGGCGGAGGATGAATGAGGAGGAGGAGGAAGTGCTGCTCACTGAGCCTGGTGTGTGGCCAAGAGGGACGACTGGACCACAAAGACCGGCTTTGTGCTGGGGCTCCACGCCGGGGGGCGGCGTGGGGGGGCGCTAATCTGCTATTAATAAAAAAAAAACAAAAAAAAAACAGCACCGAGCAACGAGGACAACGAAGAACCTGGTGGAGATAACACGACACGTCTGAGATTTTAGCTTCTACAGGTCATGATTTTTAAGGAAAAACAAATAAAATAATAATCAGGTAACTTTCCTGCACACCTGTCACCTGCCTGGGTGTGTACACACTGCACTTTATAGGAGGTAAGAACATGAATGAAATAAAAATCTGAATTAGAAAAGATTATTCCGTAAAGGTCAAAATATTAGAGGACATAAAAAAAAGAAAAAATAAGACATAAATAGACAAATATGTAATAAAAAAATTAAAAGGAAAATATGAATGAAAAGATCTTCATCAGCGACGTGTTTTTACATAAAGACAAATACACGAATGAGTGTTTTTACCCGTGTGAAGTTTCCCTCGAAGCTGTGGATGTCGAGCTGAGGCTTCTGGGCGTAGACGTACGAGCTGATGGAGAAAAGGTCCTGATGGAGCAGAAATTCAGTGGAAACCAGTAGAAGTCACAGGTTAGTTTAGGAGATCATGTTTTATGGTGTTTATTAATCAGGATAAAACTCACTTTAAAACACTGTGAAAACAACCATCAGCGGGAAATAATAAATAGTGAGAAAAGCTTCATGGTTTGGTTCAATATTGAGTAAAGTATCTTAAATTTTCCTATTTTAATTGAAGATCACGATTTTTTCTTCATTTCTCAAAACAAGATTAAATTAACTTTTGTCATAGCCATTTTATTATATATTTTTCTATTATAGGTTTTTTTTATGATATTTTTGTCATATTAGTGATTTTTTTGAAATCGCATAATTTTTTTATTTTTATCTCATAATTATAATTATTACCTCATATTTATGAACTTAAAAATAATTAAATACAAAAAATGACCAGGTCTGTCAAAATGTAATTTAGTTGGTTTCTTGTCTTTTAAAAGTCTATTTGCATCATTCATTTACCAAAATACATGATTCTGTGTGATTTATGACATGAAATGTCAAATAAATGGTGTATGTGGAAAAAAATGATCAATTTTAAATCTTTAATCCACCTAGAACATTAAATCTTATCCCTCATATATCACATCTTTATCTAGTACTTTTATTCTAATATTTTGACATTTTTATCTTATATTTGTGACTTTAGCTCATAATACTTTCCTTTCCTATCTGTCAATGAAATATAATAAGATAATTATTAATAAATTCCACTCAATAGACTCAGGATATTCTCACTTCCTCTGACTTATTTCTTTTCATCCTCCCTCGCTCACTGTTTTATTCTTCCTTCTCAGTTCTTTACTACTATTGTTCTCTCCTTCCTCCTCTGGTCATCCAGAGTGAATCAACAGGTTGATTACTGGTTAAAAACCGTGTGTTGAGTCACCAACGAGTGTCTCAGACTTTAATTCTCTGATCACGTTAAGCTGCGTCGACCACAGCGAATCCACTAAAACGTGGAGACTTAAAGGAAGGAGGATTAAGTTTCCATCCGAGCTCTGACAGCTCCACACCAGGGAAAACCAGGGAAAACCAGGGAAAACCTGGGAACACTAGGGAACGCCAGGGAACACTAGGGAACACCTGGGAACACCTGGGAACACCTGGGAACACCAGGGAACACCAGGGAACACTAGGGAACACTAGGGAACACCAGGGAACGCCAGGGAACACCGGGAACACCTGGGAACACCAGGGAACACCAGGGAACACCAGGGAACACCAGGGAACACTAGGGAACACCTGGGAACACCGGGAACACCTGGGAACACCGGGAACACCAGGGAACGCCAGGGAACACTAGGGAACACTAGGGAACACCTGGGAACACCAGGGAACACCAGGGAACACTAGGGAACACCTGGGAACACCGGGAACACCAGGGAACACCAGGAGTTAAAAGCAGAAGTCCTCACCCCCACGGCTGGGAGCCGCTGGGTGCAGCCCACCGCCACCTTCAGCTTCCAGTCGGTTTCTCCATCCAGCTGATCTGTCCTGATGAAACACGAGCCTGGAACCACACGTCATCAATGAGTTATAAATATCTGCCTCAGCAAACACCAGTCGATTTGATCCATTTAAAGTAGAAAATGTCCAGATTCTCTGGTTCCAGCTTCTGTTCTCTGATTATTTCCTGGTTTCTTTATTCTTCTATAATAGTAAACTGATGATCTTTGGGTTGTGGACAAAAAAAGACATTTTAGCTTCAATCTGCAGCTTTAGAAACACTGATCAACATTTTACATCATTTAATGAACCAAACAACTAATCGATTAATCGTTTCAAAGATGAATAGATTCATCAAATTAAAACAGATGTTCGTTTCCTAGATGTTTTTTTTTAATACATCTAGAGCCACAACAATTCGTTAATTAATTGATTAGTTGTCAACTACAATAAAGTTACAATAGTCTAATTTGACCTATTTTCTATGAACCAAACAACTCATCGATTAATCAACCACTAAAATACTCGTTAGTTGCAGTCGTACTTTTAATCATCTCAAACTCACACGGATGAATGGGTTTCCATAAAAGGACCGAAATCAGTTACTTTATCTTGGGAATGTAATTATTATTGCTGCAAATCAATTAATTGATTAGTTGCCAACTATTAGATCAATTATTTATATCCACTAATTTATTAATTAGCTTCATGGTTTTGGTTCAATACTGAGTAAAGTATCTTAAATTCTCAGTTTTATTGGAAATTCACGATTTTTTTCTTCATTTTATAAAACAAGATTAAATCGACATAGCCATATTATTTGATATTTTTATATCATAGGTTTGTTTTATATCATGTTTTTGTCATATTATAGAAAAAGTCTAGATTTTATATTATGTGATTTGTTGTGTGATATGTTTGTTTTAATCTGAGTTCATACATGAATCAGTGGAGTTCAGCTTGATGTGGACGACGCGTGGATGAAACGATAAACGCGAGCAGTCGTGACCCGTATTGATCGGAGGTAAAATTACACGTGAAACTGACGGATGGGAGCGACGATCTGACAGAGGCGGCGACGGGCGCCATAAAGCGTCCCTGGGGGGTCAACTATGATGGAAAACATCAGCGCGAGGAGGATGATTCATGCCTCGCTGCCGCCGCCGTGGCAGCTCGTCGCTGTGAGAAAGACAAAGGCATAAAGACATCAACAACCGCCTGTCAAACGTATCGGCCTATCAGAGACGGATGGAAGCGTTTCCTCCTCATTGATCCGTCGGTCACTCCAACAATCCCACGTAGATCATATGAGTCACAGGCCGCTTTGATCGACGACGTCACGGGAACACGAGTATGTGGAGAAGTCGCATTTCTCACCTGGAGGAGGTCGATGCTTCGTTCTTTAAGGTGACGGAGTTCAACCGCTCGTTTCTTATCAGAACTGCAACCAACGACTATTTGATACCATGCAAACGATTAATCAATTAGTTGTTTGGTTCATTAAATGATGTAAAATGTCCATCAGTGTTCCCCAAAGCTGAAGACACACACACACACACACACACACACACACACACACACAATGGGGAAAAAAACTATATGATCAATGTTATTAGTAATTGAAACGATTAATCGATTAGTTTATTGGTTCATAAAATAGGTTAAAATGTTGAGGATGTTGTTTCACAAAGATGAACATTGAACCTAAAACATGAATAAATCAGAGGTGAGAAGCTGGAACCAGAGAATTTGGACGTTTTCTTCATAAAAATTACTAATTGATTAATCAATTATCATAAATGTTATGATTTATGTGATAGATAATGATAGTAGAATTAATTGATTGTCCAATCAGTTGCTTGGATCATCAGTTTACTATTATAGAAGAATAAAGAAACCATGAAATAATCAGAACAGAAGCTGGAACCAGGGAAGCTGGACATGTTTATAATAAAAATTGCCTCCAATCTAATAATCAATTATCAAACTAGTTGGTTTAGTCACTTAATATTTAGCAATGAATTGACCAATCGTCTATTTCTTCTTTCTAATAACTGTAGCATCATTTTTCCATCATTCTTACGGCTCCATCGCCCACACAGTTTTGCTGAGTGTGGATCAGCGTTTCCAGCCCTGATAGAATTCCCTCTCTTTGCTCGCTCACCGTTTTTCTCCGACGTTCTCAGGAATATCATGTCGGCCGGAATCCTCTGGTTCTGGAACACAAAACACAGGCAGAGGGCGAACGGCGGCGTGTTATCGAGCGCTCTGGATCAGGCCTGAATAATTAAACAAGGTCAATACCTCAATCGGAGGCTGGAGGAGAAGCGTTTTTTTTTGTTTTTTTTGTTTTTTCCACACACACAGACACACACACACACGCACGCACGCACGCACGCACAGTAAATGGGAATTCTTCGGTCGGGTTTCATGTCAGCTGAGCTGGAAGCTGAGATCACATGTTGGGTGAGTGGGAGCTTCATGGTATTAAAAGAGCATTATCAGCTTCACAGGCTCAACACAGGTCTGATTAAAGTCTGCTGTTCATTCAAATCCACTTACCCAGCAGACAGCTTCTCCACACACCGTTATCAGGAAAAAACCGACAAGTGAAACACACAGTCCAACTCCAGGTTTTTTTTTTTTTTTTTTTGAGATGCGCAGTAAATTTTTTAACAGCTGTGAAATAATAAGAGATTATTGATTTCTGGCTCTTTGAGGACGACACCGACTCTTAAAACCACAGTCCTCTCCCTCTCGCCTTTTAACGGATCGATTACATCCGGCATCACAGGATGGATTTTAAAATCCCAGCTTTTTTCTGCTCGAGACGGGAAGAACACGAACAAACGCGTCCAATCATCGACGTCACAGCTGCAACGATCAGTGGATTGATTGATTGATTAGTTGTCAACTATCACATCCAGACAATTTGATGAATCGATTAATCGTTGAGTCGTTTTTAAGAAGAAAATGTCCAAATCTGGTTTTCTTTATTCATCTATGATTGTGAACTAATGACATTTATTTTTTTAATATAGGTGTTACGTGAAACTGATTAAAGATATAAGTAATTGTTATAGTCCAATAAACTCTATTATTCAGTTGATAAATAAAATTCCTTAAATTGTCAACCAAGGTCATCAGTTTTCTATTGTAGATCATTTTTAAAAAATCCAGTAAATTCTCTTCTTTTCTTCTTAAAAATCAACTGAATTTATCAAAATAGTTATCAATTAATGTAAAAGTTGAAAACAAATTAATTAATCGACTAATCGTTGCAGCTCTAAATGTTTTATCTACTTCAATCAATGCTTCAGTGAAGTAATAATATATGTGTACCAGTAATCAGGATTTTATAAATGTTTCAGTAAAATTCTGAATATTAGCATCTGTGGAGAAGGATTATAGAATATTCAGTCAATAAACTTAACTATAAATTAAGATTTGAACGAGTTGCTTAAGTGTGTGTGTGTGTTTTTTACAATATAAATGTATATTATGTAAATGACAGACTACATGAAGGTACATCTGTTCCTATTTCTAAACATTTATAAACGTATACAGATCTTTACCTTCTCAACAATGATCATGTCTCCAACCTGGATGTCAGAACTCTTGACTTGGATCTTCCCTGAGGAAAACAGAAGGAGACATGCCGTCAAACCGCCAGCAGAGACGGACTAACGCCAAGTCATTTTAAGATGTGCCGTATTGTTTTTAACAGCTGTGAAATAAAAAAAGTTTATTGATTCGTTGGCCCTTGAAGACGACAGCGACTCTTTCTCTCTGGGCTTCCAGCAGATTGATTACCTCCTGGATGATAATGTAATACCCGTCTGTTTTCATCTCTGGTCTGAGCCTCAGACGAAAACAAAGACACGGGGGTCACTCTGCGGATTCACGTCAATATCCTCTGGTTGCTGTCAAACAGGAGGCCCGCGGCCCCGCCTGGGCCAGAAAATCAAGATTCTGAGGCCCATTTATTTATGATTACATACTATTATTACTTGTCTTGTTCTTTCTTTGCAGTGTGTTTAATACTCAATAGAGATCATAATCTTTAAAATCTATAGAACAAATAGCATCACATCATCAGCATATTAGGGTACGTGTCTCTAGAGTCTGATGATTTATAATAATTAGATGCTAAAATCTGAATATAACATTAACAACTACATGTTTTAATTATTAAAAACAAAAATATTGAAAACTGTAGGAGCTGATAACAAAATAAATTTTCAGTTTTAAAGCTTCTTTAAAATGTAAAAGGCCAATAAGGCAATAAAAGTCCTGAACTGATAAGGTAACAACTTTTTGCCAATAATGTAATTACACAATCAGCTCAGTCATTTCATTTGCAAAAACCTTTTTCTTCACAAGGCCGATAACGTAAAAAGGGTCAGTGACAAATCATGTTTGTCATGATGAGAAAGTCACAAACTTTTTAAAACACAGTTTTAAGAATCATCCATCAGGTCTGTAAAAATGTGCATTTAGTGTTCATGTTGGTTTCTTGTCATTTTAAAATTCCATTTTCACAATTTTGTTTGATTTTTTTCCAATTTGACAGTAAAGGTCAAATGGTGTAACTATAGAAGCATGATCAATTTTTATATTTATTTCACCTAGAATATAAAACTAGTTAATATCATGTGTTTTTAACTTTTTAAAACCTTTTAAGAGAGTTAAACTATCCAAGTGTTCAGGGTTACACCACATGACAGTTTTGACATTTTCCCCAATAACGTTATCAGCTAAACGTTATTACGTTATGGTTCAGCACTTTTATTATGTTATTGGCCCATTACATTTTAAAAGAAGGCAAATTTATTACATTATGGCCGTTATTACATTTTTGATCTTTACAATCGGCACATTGAGGGGAAACCATAACGCCGATGAGGCCTGGGTGGAACAGTTTGACCCTTCTGCTCTGTAGTTTTATTTTTCTGCTTAATATAAGAGCAGAAACAAGGTGTGAAAGCATCAATATCAACACAGGTACAGAAATCACACACATTCAATAAAACGATCCGAGATCATAAAATCTGAGAAACCGAGTAGATCTGAAGCGACCCTGAACTGGACTAAACGCTGGAACATCAGGAATAATCAGGAATATCAGAAACCAGGTTTCCCACCTCTGACGGTGAGTTTGCTGTACAGCTGTGAGTTCATCTCTTTGTCTCGTTGGTAGCGGCGGACCTCGTCCACGGCTTCTCGCACCATCGTCACGGCCAAGACGAAACCCTGAGGGACGGGATTTAAAACACGGATGAAGTCGCTTAATGAAAGTTAAAAAGACAGAATCCATTATCATGACTTATACAGCGAAGTTTAAATGAGCTGCAACGATTATCCAACTAATCACTCTCACTGTAAATGACTTTTCCTGCATATGAACTAAATATAAACTCATACGTGTGACGTAATAACGTGTTTACCAGCGGCGCCCAGTACGTGTACAAATATCCGATTTTCAGCGACGGCACAAACTGGGAACAGGCCACGACCAGGAAGTAGAGGTTCAGGAAGAACTTGAACTGTTGGTACAGAACCTGAGAGGAGACGGAGGAATTATAGAAAAAAATCAGACACAGAAGATTCTGATAAATCAGTCTGAGACAAAAGATTTTTTTCCCCCAAAACTATATATAACAATTTCATAGAAATTCTGCACATATGAAAAACATGTTAAAGATATAAATCAATTTTACAGCATTTATTTTGCATATTGTTTAATGACCATAATAAGAAAACAGCAATGCCTGTTAATAAAAACCTGATGTGTACGTTTCTAAGAATCACCTGTGACTTTGTGAGGTTCTTTTTTCCTTTTTGCAGCTTTCTCCTCATCTGAGGTCAGATTGTGAATAATGTTGTGAATAATGTTGTGAATAATGTTGTGAATAGTGTTGTGAATAATGAGGGCTGGCCGTGCGGCCTCAGATGATCAGGGACAACGGGATCAATGGTTAATGAACCCTCTGACCTTTGGGAGAAACACACGCCGCTAAACTCAATTTGTGTGTATTTAATAATTCAAAGTGGAGGGGAGGAAAACGCCGTTTCTACTACTATATCTGCGTCTGTAACGGACAGTTGACATTTTACGGCCTGAGCAGAAGGCGACGCCATAAATCATGGAACCATTCGGGTTTTAATAAGTAAGTCTGTCCCCTACAGAGTAAACCCTTAACTTAACGACGTTATCAATTACCATGGATCCACTGGTCACCGATCACGACTGGGATTTACAGACAGATTTTCACTGGAAACGGGGATTTACACAGTGGAGACAATAAAAGTTATTAACAGCAGGAATTTAAACAGTAAAAGGTTTTAATGTGCATTAAAGAGCTGGAGGTTTATAGCGTTAATTAGATCAGTTAATTGCTCTGTAAATTTGCTCGTTATGAAAATTAACAATTACTTAGAGCACACTACGGACAGTGTAGTTTTAATTTAAGACGTTGAGCAATAACGTTTATTTTCATTAAAACACAACGCAATAGACAAAAGGAGAAAAACAGTAAAAGCTCACTGATCATTTCTCAGAGACTTCAAAATAAAAGCACTGGGGGGGAAAAAGGCGTTTTCCAATACACACACATTAATATTAAGTTTATAATATTCGACTTATCATTAAAAAAATTATATTAAATTATGGAGGTTTGGTTCAAATTCTTTGACAAATTTGAGCTTTTTAACATTTACTTGCAATTAAGTTAATAATTAATTATTTTAGTAACCATTTACTAAGTTACTATAAATAATTATAATCTTAATAATCTTAATAACTTTAAGTAACTCGCCTTACATTTATTAGTGAACAACAAATGAAACAAAATAAAAATTCACTAAATGAATAAATCTTAAATCAAGCAAGTATATATATATATATATACACACACAAGTTAATTAGTGTGTTATTAACCTCTTTAAGCAGCACATTGTGTTTCAGGAGGATGTGTGTGTGTGTGTGTGTGTGTGTGTGTGTGTGTGTGTGTGGTTCTCTAAGACGCGACTCACCCCAGGCACGAAGGTGATGACGTTGTACTTCTGGTTCTTGATGGCGTTCTTGGGGTATTTCTCCTCGCATTTCTCGGGCCGGCCCAGCCACACCGTCCGGGCCTTCAGCTCCTTCTTCCTGCGACACGCGTGGACCAGACCGTCACAGCAGCTGAGGAGGGAAATCATGAGGATTCAGCAGGAGGACGGGAACAACGCCACTGACGTTGGAGCTGGAGACGCCGGATGCTTGAACTGAACCACACACACACACACACACACACACACACCTGCCCCTCAGGCACAGGTACGCAAACACTACCTGGACACACCTGTTCTCAGGTGTTCAGGAAGCTAAGACGCTTCATTAACATTTTTACAGACTTTCAAGCTTCAACTGTCAGTCGACATGGATTTTTATTCTCATTTTCTTTATATGTTGGGTTATATTTCAGGTTCAATCTTAATTAATTTTACACCATTTTAGAAAACAAATAACCAATGGATTCATCTCTATTAATATCATTGCTAGTTGCAGCTTTACATGAGAAATGTCTGTAGTTTTACCACATAAAAACAGTTTCCTTTGTTGCCCTGAATTATGATGTTAATATAAGATAGTTAAATTATGAATTGAAACCTGTTCAGTGCATTGATTTAATGATATTAAAAGGTCACAGGATATTACATTAGGTTTTACTGAAATACACAAGTTCAGTAATTTCCAAGACTGGATCTGTAATGCATTTATAAATAAAAAATGTAATATAATAGTTGGTTGCAACGCTACAATTATCTAATGTTAAAGTGAATTTCCATTTCAACATGTTGATTATTATTTTTTCATGCATAACTCTACACATTTGGTCTATAAGACAACTGAAAATGTTAATTGATTTTATTTTAAATTAAGTCTATTTAAATCACATATACTCTGTCATACAGGTGATTGTGAAATTTTAATAAAACGCTCTTCATAGGTTCTTTTTATTTCCAAAACTCCTCCCTGGCCTGGAAATGGATTATTATTTCCAGGACTTTTTTCTGAACCTGCCTGTGTTTCAGCTCATTGAACAGCGAGTTTTGAAGCTTTAAAGCCTGCTGCTGATTGGCTGAACCCGTGTGTGTGTGTGTGTGTAGTGTGTGTAGTGTTGTTTGTTTCAGGCAGAGACACTTTTGTTTGCTTCAGGATGGAGGGGGGGGCGTATGAACACAAAAACATCTTTTCAGCTCAACACTCAGGAAAAAGGAGGAAAAAAAAAACCCTGCAGGAAAGCGAGGAGACGTCCGCTGAATCCAACAAAAAACTCTATTAGATCAGAACAGCGGACTATACCTTTAAGTTCATTTGTGCATTCTCAGACACTTGTAGTGACCCACTCCAATAATAATCCGACTGACGCATGTGAACTGATTGAATTTGCTTTTAAAGCAGCTGCAGACAAAGTATGATTTTGTCACCTGACGCGAGCCGGTTATGGACGGAGAGGTGCGCCGCACAAATGAGGGAGGTCAAGCAATAAATTATGTTTAGTTGATATAATAAAAAGGAATACGCGGGTTAAGTCTCTCATCCTTTACGTTTATTGACTTCCACTTAAAAAACACCCGAATTCCTGGTAACCATGGAGGTAAATAACACGTAAAAGGCCGCGGGCCCTGGGATTCATTTCCTATTCGCTGCGCTGCTGAGAAATCTAATCTTGGCAAAAAAATAAATAAATAAATAAATAAACGCCAAAGAGTAATTGTGGTGTCCTGGTGCCAAAGGACGCCACAACTTACAGTAAACAGAGTCCTGGATGGAAGTGGAAATGTGCTTCTGCTGGGAGACAAACACAGAACGGAGGAGGAGAAGGAGGAAAGATGCTTATTCTGCAGAACGAAAGAATGTTCTATAAGAGTTTTTAGCATTGTTGTCCCCCTCGATGTTTTCCATCTATTTCATTATAATGGAAAAACTAAGAAATTCCTGGAATTTCCTGATTAACAAATTCTACAATGAAGAGCTGTAATTAACGACTGTTCTGACAGATGTGATTAATCGAGTAGTTAAAATAAAATGCTTCAGTTTATCAGTAAAACTTCATCCTATGATCTTTATATCATTACATCAAAGCAATGCACAGGTTTATATTTTATATTAACACGAAAAATCTGGCAACCAAAGAAAAGACAAAAATCTCTGAAGTGGAGCAGCAACAACCACTGAATGAATGCATTCATTACTAAAATGATTAATCGATTAGCATCAACACGACACTATGATGTTCTATAAACTTTCTTTCATCTACGTTATATCATGTAAATTGGAGTTTTTCTTTAAATTAAGTGTTAAACCAAAAAAATGTCAATATTTGTTGTAGAGCTGCAACTAAGGACTATTTCTATCGATTAATTGGTTCATTAATGGTGTAAAATGTTGATCAGTGTTTCTAAAGCTGCAGATTGAAGCTAAAATGTCTTTTTTTGTCCACAACCCAAAGATCATCAGTTTACTGTTATAGAAGAATAAAGAAACCAGGAAATAATCAGAACAGAAGCTGGAACCAGAGAATTTAGACATTTTATTAGTAAAAATGACTCAAATCCATTAATTGATTATGAACATGGTTGGCATCTAATCGATTAATTGACTTATTCTTGGATTTTTAACTGTGAATAATACAAGTATGTTATAGATTTGGACATTTGATGTCTGAATAATGACTAATCCATTAACTGATTATGAAAATAGTTGGCGGTTGCGTTAATATTTGTTTACTAATTAATTAAATGATTAAATGCTGCAGCTTTTAATTTGAATAAACATGTTTTCTGCTTTTAAAATGTTTCTGTAAGCTTATTTTTTGGAGAAATATTGGATGATTTGAATATTTACTGAAATTTAACCAATTGAGGGAAAATCTCTATTTGCTGGAGCTGAACAAACCCAGATTTGTGAAATGTGAGCCAAAAAACAACAGGAAACCACAGGTTGTAGATACTTGTTATATTGTCCTTTTGTGTCAAATATTAATCTGAAAAGTAGCCCTAACCCTAAGTAGTAAGGGCATTAAACTATCGATAAATGGGAATACCTGTTGAATAAACTCTTCTCTTCTTTAAAATGACTAATCCAGGACTTGATTATCAGAACAGTCTGATTGACAGCATAGCTGTAAACCAAGTCGCTCTACTGTAATGACCTCTTCCTACAGGCCACCTTTTAACTGATATGAAGACAACTCACCAATCTAATTTCTCCTTAATTTTCTCCTTAATTGTGGCCAACAAGCTGCACAGCTGTGTCCCGCTGCATCCTGCATCCTCCTGTTTATTTATATCTCAGGACTAGCAACTGTTAACTAGATCTGCTTTTTTTAAAAGAACTCCTCTATTTCTAGTGCTGAGTGATCTGAGAGGTTAGCGTCCCTCTAGGAGGGGATTTCCTGAGGATCGCTCAACCAGACGAACCGCTGCATGCGCTGGTTCTGCTGAGGACTTTTATTTATTCCTTTGTACAGAGTTATTAAAGAGATGCTGCAAAAGTTCTCAATGACATTATAGTAGAGGAGGTAGAGAGCAAATGCAGGTTCTGACAAATGTCTGCTTCACATTACAAAACTATTAAGGATAAAACAGATTAAAACTATGCAAAATCATGCACATAATTTGATGTTATGATGGAATTTTTAGACTTTTAGATTCCTGTTTATGTGGAGTCTTTGACCTTAAAGCACAGGTATACTAAAGTAAATAAAAACTATATTTATTATTCATTACAAATACAAAAATATGTCACAAATATGGTATAAAAAAATCAAAACAAAAAGTTAATGTCTGATGAGAGGAACTATATTCCATTTTTTTTTGTTTTGCAACAAAACTAGACTAAAATACTTGGATTTTAGACAAAAATACCACGACTTAAAATATACCTGAACAAAAAAGAAGAATACAAGTTGAGTAAATATGACTAAATATGAGCATCAACCTGAATAGAATAGTTAGCAGCTCTGTCATATTACAGCAGAATCTGCTTTAGTTTGTTCTTGTTGACAAAAACTAAAAACGTGTAAATCTCTGAAACAAAGGCAGATGTGACTCGTCTCTTTACATAAATTTATTTCCGTCTCTGGGCCTTTGGTTCTTTTCTATCAGAACCTGCAGTAAAACGTCCCTCAACTTAATTTATGTTTTTATGCTTTAAAGCTGTTTGACTTTCCATCAACCTGCTAATGACTACATGGGTTTTATCTGAACATCTGAACGCAAACAGCAGCAGCGTGGTGGTAAAACCAGATCAGAGCTGCTCCATGGGGGGCAGCGGGGGGGGCCGTCATGCTGCTCGATTTGGCTTTTACACTTTTTAAGCAAGTTGGCATAACGTAAAAACCCTAAATAAATCAACTTTGGGTTAAAAAAACCTTGTTTGTATTGGCCTGGTGGTTCCGCGAGTCCAGATTCATAAGAGAGATTATTGGAGCAAATGAATCTATTTAAATAATATGACATTTGAACAGTCGGGGCTCATCCGCCGTGAATTATTTGCGTTTTATAATCCCGCACACAGAGCACACAGAAAATTACTGGAAAGCATCAAACTGGTCAGCTGTGAAGAATCCGATTTGTTCATTAATGGGGGGGTTGATGGGGGTGGATGGGGGGGGGTCAATAGCTGCTTCAACAGAAACCCAACATGAACACGCAATATTCTGATAAAAAGCAAATATTACGCTCGCTTTATTGTTCAGGCATGAACAAACACTCTTTAAAATAGAAAAAGCATCTTTAGAGGACAAAACCTGTCAAATGAATCATTAGCTGGATAAACCACACACTTTCTGGGTGACCTGGAAATCTTTGTTGGAGCGATGATGCGCGACCCCCCACCCCCAAAAACAAAATAAAAAACACAGCCTTATCCTCTCTTTACACTTCACACACGGCTGCCGATGCGTTGGAAATCCACACGTTCATCACACACACATTTACATTTACAGAATGTGAAAAACACAACTTTCTGAGCGAGGGATGGTTCAGTCTGAGGTGAAATAACTCACTGAAATAAGGACAAATCTGCATAATCAGAATTATAAATCCTGAGGGGAAACTGCTGCTAGTTACAACTCTTAACAAAGAGCAATAAGTGTATTGAGTATATGTATATAAGATCAAATATAATAGGGTTGAATCTGTATATAATTATTGCACCTGATGAGTCCAATAAAAAAACATAAATGCATTACAGATCCAGTCTTAGAGTTGACTGAACTTCAGTTTTTCAGTAAAACTTAATGTAATATCCTGTGACCTTTATTTCATTAAATCAATGCACTGAACAGGTTTCAATTTATAATCCAACTATCGTATATTAACATCATCATTCAGGGCAACAAAGGAAACTGTTCTGATGTAGTAAAACTAGAGAAACCTCATGTAGAGCTTATTGATTACAAAACGATTAATCGATTGGTTGTTTGGTTCATTAAATGTTGATCAGTGTTTACCAAAGCTGAGGATTCAACCTAAAATGTCTTTTTTTGTCCAGACCAACCCAAAGATGATCAAAGAACTTGGACATTTTAAAATTAATAATGACTCCAATCAATTATTAAAATTGTAGTAGCTGTAGACTAATCAATCAATCCATTAATCATTGCAGTTCTACTTGTTAAACTGTGTTTTTCACCTTCAACTTTCGAAGCCACTTGAAGAGTTTTGGTTGCAAAGAACAGCCACTTTATTCAGGATTTTTATGTGGGAATAGAAAGACAAATGTTTGTCCAACCACTTAAAGTTTATATCAGTAAATGCCATCACTTACGACTCACTACAAAAGTGTTTTATTAATGTAGATCAAGTTGTAGAAATAAGAGCAGACTTCCTGCAGCACCTGTAGCTCAAATTTAGATTCACAAATTTAATCCTGACCCGTCATAATTCCAGTTCAGGTTGTGGTTAACGCCCCATAATTAAAGATATCTGCACGTCCCCTTTCAGCATATCTGAAACTAAGTTTGAACTTTTTAACATAATGTCGTAGAACTGGAGCCATGGTGAGTTTAAATATGACTAGTATAACTAGAGCTATCTGAAATGGGAAATATCTGTAACGTCGCTTCCTCTTACTGAGAATGGAATTACAGAATAAATTAAAATACAGTCATGATGTTGTTGAAACACGTGTAGAGAATAGAGAATCATCCTGCCTTCAGTCAAAACTGAATTACACATTTCTGCAGGTGTCATTTAAGATGTGAGGATTTTAAATGAATTCTGTTGTGTCTATAGTCAAAACTGTTGTTAGTTGCAGCTCTACATGTGATTTCTATAGTTTTACTACATCAGAACAGTCACAGGATATTACATTAGGTTTAAGATCTAATATATATACGTATATATAGATAAATACCTGTTGCAGAGCAGCTTCCAGCCCCCCATGAGGAACCAGCCCAGCCCCCGGTGGCGGTGGCTGACCCGGGCCCTGGGCAGCGTCTGGTAGTCGCTCTCGTCGTTCTCGAACGCCTCCTCCGACATCATCAGGGGCATCTCGTCCAGGTTGGAGGCCTCATCTTCCACCGAGTATCTGAATGAACACAGCGCGGGGGAAAATCAATTTGTGCGTGAGGTTCGGTCGGCCAGGTCCCACTATTTTAAATGAGGAATGATTGTTTTTGGGGGGGGGGGATTGAAGGACGATGATACATACTGTTCTCCAGCCTTGTACATATTAGATGTATGATGATGCATCGCTGCAACGATAAGTTCATCGACACACAATTAATCCTCTCAGTCATTTGTCAGGCAAAGAATACCAAAAAAAAAAAAAAATTCTCCCATTTTCAGCCTCTGAAATGTGAGAATTTGCTGTTTTTTCTATTTCACACACGAGACAGCAAATTGAATCAGTTGAGATTCAGAGCTGCTGATTAGACAAAATAAAAATAAAGGTGCCACTGCAGGCATTTCATTCACATCACACAACGATTAATAAAGTAGAACAAAAAGGAGATTAATCGATAATGAAAATAAAAATAGTTGCAGCTCTAATTTATGGATGTCACAATAATAACAGCTCAGCCTGCATAAATAATTATGGTGATTTTCTATTTAAAATATAGAACAGTGAGAATTACATGATGCATTTTTAAAATTACATTTTTAAACTATATTAATTATTAAAGCTGCAACAAATAATGATTTATCATGTTGATGTTAGTATTGCTCTATTAGAGGGTTCTACTCTATTATTAGAGGGTTCTACTCTATTATTAGAGGGTTCTACTCTATTAGAGCTGCAACCATAAGTCGATTAATCAATTAGTTGCCAACTATCACGTAAATGTCCTATCAAACTATTTTTGATAAAATGTCCAGATTCTCTGGTTCAGCTTCTGTTCTCTGATTATTTCCTGGTTTCTTTATTCTTCTATAATAGTAAACTGATGATCTTTGGGTTGTGGACTGTTGGGTCATTTTACGTTATTACAATTATTTTTGAGAGAATTAGTTGATTGGTTCATTAGATGATGTAAAATGTCAATATATGGAAATAAATTTAAATATATACGGACCTTCAACTGAAGGATAAAGTACAAATTCAGCTGTGTAAGAATACTATATTGAAAGTAAAAGAGTCCTGTTGAAGTAAAAGTATGTGTTATTAGCAGCAAAGTGTAGTTCAGGCTCCTTTAAAAGGTCATGGGGGGTCATGGAAAGTTGTAACTAACGACTGTTGTGATATTTCATCAATCAATTGATTATTGAAATGATTGGTTGATTAGTTCATTAACGAGCTGGAACCAGAGAATTTGGACATTGGTGATATTATTTTATGTTTTGATTTGTTTTTATTAAATGTTTTATAATGTTGATCACTGTTAAGATTGAAGCTAAAATGTCTTTTTTTGTCCACAACCCAAAGATCATCAGTTTACTATTATAGAAGAATAAAGAAACCAGGAAATAATCAGAGAACAGAAGCTGGAACCAGAGAATTTCTGTTGGATATTATTTAATTTATAATATTAAGTGTTACACACAGGCTTTATGTGACTAAAGTCTGGCAACTGTGGACGCTTCATGGTGTGATGAATGATTTCCACAGCACCAGATGTGTGACGGTGTGAAGAACGGCAGGGATTAGACGGTTGGCTGCGCTCCTCCATCACCAAGTACTGTAGAGTACGTCTCAGTGTCGTTCCAGAGGAAAATACTCAAGCAGCACATGTCTTATTCATGAGGCTCCTCGACAAACCTGTAAGTCACTATGACCCTGGGCCAGATGTGCATAGCTCACAGTTTGTTCATTCATTCATTCATTCATTCATTCATTCATCCGCTTGTGCAACAAAACACAAACAGGGGATGGAAAGGAAATAATAATAACACTTTCTTACAACGAAACAAACTGGGCATAGGACGAGGACGATAAAGGGAAATATGCATCTAAAATTCTATTAATTAACTATATCGAATGATTAACTTTTAATAATAAAATGTCCTAATTCTCTGGTTCCAGCTGGTTAATGAATCAGACAACTAATGGACCATTCATTTCAATAATCAATAGATTAATGAAATATCACAACAGTTGTTGGTTACAAAAAAAAACACATTCAAGGTTCAATATTCATTTGTGAAAACTCACTGATTAACATCTCATAATGAAATTAATTGACTGATCATGTTAATAATCGATAGATTAATCAACCAGCAGAAGTCATTAGTTGCATATTCTGCCTTTAAAAAAATAAACACATGCAACAAAAGTCACTTAAAGTTGAACTTATTGGTTGAATATTTGATGGCAAGAAAATTAACTGGCAGATATTTTGATAATTAAACAATATTTTTAAAGTTTTTAAAAAACAAAACAATGGAAAAAAAAAAACTCTAGTTCCAGGTGTTTAAATGTAAGAAATAAGCAATTTCTCTATTTTATGAAATTATAAAAGGAGCATGGTGACAGTAAAACCTCAGATTTAACCTCAGAGTCAGTGTCAGATTAAACTAATTTATGTTGGAAACTATTTCAGATGGATTATGATCTTAAAACCAACCGTCCACGCGAGTTCTCACTCATACAAAAAGCTGCAGCTCGACTTCTGGCTCCAACTTTTAGTTTCAGAAGCAGAGATAATGATTCTCTAGTGATTACGGCGACGTTGGGATGTGAAATGAATCCGTTCCTGGTCGCACTGAGCTGCCGTTTACTGAGGAAACCCCCAAAGCGTGGACCTGCTCCGCCAGAAAAAACAGGAACCAGCACACAGCGCCCAGGTTTAATCTCATTCAATACGATTCATGAAAAAAAAAAAAAAAAAAAAAAAAGATTTATCCCTTTCAGTGCTTCACTAAATCATGTGATATACGTACATTGAAATATGCTCAAATCAATAATGCAATATAACAGTTTAATTCGATTTACCGAAAGTTTAACTAAAAAGAATTTTTTTTTTGTCGGGAATGAATGGATCATGTGGTTTCATTTTTTTTAACATAATCACACACACACACAACACTCATATTCACAAAAACCGCATTCATCATACCTGCAAACAACAGCTGTGAAAAAAAAAGAGGGAGATTTTCCGCGGCCACGTCAACGCACATTAACCCCAATGCTGCTAATTAATAGAATAAATAACAGGATGCGAATGGGAAAATTATATTCGATTAAGTCTTAAATTCGGGAAAAATAAATTAAACAAACATGGGACCCTGCAGTCTGACCTCCGCGACGAGGTCGGGCGGGTTTCTCACATGGTGTAATAAAGCCTCACATGGGTTTTATGGCTGGGAGCAGCAGAAAGGTAAACAGCAGGCCAGAGGTGTTCCACTCATTACTGTAAATGGGATTCTGGCACAGAACAGAGATAGATGCAGTTCATCTACTACTGTTGGTCTGGACAAAAACACATTTTAGGTTGAATCTTCAACTGATCAACATTTTACACCATTTAATGAACCACACAAATCATTTCAATAATTAATACCACCTAACATAATATAACATAACAAAATCAGCTGTTTATTAATGGTAGTTAATGGGGCTGCAATGATGAGTTGTTTAATAGATTAGTTATTTTATCATTTGATAATCGATTAATGGATTTGAGTCATTATTTAAGAAGAAAATGTCCAAATTCTCTGGTTCAAGCTTGTTAATGAACCAGACAACTTATCGACCAATCATTTCAATAATCAATTGATTAATAAATTATCACAACTTTTGTTGGTTACAACTTTAATTTAAACATTTCCTCTTCTTTCCTATCAATCATCCCATGACCCCTCAAGAAGTACACTTTACTGCTAATATCATGTACTTTCACTTCAACAGGAGTTTTTTTACTTTTAATATAGTATTCATAGCTGAATTGGTAGTTTTCCACAGTTAAAGGTCTGTATATTTCCTCCAACACTGTGGGAGGCTAATTACACATACAAACTCCTTATTATACACAATTACTGCCTCCTATTTGTCTAAAAGTACCTGCTTGACTTCCTGTTTATTAGCTCATCCTCGTCCAGTCTGAAAGGTGAAAAAAGCTGCAGAATATCGACTAAAATTATGTCAACGTTGCAGCATGAAGCAGAAGTTTGTTGTTTTCTTACAGCATGTGACAGACCCGGTTTAACGGTGACCGTCATGTGACTTTTACAGGTAAATTAAATTAAATAGAGGCTGAGAGGGGCCGTGGTCAACAGACATGTCACGACATTTAGCGGTTATACGTCGGGACTGTCGGTGGACTAACTTTAACATGTGACATGTTAGTTTTTGGTGGAGGATGGAGAGGCAGAAAACAGCAAAACAAAACGTTAGCTAGCGTTAGCATCACAAGCTAACAAGCTAGCAACGTTCTCCCTCCGCCGCACACAACACACAAACGTTAGCATCTATTTTTTTGTTTTGACACACATCCGTTTCTTCAGCGCTGGACGGAAGAAACGGGTCAAAATGCCCCCCCCCTACCTTGATAGTCTGGCTGAGTTGCAATACGGGATTCTCTTGGAGCTCTTCCGCACGGGATTTAACGGGATGCTGTCAGCCATCTTGGCTGGGCAGTCCGCGTCCTGACGTCACACCAAAAAAAAACCGTTGTGCTGCGTTCAGCGACAGCGATAAAGATCTGACACCCGCGGTTAAAAAGGCGTATCATCATTATTGCCCGTAAATTCGGGTGTGTTTTCAATTTCCAATGCTTTGCAGCATCACAAACCCTTAACTGAACTAAATTAACTGCAGCCGAATAACCAGACAAACGTTTGTTCTCGTCTAAATTACATCAACGATAGATAGAAGAGTGTCCGATTTTCCGGAGGTGGTGAAGGCCCCAAATGCGACCGTTAACTCTGGTCCTTTTAAAGTTTAAACCGTTGGAGTTTAAAATAAATAAACAGTGAACATGTGAAACACCGTTAAACAGATTCAAGTTTAATTAGAAATAATTAATTAGATAATTAAATTAAGGGGTTGATGAACAAAATTGAGAAAGTGGATTTTTAAAGTTGAAAAAACGTTAAAGTTAAACGTTTTCTAACATAATAAATCCCGTTTAAGTCTAAGAAATCTATCAACAGGTGATATTTTAGAGAAGTGGTTTTAATTAATTTTTAACTATTTTCAATTGAATCTTAATTATTCTAAAAAAAATGTTGAATTAAGAGATGCTCTTGGAAAAAAATGTCTATAGTCATCTATTACACTAAATGTGAAATTATTAGCTTAATTTAAACAATTCATAATCATTTCAATCATAGAATGCTTAGACATATGCTTCAGTTTGAGTAGGTAACAGTTCACATTTAGATGAAAAATGCATGAACATGTGTGCAAATGCATTTAGTCTGAGTTGAATCAGCTTTGACATCCATATTTCTTCTGTTTTTCCTAAGTTTTTTTTTCTTTAAGTGCTTAATGCAGAGATTTCACAACGCACGTGGTCCGGGAGAGAAGTAAAAGTGGTTAGCATGTCAAGAAAAAATGAAATTAAAGCGAGATCTCTCTTCTTTTTTGAATTGTTGAATTGAACATACAAGGCCGTTTGTTCTGGTTTTTATTCTCTTCAACTGTTGTTCAAGAATGACAAATAAAAAGTTCACCATAACACGGACAGATCATCCCAGTACGTAACGGTGGGTGTTTATGAGGGTTGTGTCGGGATCGGAGCGGACGCTTCGCATTATTGACTCGAACATTTGTTCCCTTCTTCTTCTTATTCAGAGAGATCGTACTGTACGAATCCTCAGCTACGAGTTCAACAATGATTCACTGTATAGAAAAAAACACATTCACAAATGACTGTAAAGTAAAATAGCAAAAAATGTCAAAACCCTACGATTCGCTGTCGTCCATAAAAAGTTCTTTTGTTTAAAGTCTATATATAATATATAAGAACAAACAAGGTGTTTTACAAATATTTTAATCGTTTGCATATTTCCGTTCATTCAGTTGATTCCGATTTCTTTACTGTCGTCGATCAGCATAGAAAAGTGTCTGTTGTTGCCCAGGTCCATGGCGGCCTTGGCGAGGCCCGGCACGGGGCTTCCCGCGGCGCCCACCCGGTCCACGGGGCGCGGATCCAGAACCACGCCCCGGTTCTGGATCACTGAGATCTCGTTGTTCTTCATGGCCAGGCTGTGGGTGATGGCGGTGGCGCAGCGGTTCCAGAAGCCGGCGTCCACGCCCACGGCGCGCGCCGCCAGGTCCTTGTGGAACATCTCGCCCAGCTTCGCGGCCTCGCCGCCCAGCAGCGCCATGGGGTTGTCCACGGACAGGCGGCGGCCTCGCCGGGCCGGGGCGTTGTTCCACATGTGGGTTCCCATGTGGACCTGTGGGTGGAACCGGAACAACCAGAACTGATGGAGATCTCCACAAACACGGTTTGGATTTCACAACAATCAACAGTCACAACAGGAAACAAAATCTCTTGTACTCAGAACAAGAAGTCTGAACTAAAAAGCCCAATACTCACATACTATATATTTTGATAAAATATGTATATCTATATATAGATATAGATATATATCTATATATAGATAGATATATATCTATATATAGATAGATACAAAAATGTTGTTGAGTTCCTTTAGAAATGATTTTAAAAGGCACACAGTAATACCTCTGTGTCATACTTTCGTTGCTTTTCCTAGATTTGATAATAAATATGTTATAAATTAGAAGTTGTTCCAAGAAATGCATGTTTTAACGGGGAGTTTATGAAAAAGAAACCCTGTGAATGCTTTGTTTCTCTACAATTGACAGAGGCGACGTTGTCTTTCAATAAAATACATAAAATACTTACTTACTTAGATTGACAGTATGATGTTGTTTTAAAAATGTTTCCTTTGTGTTAACTCCTGTTGTAGTTGTGTGAGACCCATAAACACCATCTGATATTTCAATAAGGAGCATCTCTACCATCAGACGTGGGAGCAGCGTACCTTCAGGTTTCCTTTCGTGGTGAAGGCTCTCCCGCAGATGGAGCAGACGAAGGGTTTCTCTCCAGTGTGGGTTCGCTCGTGTATCTGCAGGGCGCTGGCCGACGAGAAGTTCTTCCCGCAGACGTTGCAGTTGTGCTGCTTCGGCGTCCTGCGGGCCGGCACCGGGCCGAGCAGTGAGGTCATCCCGGGGACGTGGACGCTGAACGGGGGGTTGCCCGGCGGACCGTGGCCATTCACCTCTGCCTTTATGGGGCCCGACGACGTGCTGGTGACCAGGCCCAGGACGCTCTGACCTGGGGTGATAAAATACCAGATTACAGAGTTGCCCAAAAAAGGGAGGAAAACGGATTCTGAGGGTTTCCCCTAAACATTCCCGATACCTCTTTCCCTGCACAGCTGCAGCGACGTGCTGTAGGAAGCTTCTTCCTTCACGGGCTGGACTCCTCTCAGCTCCTGAGCCGACAGAGACGTGGGCGACTCCGCCTGTTCCCTCTTCACCGACACCGACAAAGACTCTTGTGACTCTTGTGATTTGATGGCGGTGGCGTCTGAGCTGCTTTGAAGAGGAGACGCCGACACACGAGGAGAACACGAGGACTCGGACACATTGGGACTGAAACTCTCAGATAAAGAGCATCTTGTATTAACCTGGCTACTATCGTTGAAACCGTTTGTAAGAGAGTTCAAACCGAACGATTGGTTCACGGTAGAGTCAATCATCCTCATTTGGTTCTCCAGGGCGGCAATGCTCGACACAACCGCGGACGACTTGGGCGGCGACTCGCAAACAAAACTCAAGGGTTTGAATGGACTTGCGGCTTCCTCCATGTTCTCCATCTCGTCGTCCTCGTCATTGTCCTCCTCGTTCTCGTCCTCCATGGAGACGTCGTCGACGAGGTCGTTGTCGTTGCTGCTGAGGCTGTCGCAGTTCCTCTCGCTGTCCGCCAGGGTCGAGTCCGGGATCTGGCCGACCATGTGCAAGCGGATGTGCTGCTGCAGGACCACAGCGTTGGTGAACTTCTTCTGGCAGATAGGGCAGGAGTGCTGCACCCGGACTGGGGGGTTCTCCCTGTGGACGCCGACGTGGGTCTTCAGGTTCCCTTTGGTGGTGAAGGCCCTGCCGCAGACCTTGCATTTGAAGGGCCTCTCGCCGGTGTGGATGCGGTAATGCATCCTCAGCGCGCTCTGGCAGCTCAAGACCCGGTGGCACAGGATGCACTGGTTGGGGTCCGTTATCTTTTTGTCTATGTTCTCCACCAGCTGCTGCAGCTTCGAGGTTTCAGACGTTTGCATAGAGTCCGGGAGCTTAGTCTCTTCCGAGTTTAACGACAGAGGCGGCGAGTTGGAGGCAGGCGAGGCGAAGGGTTCTGGCGTGGTCGCCACGGACGGAACAGTGGTGCTGGTCGGCTCCGGTGCCGGGTTGGATCTCAGCCTCAGGGTGCAGTTTTGGGGCAGGTGCACCTCTGTTTTCAGTATATTGGACGCTTCTGTCTCACGGTTAGACTGCGGAGGCTCTGAAACAGGAGAGAAATGAGCCTCACTGCTTCTGTGGTCAGGCGACAAAGATACACATTCACCGGCAGCCGGCTGGAAGGGAGATTTAACGGATGGTGTTTCACTTACTGGGTCATTTGAGCCTCCGATACTGGCGACAGCGGAGGAAAGCGAAAGACCCAAAGAGCCCGGCAGAGCCGCCACAACTGGTTTGCTGTCCAGCCACGAGGAGCCAGGTTTTTCCGGGGGGATGGACATTCCGTAGGGAATACCAGAACTCGTTGGCACGTTGTCTAGGTATTCTGGCACTGGGTAAGGGTTCATCTGAACATGAGGATACTTCTCCTTATGCCTCTGGAAGTGCACCTTTAAGTTCCCTTTCGTGGAAAAGCGGTTGCCGCAGATGTTGCACTTGAAGGGCCGCTCCCCCGTATGGGAGCGCAGGTGGATCTGCAAAGCGCTGTCGCTGCCAAACACTTTGGCACAGAACCTGCATTTGTGTTTGAAGAAGGGCTCCTCGGGGCCGGGCTTAGTCTCGAACAGGGACACGCCAGGCAGCTTTCCCTTCCTGTGCTTCATCAGCGCTGCGAGTGGGTCGAGCGCGTTGGCCGTGGCAGCGATGCTCGCCAGCGGGTTGGGGAAGATGACGCTGCTCGGTGGGCTCTGAGGTAGAAACGGCAGGCCGGAGGAGGAGCCCAGGAGGCCGCCGCTGTGACCCAGAGGGCCAGACGGGCTCGGCGTCGGCCGGGCCGCGACACCAGATGTGTGCGGGGCCGTGTAGGGGGGCAGCGGCGTGGAGCTTCCAGGGAAGGCAGGCGCCGGGTTGTCCGGGGCAGCCGAGGTACACGTGACGTCCCTGAAAGCCGGACGCCCGCTTACAGGCGTTTTTTGTGGCTTTTCGAGTGCAGAAGACAAAGAAACAGCAGCCTGGCCATTGGTGGTGGAGGGAACGGTGCCTGACAGAGGCAGGATGGGTGGGGGGACGGCGCCCTGGGAGGGGAAAGGGGTCGGCGCCAGAGACGTCGGGTTGAGCGCCGCCTGGGTAGGGTGTCTGTTCATGGTGGCGACCTGGCTGCAGATCTGCTCGATGAGCTGCAGCTGGTGGACCTGCTGTTGCTGCAGGGCCAGCAGGTGCTCCAGGATCACCGGTATGGCCGCCGAGGCCGCCTTCACGCCGCCACCGCCGCCCACGATCCCCTGGGAGAACTGGGCCACGGCCACCCGGGTGCTGTGGAGGATCTCCAGCGTCACGTTGGTGCTGGGCAGGCTGTAGCACGCTGGGAGGGACCCGAACCCGACCGGTTCCGGCGCCCGGAGGCTGCAGGTGGCGGCGTATTTCTCCTGCTCCATCACCTCCTGCGGCTCCTCCACGTTGTCTGAGCCGTCCTCGTCGTTCGTTGGCGTCTCCGCGGCCTCAAACCCGGCGTCCGTCGACTCCGCCACGGACGAGTCGCTGGACGGTGTGCTGGGGCCCGGAGAGGCCCCGGCGGGGGGGTTGTCCTCAGCGAGCGGCCTCCCCCCATCGTCCTGCACGATCACCACCAGGGGGTCCTCGGTGCAGATGGCCTGGTGCTCGCTCAGCTCGCTCCAACTGAAGAATTCAGCGCAGCATCTGTCACAAACGTGCGTTTCCTCGCCGCTCTGGAGACACTCACCGCTGCCGGGCTCCTCCCGATCCACGAGGCCTGGAACCAGGAAAGAAAAAAATAAAGAGAGAGACATGTTAAGACTGGAAAACTGATAATAAACGACAGACACAACAGACCCACCACGAGTCCCCCTCCCTAACATTGTTTAAACAATCAGAAGTTTTAATTCCAGCTCAGATCCCAAAGACAACAAACACGTGAGGCTGAATCACAAAAAGCACAACTCGTCCTGAAACAGGTCGTTAGACGTGACGCTGCAGACATGAAACAAACATCTGGGCTCGTCTATTTTTACTGATTTATAGAGTGGTAGAGAACTGGACCGTACACACCGTAACGCTGGATTGTTATTAGGGCTCCAACTTCAATTACTGTGATAGTCAATTATTCATAAAAGTCAACAACTGGTCCATTTGAGTTAAAAATGCTGTAATTAATAATAATGAAACTAAAGGGAAAAATAATGTAAAATCAGTTGTTTCCTAAAAAGCTGCAGATTGAAGCTAAAATGTCTTTTTTTGTCCACAACCCAAAGATCATCAGTTTACTATTATAGAAGAATAAAGAAACCAGGAAATAATCAATTATAAAAATTGGAATTTTAGGCGTCTACTTGATTAATTGATTAATTTATTAATTGATTAATCGACTCATCGTTGCAGCTCAGGTTGTTTTGCTGTTTTTTTTTCTTTAACTTTAAAGCCACTTATAGAGTTCTGGTGTCAGAACAGCCCCTTTATTCAGGATTTATATGTGGAATTAGAAAGGCAAATGTTTTTTTCCAACCACTTAAACTTTATATGTGTAAATGCCAGTTTCAGCTGCATAAACGGTTTGTTCTGTTTGGTTTTTTCACCACTTTAAAACCTAAAATTCAGCAGGCTCCATAAAACCATCCATTCTAACGTGTTAACGGTTAACTCCCTGTTTTTCAGATGTTAATCATCTTTTAGAAAAATCCATAGTTGAATGAAGTTATCTGACCTCCCACACAGATAATGACATCCTACACTGTGTATTGATTTTTTACGATTTTTTACAATCGTAAAATTCAGCAACGTTTCTCATCTAAAAACAAGAACAGTTCACTTTCCTTTTTTACACGTTAGCCGGTGGATCTCTGCTGTGATTCACTCTTTCCTGTGCTGCGTTGTTTAATTACTGAGCAAAACTCTGATTAACTTAACAGTATTTTTCCATTTCAAACATCGACGGCTGACGTAATATTCCTAATTTCACCGTTAACTTCTGGTTATTTCTAGAATCACTGCCCCTGAATATCTACGTTTATTTAAGTAGACGAGTTTCACCAGAACAACTTCTGCATGTTATGGAATTAAAAACAAGGAAAAGCCACCAAATATGAAAAATACACATGTGATTTCTCCCAAACTGACTCTTTATCATGCATCTGTTCAGGCTTTGGCCCATTAGAAACAGACAGCGACACCAGATGGAAAGATGTTTTTGGGGGAATCAATAGTAAATCACAGATTCACACAGTCAGAGTGCACCCGTACAAGCGAGAATTAAAAACTAGAAAAGGAGTGAAACGAGTAGAAGGACAATACTGAGAAATATTTAACTGCAGTGTGAAACAGGAGCGTGTGTGTTCTTCCATCTGAAACCACAGAAAAAGGCCTTTTCTACATTATCAATTCTCCCAGATCCTCATTCAGACCTCGTGCATTAAGTCAGATCATAAAAGCTGATTTACACGCAGTCAAATCTATCTGAAAGCAGAGAGAATAATCAGTCAGATAGTGGGTGGTCTGAACATCACTGAGGCGATTCAGCAGAAACACGGCAGCGAAAAGCGCTTTTTTAAAGATTTACTCCAGAGAAAACAAAGAAAAGATCACTTTGTGTGATTTAAAAGCGGCGGCTTCACGCCCGAATCACCACGACACTGACAGAAACTCCGATTCTCTCCGTCCAGGCAGCAGAAAACGGATTTATGGGTTTTTTTTTCCTGCCGTGTGTTTTGGCAGCAACGAGTAGGAAAGAGAAAAAAAAAACGCTCGGCCGCGTTGACCTTTGGGGCGGCAGAGGTCAACGTTCACATGTTCTAATTGAGTTATGAAGCAGACACAGAGGTTAAATCAGCAGCTTCAATCAGCCTGGATGACCCCCCACAAACATAAACCCCAGACTGCAGGCCGTGACAGGAGGCCTCACTCTGCAGCAACACACCGACGCTTTCATTAAACAGGAGAATTTAATTAAACTTTAACTCCAACACTCACTTTGATTTTCAGCAAGATTCTTAAACAAAGTCAATAAAATAAAAATCATCTCAGATGTGAAATGACATGTTTTACATGCGACTTTTTTTTTTTTGCACCAAATTAGCAGATAAAATTTCTTTAATTTAAACAGTTTTTTTAGATAAAGATTAAATCAAGTGAAACGTCGCTGCTAATAAGATTCATCAGATGTTGGATTAAAATGTTCCTGCAGTAGATGAGGAGAAAATAGAATAAATGTTTAAACCTCAGAAGTGGAAAGTGAGATGTGGTTACAGAAAACAGGAACAATGATAACGACGATTATTGATAAATAAGATAAATATTATTCACGTTGTGCTGAATCTAAAACAGTGTTAGGATCATTAACTTCTTTATTTCCACTCAGGATGATTTTCTTCAGTAGTTTAAATAGTTTGAGGCCTTCAGCAGAATTAAAGGTTAAACACGTCATTTCACGTCAGACGCTGTTTCCGTCGCTTTATTCTGTTTTAATGTTTTTATTCCTGTTTCCCTGTAAACTGGATTCCAGCTCGTTGACACTTTTATTCGTCCTCACGCTTTTTACTTTTTATTCTATGGATCTAAACTCAATGAACGCGTTGTTGTAAAGTTGCTGCGGGGTTACCGTGTCTGCGGCGCCGCGCGGCTCCGTCCTCCTCCCGCAGCGGCTGCGGGTTTCTCTGCTTGCGGCGGGACATGCCGCGTGCTGCTGTCACCGCACCGCCTCTACCGCCGGACACTGGCAGGCTGCGGGCTGCTGCGTGCGGCGCGCCGCACTTTGCGCATGTCAGCGCGAGGATGATGGAGAGGAAAAACACGCGTGTTTTACGACGCGGGCTGATTGGCTGCGGCCCAGGCCACGCACGCTAGATACGGAGATGAGGGACGGGGTTAACAAGAATTAGTCCACTTCCTGGAGTCCCGGAGCGTGCGGGGCGCCGCGGGGCGCAACTTTGCGGCTGAACGCCGCATCCCGCCGCAGCAGCGTCTTCACCTGAGCGCGTCCGCGGCTGTTGCGGGTGGAATCAGTGCGTTCTGCTGCAGCAGGAGGACGCGGGTCCCAACAGATGCGTGAAGTCCGCAGAGAAAGCCGCAGAAACCCGCGGCTGAGGACGTGCGTAAAAACGCAGCTTTGCGCGTCCGGTCTGAGCCCGGTGAGCCGGGAAGTGGCGGACTCCCCCGGTCCGCCCCGGACCCGGACCCCGCTCCCCCAGCCTCCGCCCCCGGGGCCAGCAGCGGCCGCGGATAGGCTGCTGCCTGGAGACGCCGCCGCGTCTCCGCCCCCCGCAGCGAACCGCAGCTTCATGGAGGAAACAGCATCTGTGAATTAAGGATGGAACACACAGGGTTTCATTTAGAAATACTTAACTATCAAGTAAAAGTTCTGGTGTCAGAACTACTCTGAGTATAACAGTAAAAGTAATGAAAACTCTGTGTTGTATTGTTCCTTTAAAGTAAGTGAACGAGTTAATGAGATAAAACTTTTAGACAGAAACAACCTTTAACTCACAATATATGAGTTTTATGTGTTTTATTATAGTTAACAGTGGAAAAGTTATAATTCAGGTCAAATATGGTTTTAAATGTGAAGAAAAACATGAAAGTAAAATACACAGAATTCACACTCAATTGAGTGTGAATTCACAACCTGTTACTAACACTTAAGTGTTAGTAACAGGTTGTGTGTGTGTGTGTGTGTGTGTGTGTGTGTGTGTGTGTGTGTGTGTGTGTGTGAGCAGCCTGGTACCGCCGTGGTATCAGTAGGTCAGAACCAGCTGTTGGTGGCTGCAGCAGCTGTTATTGATCAGTTATTGATCAGCTGCTGCTGCTGGGACCTGATAAGATGCTCCACACCTGCAGGAACACACACACACACACACACACACACACAATTAACAGGATCAGGAAACCCAAACCTCCCTGATACTAGATTCTACATCCACTCCATCCAACCAGCAGGATCAGGACCAGGATCTGAACCAGGATCAGGATCAGGACCAGGATCTGACTCCAGCAGCAGAACCACACAAGCTGCATTTAATCCTAATAAATAAATGACTTTAAAGCTGAACAAACACAGCAGCTTGTTAGTGTGGATCACAGCTGCAGAGATGAGTCGATTGATCGATTAATCATCAACTATTCTGATAATCAATGAATGGATTAGAGTCATTGTTACTGATAAAATGTCCAGATTCTCTGGTTCAGCTTCTGTTCTCTGATTATTTCCTGGTTTCTTTATTCTTCTATAATAGTAAACTGATGATCTTTGGGTTGTGGACAAAAAAAGACATTTTAGCTTCAATCTTCAACATTTTAATCAACATTTTACACCATTTAATGAACCAAATACCTAATCGATTAATCATTTCAATAATCCATGGATTCCTTTTCTATTAAAATTGTTACTTACAGTATGTTGTTGCTGCTTCTCAGAAAACAATAATTTCTGTGCATGCATTAATATAATGTTTTCTATGTTTTTAGGATCATCATCATGTTGCAGCTCATTCCTTCTTTTATTCTGACTCAACATCTGATCCATTTTTCATTGAGCAGCAGGATCATCGTATTTTTATTGACGGGACCACAGTGGATCTACACCAGTTACCACTCACTCACATTCTGTTTGCTTACAATCACACAAAGGATTTTTTCCTGAAAATGATCATAAATCAGCGGCGGATCGATGGGAGGCCCCGGCTGCTGGGCCCGATACCACGATCAATACCAGGTGTTTGGATTTTAATTTATACGAGACAGCGAGCAGCCCTGGAACTGAAATATGAACAGAGATACTGCAGAAATACACACAGATATACTGCAAAAATACACACAGAGATACTGCAAAAATACACACAGATATACTGCAAAAATACACACAGATATACCTTATTTACTGCAAGTAAAGTAAGTAAGTAAAAGCACTGAAATGAAAAGATACTTCCAGTACTTATAAAATGTAAAAGTGTTAAGTTTATTATATCACAACAAACAAATGAAATTTAAAGTTTTACTTCATCCACTTGGAGCCAGTTTTAGATTGTGTAGGTAGAAAAATATTAAAGTTACTGCTCCACATTATAATGTTTGTTTAGTACATATGATCAAAACCAAAAAAAAGGTCAATTTAAGAATAAGAAATATGATAAATATAAAAATGAATAAATAACCCAAAGATCATCAGTTTACTGTTATAGAAGAATAAAGAAACCAGGAAATAATCAGAGAACAGAAGCTGAACCAGAGAATTAGTCAAATATTAGTAAATAGTTGCTTATAAATGTGATAGTTAACAACTATTCGATTAATCGATTAATCGTTGCAGGTTTAATTAGCTGCCATTAATTAAACAATGACACTGTAGTGAAACAAACATATTTATGACCTAAAAGTCAATTTACTATTTAAAATTACATTTTCTAGATTGTGTGCAGTAACAATCAGATTTGAGAAGCAGGAATTTTTATTTTTTTTATTTTTATTTTCTTCTTAAAAATGACTCAAATCGACTTAGTGATTATGGAATTAGTTGAATTAGTTGAGCTCTTGTTTCGTGCATCAACACAACAGTCAATTTTGAGACCAAGTGGCATCAGAAATGATTTAAGTTTTTAAAGCTGAAAGCTGGAACCACAGAATTTGGACATTTTCTTCTGTGTCTTAAAAAGGCTCAAGTCCATTAATCAATTATCAGAATAGTGGCTGACTAATTGATTAATTAAACAGAGGCTCTTTTTATGTAAATATATTCTAATAGAAGCCAATAAATGAGCGTATGTTCCCTTTAATGCTAACAGCTACATGCTAACATCCTCACAGTGTTTCTCGCGTTTAGCGTGTTAGCGTCGACACTAAACGACGGAAACGTCTTCATCTGCGAGGATCCGACCCTGAACCAACACTCGGCCTGATCAACTAAGCCTCCGTTCACGGCCGCTACGAGAGGAAAATTAAATTTTATGACGTTCCATCTCATATTTGTCAGGAGGCTTCTCTCCAAACCACAGACGTCAGGCGCTGCCAGGATCAGACGTGTGATTAAATCAGCTGTAAACGCTGACACGTCTGACTGGAGCTGAACACTGAAGGTCGACGCACCACAGGCACATAAAGCAGCAGATGGCTTTAGCCTGGACCACCACAGGAAGCAGTAGAACCTGACACAGTAGAACCTGACACAGTAGAACCTGAAACAGTAGAACCTGACACAGTAGAACCTGACACAGTAGAACCCAACACAGTAGGACCCGACACAGTAGAACCTGAACACAGTAGAACCTGAGACGGTAGAACCTGACATAGTAGAACCTGGAACAGTAGAACCTGAAACAGTAGAACCTGACACAGTAGAACCTAAACACAGTAGAACCTGACACAGTAGAACCTGACACAGTAGAACCCAACACAGTAGGACCCGACACAGTAGAACCTGAACACAGTAGAACCTGAGACAGTAGAACCTGAAACAGTAGAACCCAACACAGTAGGACCCGACACAGTAGAACCTGAACACAGTAGAACCTGAGACAGTAGAACCTGAAACAGTAGAACCTGAAACAGTAGAACCTGACATAGTAGAACCTGGAACAGTAGAACCTGACACAGTAGAACCCGACACAGTAGAACCTGACGCAGTAGAACCTGACACAGTAGAACCTGAAACAGTAGAACCCGACACAGTAGGACCCGACACAGTAGAACCTGACACAGTAGGACCCGACACAGTAGAACCTGAACACAGTAGAACCTGACACAGTAGAACCTGACACAGTAGAACCTGACACAGTAGAACCCAACACAGTAGGACCCGACACAGTAGAACCTGAACACAGTAGAACCTGAGACAGTAGAACCTGACACAGTAGAACCCGAAACCGTAGAACCTGAAACAGTTGAACCTGACATAGTAGAACCTGGAACAGTAGAACCTGAAACAGTAGAACCTGACACAGTAGAACCTAAACACAGTAGAACCTGACACAGTAGAACCTGAACACAGTAGAACCTGACACAGTAGAACCTGACACAGTAGAACCTGACACAGTAGAACCCGAAACAGTAGAACCTGACACAGTAGAACCTGAGACAGTAGAACCTGAAACAGTAGAACCTGACACAGTAGAACCCGAAACAGTAGAACGTGACACAGTAGAACCTGACACAGTAGAACCCGAAACAGTAGAACCTGACACAGTAGAACCTGAACACAGTAGAACCTGAAACAGTAGAACCTGAACACAGTAGAACCTGACACAGTAGAACCTGAAACAGTAGAACCTGACACAGTAGAACCCGACACAGTAGACCCTGACACAGTAGAACCTGAGACAGTAGAACCTGAGACAGTAGAACCCGAGACAGTAGAACCTGAACACAGTAGAACCTGACACAGTAGAACCTGACACAGTGGAACCTGAGACAGTAGAACCTGACACAGTAGAACCCGAAACCGTAGAACCTGAAACAGTAGAACCTGACATAGTAGAACCTGGAACAGTAGAACCTGAAACAGTAGAACCTGACACAGTAGAACCTAAACACAGTAGAACCTGACACAGTAGAACCTGAACACAGTAGAACCTGAAACAGTAGAACCTGAACACAGTAGAACCTGACACAGTAGAACCTGACAGTGTACAACCTGAACACAGTAGAACCTGAAACAGTAGAACCTGAACACAGTAGAACCTGAAACAGTAGAACCTGACAGTGTAGAACCTGAAACAGTAGAACCTGACACAGTAGAACCCGAAACAGTAGAACCTGACACAGTAGAACCTGACAACTGTAGAACCTGAAACAGTAGAACCTGACACAGTAGAACCTGACACAGTAGAACCTGAAACAGTAGAACCTGACACGGTAGAACCTGACACAGTAGAACCTGAAACAGTAGAACCTGACACAGTACAACCTGAAACAGTAGAACCTGATGAAACAGTAGAACCTGACACAGTAGAACCTGACACAGTAGAACCTGACATAGTAGAACCTGAAACAATAGAACCTGAAACAGTAGAACCTGACACAGTAGAACCTGAAACATTAGAACCTGAACACAATAGAACCCGACAACAATAGAACCTGACAACAATAGAACCTGACAACAATAGAACCTGACGACATTAGAAACTGACAACATTAAGACCTGACAACAATAGAACCTGACGACATTAGAACCTGACAACAATAGAACCTGACAACAATAGAACCTGAAACATTAGAACCTGACAACAATAGAACCTGACAACATTAGAACCTGACAACAATAGAACCTGAAACATTAGAACCTGAAAACAATAGAACCTGACAACATTAGAACCTGACAACAATAGAACCTGACGACAATAGAACCTGACGACAATAGAACCTGACAACATTAAGACCTGACAACAATAGAACCTGACGACATTAGAAACTGACAACATTAGAACCTGACAACAATAGAACCTGACAACAATAGAACCTGAAACATTAGAACCTGACAAAATTAGAACCTGACAACATTAGAACCTGAAACATTAGAACCTGAAAACAATAGAACCTGACAACATTAGAACCTGACAACAATAGAACCTGACGACAATAGAACCTGACGACAATAGAACCTGACGACATTAAGACCTGACAACAATAGAACCTGACGACAATAGAACCTGACAACATTAAGACCTGACAACAATAGAACCTGACGACATTAGAAACTGACAACATTAGAACCTGACAACAATAGAACCTGACAACAATAGAACCTGAAACATTAGAACCTGACAAAATTAGAACCTGACAACATTAGAACCTGACAACAATAGAACCTGAAACATTAGAACCTGAAAACAATAGAACCTGACAACATTAGAACCTGACAAAAATAGAACCTGACCACATTAGAAACCGACAACAATAGAACCTGAAACATTAGAACCTGACAACAATAGAACCTGAAACATTAGAACCTGAAAACAATAGAACCTGAAAACAATAGAACCTGACCACATCAGAAACCGACAACAATAGAACCTGACAACAATAGAACCTGAAACATTAGAACCTGAAAACAATAGAACCTGAAAACAATAGAACCTGACCACATTAGAAACCGACAACATTAGAACCTGAACATATATACATGTAATATAAAAACGATGACCCCTTTTATTTTGAAACAGTTGTCAGTAACAGTCGTCTTATTTTGAAATGGTCATCTTATTTTGAAATGGTCATCTTATTTTGAAATGGTCATCTTATTTTGAAGCAGTTGTCATTAACAGACATTTTATTATGAAATAGTCATCTAAAAAAGCTATTTTGATCTTTATTCTATTATTTGAACAAAAGCACAAAGAAACAGTTCACAAAATGTTATTTCAATCACGGACCGCTTTGATAGAATTTTCTCAGAGCTTTGGAACATGAACATTTTCCAAATGGAACCTGACAGGAAACGTTTGACAACCACTGGACCAATGACACACAAACACTAATGAATTGAATGCGTTTTATACAGAAAAGTAGATTCTCCAGCATCGATGTCAAAGCCTCGCCACCAATATCCAGAACCTTCAGTCAGCAGTTGTTGGGCTGAAAGCAGCAGCTCCTTCATCCCAAACACAAAGCACTCGGAGAATGGAGCAAAGAGGAAATCAAAAGTGGACAAAGAGGCAGCCGAGTGACAGACAGGCTGTTAGCTTATGGAGGCCGAGGCCCGAGTGGCGGCGAGTTCCTGCTCGCTTTAATTCAGCGCGAGGCGAGCGGTGCCACGGCCTTTATCTAACGCTGTGTTTCTCTATTGATTTTCCTGCTTTATCTGGGGGCGGCTGGATAAGAGCACAGAGGAGTTTCCTGAAGATTGCTGCTATTCTCCGGCTTATTGCCTCCCGTCCTCCACGGTTTCACATGACAGCCGAGCGTCAGGATCCGACTCGACGGCGAGACGGAAGGACGGGAACAGGTGGAAAGAGAGGAAAAATGAAATGAATCGCTTAAAGGGACAATACATCCAATTTATTCCCTCAGAACTAAATATCATCTGTGTCAAATGACCTCTGACAATAATGCTGTCATCTTATTTTGAAACACTCAACAATGGCAGTGATCTCATTTTGAAAGAGTCTTATTTTGAAAGAGTGGCTGGTAACAGTCGTCTTATTTTGAAAGAGTTGCTAGTAACAGCTGTCTGACTTGGAAACTGTTGTCTTATTTTGAAAAGATTCTTATAACATTTCTCTTATTTTGAAACAGTTATCTTATTTTGAAATAGTGGTCAGTAGCAGGCATCTTATTTTGAAACAGTATATATTTTACAGTCATCTTATTCTGAAAGAGTCCTCTTATTTTGAACTCGTCGTTAGTAACTGTTCTCTTCTTTTGAAAGAGTTGTTAGTAACAGCTGTCTTACTTGAAAACCTTTGCCTTATTTTGAAAAGATTGTATAACAGTTGTCTTATTTTGAAATAGTGGTCAGTAACAATCATCTTATTTTGAAAGAATTTTTAGTAACAGCTGTCTTAACTGAAAACTGATGTTTTATTTTGAAAAGATTGTTAGAACAGTTATCTTATTTTGAAAGATCTGTCAGTAACAGGCATCTTATTTTGAAACAGCATTTACTCTACAGTCATCTTATTTTGAAAGAGTTGTTAGTAACAGCTGTCTTACTTGAAAACTGTTTAAAATATTTTTATAACTGTTGTCTTATTTTGAAGGAGTTGTCAGTAAGGGTGTCTTATTTTGAAACACTATCTATTCTACAGTCATCTTATTTTAAAACAGTGATCTTATTTTGAAAGAGTTGTCAGTAACAGTCACCTTATTTTGAAATTGTCTTATTTTAAAACAGTTGTTAGTAGAATGAGGGAGAAAACAGATTTTACCATTAGATGGGATAAAAAAGACATAATGTTGGATGAAACAAAGACGTATGTGAATAATAGTCAGAGACAAAGGAAAGTAGGAAACTGCAGCTTTTGAGATGATGAAACAGAATAAAGCTCAGCTGCTGTTTCCTTACACATAAAAGCTGCGTAATAACATGTTTGGGACGCTGTTGACTGTCGGGTCACATGACAACAACACAACAGCAAAGAAAGCTGCAGATTCAGGAAAAAAGGAAATGCCAATTCCAACAATGCATGCAATAAAACAGTAGTTAATTACAAGCTCAGGCAGCAGAATAAAGTACAGGAGACACCATTATGATGTAAAAGCCTGCTCGGAGCAGACTATTAACTGGGACAAGCTGAGTCGGAAGTTGTCACGTTTTAAAAGAGATAAAGAGGCGACAGAAACAAAGCAGAGGTTGTGTTGAATATTCCAGCAGGAGGCTCTTTGTTATCAGCAGGGTGAATAAGAATAAACTGCATGTCAAAGTAAAAGTAAGAAGCTGAGAAACAAAGCAGAGAAGCCACAGGCTGCTGCTGTTTAAAGGACGCGACGGCATTAGGAAGCTCATCTTATTTAGAAACAGTCGTCACTATTAGCTGTCTTATTTTGAAATAACCACCAGTACCAGTCGTCTTATTTTGAAATGTTCGTCACTATTAGTTGTCTTATTTTGAAATAACCACCAGTACCAGTCGTCTTATTTTGAAATGTTCGTCACTATTAGCTGTCTTATTTTGAAATAACCGCCAGTAACAGTCGTCTTATTTTGAAAGGAGCTTGTCTGCATAATTATCTCTTGTTCTTTTTATATTTTAATAGATTTCTGCATTTAATAATACTTTTAAATGTGAGATGTTCACTTTTCATGGAATATTTTATACTGTGGTTTTAATAATAACAGATAAATAAAAATGTGTTTGTTTTATAATATATACATTAAGTTGAATACAACAGAGTAAAATATTAACAAAACAAGACTCACAATCAAAGTACATCACTCCTTTTATTCTTTAGGGCCGGTTTGTGTTTGTTCCGGTGCAGACACATTGAACGGGGAGCGGGGCCTTCAGGCTGTTTCTGCCACATTAAAACAACATGTGAACAACATGTTTCTCAGTAGGAAACAGACACAGGACGAATAATGATGCAGAAACTGCTCATCAGGAACACACAGGGAGAAATATACGTATAAAAGGCCAGAAAAAGAAGCCTGAATCAGCAGAAACATAAAAGCAAATAACTCACAACTCATTTTTATCATCTTACTTGAATAGAAATTTGGTGCATCTATACTTTACTGCAATAATTATTATTTTTTTTATTTTCTAGTTCTACTTCTTACATTTTCACACAATTATTTGCACTTTTTGCTTCTTACAATTAAAAAAACCTTGTTACTTCTCTTTCATTCTGTCCAAAAAGTGAATTATTTGACCTGCTCTGAGTGCTAAAGTACAACACTCCAGACCTTTTTTTTCAGTGTAAAATACTTTTAAAAAGACAATGCAACGCAAGTGACTACAGCTCTTATATTCTCAGTTACCTAAAATTTAAAAAACATTTGTCAGTACATTTTTTAAGCAGTTGTCTTATTTTGAAAGACTTGTCAGTAACAGTCGTCTTATTTTGAAATGTTTGTTAGTAACAGATGTCTTACTTGGAAACTGTTGTCTTATTTTGAAAATATTGTTTTAACAGGTGTCTTATTTTGGAACAGTATCTATTTTACAGTCATCTTATTTTGAAAGAGTTGTCAGTAGTAGTAGGCATCTTATTTTGAAAAGATTGTTTTAACAGTGGGCGACACGGTGGTGCGGTGGGTAGCACTGTTGCCTCACAGCAAGAAGGTCGCAGGTTCAAGACCCGCCTTGGGCCTGGGTCTGGGGCCTTTCTGTGTGGAGTTTGCATGTTCTCCCCGTGTCTGCGTGGGTTTTCCCCGGGTACTCCGGTTTCCTCCCACAATACAAAAAACATGCTCAGGTTAATTGGTAAACTCTAAATTGCCCATAGGTGTGAGTGTGGGAGTGAATGGTGTGTGAATGGTGTGTGTGCCCCACGATTGGCTGGCGACCATCTGGGGTGTATCCCTGCCTCTCGCCTTAACGCGCTGGGATAGGCTCCAGCAGACCCCTGCGACCCCGAAAGGGAATAAGCGGGATAGACAATGGATGGATGGATGGATGGATGTTTTAACAGTTGTCTTATTTTGAAAGAGTTTCTTATTTTTAATTATTTTATTTTGAAATAAGGGTCAGTAGCAGACCCTTATTTTGAAACAGTATCTATTTTACAGTCATCTTATTTTGAAAGAGTTTTCAGTAACAGTCGTCTTATTTTGAAAAAATTGTTGTTACCTAAAATCACTTCTTCTTATTCTTATTCTTAAATGTTATATTTAATAGATTTTAACTCACTAACACCTTTTAATGGTTCTACTACTTACTGATACTTTTATACTTTAAGTAGTTTTGAAACCAGAACTTATACTTGCAACTTGAAGTTTATCCTTCATTGTTTTTAATCCCTAGTGTTTAAACCTGAGTAATGCATGTTGAGACTCATAAAGCTGTAATCCACAGAAGCAGCAACGTTTCCACGTTTTTATGTGAATGTTGACTCAGAAAGTTCCTTCCTGTGAGTCACGGTCTGCAGCCTCCAGCAAATCTCTGATATTTATCAGGCAACATGGCGGCGTTGCCGTGGTTACCGCCGCCGCTCCATCCACAAACACAGAGCACGTCGGCCGAGTGGCAGGTAAGATCGCTGTCCATCGTTCTGAGTTTGTGGACGTTAAAATGTGTTTTTGAGATGAAGCGATGCAGAATGAGATTCTACTGGGGAAGCCTCACGCCATAAACGTTAGAGAAGCTGTGTTTGGATGGTTGAGATGTTGGAGGTTTGATGTTTTATAGAATCTGTGTTTGCAGCATCAGGACACGAGCGTGCATTAGGACGTGCTATTAGAGGTGTCCAACATGTGGCCCGGGGACCAGAACCGGCCGTTAAAGGGTAAAAGATGCACAGTCGGTGCTTTAAGGGATAAAATACCTGCAGTTTGCATCTGTAGCTGTCAGGCTAATGAATGTGAAAACAAAGTGATCCCCAAGTTCACTTCTGTCTCCTGTAATAAAATGAATGATCTGATTTCTTCACATAAAAGCAGAAATGTGTAGGTGATGTTTTCTGGGCTTAAGTTACACTGTATGTGGTTCAGGACTGAATGTTTTGTTCTAAATTATTCTGCAATATATTTTTTCTACTGAAAGAGATGCAGGTTTCTCATTAATCAAAAACGGACCCTTAAAGAACAATCTGCTTTATATTTTTTGGAAAATCCTGCAGAAAATTCCACGCCTGTTGACTTGTCTGAAGTTCTGATCCACAAATCTGTGAAAACAGCCACACAGGCCCAGGCGTGCCTCAGGGTGAACGCTGGTCCACAGCAGCGTCCAGCGACGCTCTCGTTCCAGAGGTGAACGTCACTGATGCGTTTCTGCGTCCACATCATGTGAGCCTGGTGACGATAAACTCAGACGTTCCTGTTTTCTATCTTCTGAAACCAGATCTTTCTTCCTCTGAGTTAGTGGAAACGAACACGTCGAGTTTTTCTTTTTCCAGACGTCGAACCTGGCGTCGCGTCGCGATTAACGACGCAATAAAACCAGGTTTTAGGGGTTCAGGTTGGTCTGGTCGACCTGGTGTTCCTCAGAGTCCATCTTTAATAATCAACACTCACAGAGTCCGTCCTCAGACCTCAGGACGCGCTGACAGGCTTCTGATGAGAAATAAAAAAGGGGAGAAGATGAAACGTGAGTTGACCTCAGTTAAAACCACAAACTGTTTCCATCTCAACGTGTTTTTTTCTCTGCAGCGAAGCAGCGAGTGAATAAAGGAGCAGAAGAACCAGAGAATAAACCGTGTTATAGGAAGCAAACAGCAGATTCTGGAGCTGCAGAATAACCAACGAGAGATGGAAACATGCAATATTTCTGTTAGAGACGTAGAGGTGAACCTAAACAACAGTCTGTTTCAATTACACTTTTAAAATTCCAGCAAAGTAAGAAAAGAAAAGAAAAAACTAAGGCAAACAAAACAAGAATATTTAAATATATTAAAGAAAATCACACAAATCCAAAGTAAAATAATCCATAAAGTAATTCCTACTATATTTACAACACATCTATAAAATTACTATACATTTTTTCCCCAACAACATTCTCTCAAAACTTAAAAATCTTCAGATAAAATCTCCAAAAACAAAAAGAAAAATCCTCAAATCAAAAACATCATGTTCTACTAAAAATTCTAAAGAATCAACAATATTTTTAAAAAATCTCCCAAAATCCTGCAAACTTTAAAAATTCAGCAAATACTGTTTTTCCCCAAAAATCCTCTAAAACCACTTGAAGCAACAGTTCTCACATATCATGCTGAAAACTATAAAGAATCTGCAAACTGTTTTTATTAATATTACTAATTTAAATAAAATCATAAAATTCCGTTTTTTCCAAAAACCCAACCAGCCCCTCAAATACCTCAACCAAAATTCCCCAAATACAAAAAGGCTCGTCCCACTAAAAATTCTAATTGAGGTATTTGAGGGGCTGGTTGGGTTTTTGGAAAAAACTGAATTTTATGATTTTATTAATTAAAAATAGATTTTTTTAAATTGTTAAACTAATTGCAGAAATCCAGTAAGAAAAACTCTTCCTGTTCCACACATCAGCCTCACTTAGACTTTAACTACAGAATCCTCCTTTAAGAAGCAGCAGAACGTCTGTGGAGACGCAGCCATTGATTTAATCTCATCATCAGCTGCAGCCACTTCAGGCCCGAGGAGCCAATCCATAACCAGACAAACGTCCACGTCCACGGCGAGCGGCGAGCGGCGAGCGGCGGATCAGATCCTATCACACTCACATGTGTTATGAAGTGTCTCTGCATCGATCAGGGATAAACAGACGCGTCCTTTCACCGCCAGACAGAACAGGATCGACCAGAGAATTAGACGATAATTGTTCCGCTGTCATCCAAAAGTGTGAGTGTGAGTGTGTGTGAGTGAGTGTGTGTGTGTGTGTGTGAGTGTGTGTGTGTGTGTGTGTGTGAGTGTGTGTGTGTGTGTGTGAGTGTGTGTGAGTGTGTGTGTGTGTGTGTGTGTGTGTGTGTGAGTGTGTGACTGTGTGTGTGTGTGTGTGTGTGTGAGTGTGTGACTGTGTGTGTGTGTGTGTGAGTGTGTGACTGTGTGTGTGTGTGTGTGTGAGTGTGTGTGTGTGTGTGTGTGAGTGTGTGTGTGTGTGTGTGTGTGTGTGTGACTGTGTGTGTGTGTGTGTGTGTGTGAGTGTGTGTGTGTGTGTGAGTGTGAGTGTGAGTCTGTGTGTGTGTGTGTGAGAGTGTGTGAGAGTGAGAGTGTGTGTGTGAGTGTGTGAGTGTTTGAGTGTGTGTGTGTGTGTGTGTGTGTGTAAATGTAGTTTATGTGTGTGTGTATGTGTGTGTGTGTGAGTGTGTGAGTGTGTCTGAGTGTCTGTGTGTGTGTGTGTGTAAATGTGTGTGTGAATTTCCTGAACTTCCCTGAACATAAAACATGAATATTTTGTGCTTCTTTTGGTTCAGATTCTTTCTTATGTAACAGTCACGTCATGTTTTTTAACTTTTATCTCATGTTTTACTTTTGAGCTTTTCTAAATCAATAGAGAGCGACAGAATTATTAAGATATTTCAAGATGAACTTAATATATATATATAAGTTAAAACGTTAAAGTTATTCAACCAAAACCCTCAGAAACGGCTCTAAGTTAAATGTGTGAGCGTGATGAGAGGCCTCGACCAAACCTCCTGCTGCTAAAGTCAAAGAGCTGCAACCACGTCAACCACTTTAAAACAACGTGTGGAATTTAACGGGTTCTCACAGTTTACACTTTAAATCCTGAAGAAACGAGCAGGAATCGATTAAAAACTCCAGAATCCCACTTGCCTCCGTCTCATTTCTTAGGATTTTCTGTGGTTGAACCATGAGTGAAATAAAAAGACCATTAAAACAATGGAAGAGAAGCTGCTTCCTTTTATCGGAGAGAAAACCTTCCTCCTCCTGGGTTGAAAACACAAGCCTGGGAAACGCCGGGTTTTACCGGGAACGTCTCCGCTGAAAGTTTTTTCCAAACAAATCCGATGTTGTGCTCTAATAGAAACGTATGAAAGCTTCTGGGGGGACAAAGCTGCAGCGCAGCTCGTACATCTGTGAGTGTTTGAAACAAAGCTTTGTTTGTGAGCCTCAGTCACTTGTGCTCATGAAAGCAGACACTTACTTGAAAAACTTTCTTTTTTCTTTCACGGAGGGTTGGAGGGGTTCAGGGGGGGTCCAGAGGGGTCCAAGGGGGGTTCTGGGTGGGGGGGGGACACACTCTAAACCTACATCCTGGTATAAATTTGCAATACAGGCCGGATTGTGTGCAGCAGACGCAGGATGAATACTGATGAATCCTGCTGAAATGGCTGCAACCAACTGATGGTTCGTGACCCATGAAAAGGTCACAAAATACGTTTTGAGGTCGTCGACTGCAAAAATCTGAATCTTACCGAGTCACGTCATGAATATGAGATAAATTATATATAAAGATAATTCAGGAGAATTCTACTCAATATTGGAAGAATTGAACTAAAAAACAGGATAATATATCATTTTTGCATCTCAATAGAGTAGAATTATCTTCACTCCCCTTAATAAACTTGTTTCATTACAAGGTTGTTTTCTTGAATTGTGAAGTCAAGTCAGAAATATGATAAAAATCTAAATTTGTGAAATAAAAAGTCCTGAGATACTTGACCTCCTCCCTTCAGGCAGAATCACACCCCTGACGCTGACGCTGAGAACCATCGTCTCAGATGTCGAGGTACTGTTTATCCCAGCTGCTTCACGCTTGGCCACAAACATCTCCAACAAGAGCTGGAGGTCATGGTACGATAAGGCCAACAAGACCAGATTGTCCCCAAAAAGCAGGGACCCAAATCTGAGGCCACCAAACCACAGTCCATGGACCCTCCAGGACCATGCGAATGGTATCAAGCTGGTCCATAGTCCCCATTCTGGAGGCTCTACCCCTACAACAGCTCACATCGATACCCATCAGCTTCTTCTAGAATCCCACAGGCCAACAGTGGGTCTGGGGGACTGCCACCACAACAGGCTTAAACCACCTTACAGCCACGACTCTGGTAGGCTGCCTCCACAAATGGAAAAAACGGAACAGGGTCCACTTGAACTCAATGTCCCTGCCTCTGGGACATGGCTAAAGCTCTCCCAGAGGTGTGAGTTTCTGCTAACAGGTGATTCAGATGTTCCCAGCTTTGACCAGATCCACCAGGTGGTGATCAGACCACAAGACCATTCAGCAAAATGTGTCTGAGGAAATCCTGGTGCCAAGAGGACGTGTGGACCCCCTGTGCCTGAACATGGTGTTTGTAGGGGTCAATCACGACAAGTGCAACGACAAAGCACGACTCTGGTTCAGATCCCAATCAAGCCCCCCCAGGTCTCAATGTCATTGCCCACATAAACTCCCCCAGGAGGACTCGAAAATCCCCAGAAAGAGGGTCCTCCAACAAGGCCTCGAAGGAATGGTGGGTACTCAGGACCCATCTCCCCGCCTGAAGGTGAAGGGAGCTCCCCTCTGGTCCACCAGGCTGAACGCCAAAGTGCAAACACCAAGTCAGCGAAGAACAAGCACCACTCCCCGGGGGGGGGGGCTCCAGAGGAAGGTGGTTTCTAACTCCACACTGTGCACCCAGGTGAGTCCGACTAGGTCTAGCCGGTACCTCTCGACCTCGAACACCAGTTCAGGCTCCTTCCACCAGAGAGATGACATCCCACCTCCCCAGGGCTAGACTCACATCACCCCCCTCTGGCCCCCCCACATGTGGTGGGTCTATGGGAAAGTGGTCCCACGCCTGGCCGGGCCTGCCTGGACCCACATCTGGGTTCTACGGCTTGTTTCCATCATGAGGGGGTTTGATTTTTGACCTCGGACCTGAAATACATTCATGACCCTCCTGGATTCACTGGATCACAAACCCCCCTTTTTATCCTTTTTTTTAACACATATCTTTGTCTTTTGTAAATAAAAAAATCATATTTTAGCACACACACACACACACACACATATATATACACATATATATACATATATATATATATATGTGTGTGTTTGGGCTTTTAACTACATATTTGTGACTTTTTTGTTTCTTATTTTTGTTCTTTTTATCTCATAAATTTGACGTTTCCAAATAAAAGCTAAAAACACAATTCATGCTCCTGAAAGCAGACACTTGGTTGAGAAACTTTCTTTTTTCTTTCACGGAGGTTCAGGGGGGGTTTAGGGGTTCTGGGGGGGTTCTGGGGGGGTTCTGGGTGGAGGGGGGGTGAACCCTCTAAACCTACATCCTGGTATAAATTTGCAAAACGCCATACAGGCTTGATTGTGTGCAGCAGACGCAGGCTGAATACAGATGCCCCCTCCTGAAACGGCCTGCCCCCCCTTAATGTACAATAAACCAACAAAAGGCGGCTTTAATGCCAGCGGACGCTGTTATTTTATCTGTTTCCTTCTTTTTTAACAGTATTTAATTGGAAGTTTTCCCTGAAACGTTACCCCGCGCTCTCAGAATCTGAGCAGGCAGATTGATAAGAATTTCTCTCCTCCTCTTTTGCCTTAAAGGATTTTTTTCTTTCCTCCTTTTTCTTGCTCCTTCGTCCTTTATGTTTTTTTTTCCTCCGCCGACGGGGGAGACTAAAGTTACAAGTGTGCGGCCTTTTCCGCGGAGGCAGAATGAAATCGGAATCTCGCAGGGACGGATAAGGACAGGCTGGGAAAAAGGGGGAAAGGGAAGTTGGCAGCGGCGGCGGGTCAGCGGGCCCCGAGCTGCAGCCGCTGCACCAGGTGTCCACTTAATTCAAATGATACTATTATTCATAGACAGAGGAAGAGTATTGAGACCCGCCCCGCCCCCCCACTCCAAATCATTTGCAACTGAATACAGATATAATCCTGGAAATATAAGTCTCCATTAAGGCTTTTTTCCCATTTAAGCAAAACAAGGCTCCCATTGTGCAACATGTTGTGTGTGTGCATGCATGCATGCGTGTGTGTGTGTGTGTGTGTGTAAATCACACACACACACACACAGAGAAACGGACGACGGTGAAAAGTGAAACGTTCAGTTCCACAGACTTTGAGACGTGAGAATGTCAGCGACTCACACGTGACAGGAAGGAGACGCTTCCACTTTCTGATTTCACAAATCAAACAGTTTATAAACTGAAGGAGATTTTTTATTTTAAAGTTATAACAATTTCACACATATTTAGTAGAATAATGTCGGGCTGCAACAAACGGTTTATGTTTCATAATCAATCAATTCTATCTATAAGGAAACAGAAGCTGGAAGCAGAGAATTTAGAGATTTTATTATTAAAAAAATGACTGAAATCCATTAATCAACTATTAAATTAGTTGATGATTAATATGATAGTTATCAATAGCCATTATTTGGCTAATTATTGATGGAGCGATCAATGACTTTTTTAAAGAGTCACAACAATTACACCTCATTTTAAATATATATATATAACATGACATATATATATATATATATATAATGACAACAAATATAAAAGCATCCAATAAAAAAATAGGTGATAAAGTTCAGGAGAAAAAAGAAAAGAACAAAACTGCTGCATCAGAAATAAATAGAAGTGCAGAAACTCAGAAACTCATCTGTTGAAGATTTATTGAGTGAACATTTGAAGCCTTTTGTGTTTTTATAGTTTCTGTGGTGATGTTCTGATTATTTCAGATGCAGCTGTAGTTTTTATTTTTTTATCAGTTACTGTAAAATAAAGTTTCAAAATAAAAGCATCATTAAATGTCTGTTCACACTTCATAAAGCATCAATTCTTATTATTTCAGTAGTTCAGACATCTCATCATCAGTTAAAGCTATAGAATAATCTAGAGCCAATAATCTGAAGGAATTCACTCAGCAGCACAAATAAAACTGTTTGTGAACAGAACGTTGGTCACGTCCAGCAGGAGATTCCATGGATCCTGATCCTCAGAGCAGGAATCACGACGGACAGACGTCGTTCCTGCTGAGGAGCCACGAACAGGAGGAAGAGTCACTCACATGGAGTCACATGATTCCAGCGACGCCACAGAAGCTGCTGCATGAAGTTTAACCAGAACACGTTGGGATCTGCAGCGATTCACTTCCTGCTTCAGTCAGTACAACACTAAATAAAGGCTTTTATTATGTAATCAGTGAAGAAGAATCATCCATTCATTCATTCATTCATTTATTCATTCATTCGTTCATTCATTCATTGATTCATCAGAAGGATGTAACGCGACTGTTAATTAATAAACTGAATTATTTCACTGCTGCAGTTTTTCAGGCAGAGATTCATATTTTTATTAAAATGGATAAACTGCAATTTTATTTTCTGTATTTGATTAAATTTTCTGTTTTAAATTTCACTTTGTGTTAAAGCTGCTAAAAACTATAATGCAGCAATATTACTATTATAGTATTACAAATCTACTCTGAGTATCTCCAACTGATCAAATACAACATTAATATGTGTATTTAATGATTAAAAACTAGTAGAACAATAAACAATATAACAGGCTGTATGATGAGAACTTTTACATCCTATACGTTTTTTATCATCTATTGTTTGTATATACACATATATATATATATATGTGTGTGTGTGTGTGTGTGTGTGTGTGTGTGTGTGTTCCTAATATTCTTATCTATTTCTTGCTTTTATTCTGAAAAGCCTGGTATTTCTAAATATGATGATGTCACATATCTAGTGTGACTATTCTCTGATATAAATACAGAAATTGATTTATTGTTTTGAATAATTATTTAAACATCAGTGTTTATTTTAACACTTTTCACTTTTCCTGTTTCTGATCTTAATGAAAATGTTGTTTCTACTGATCCAGTGATTTGTGTTATTTTCTCTGTGGATTCATTGCAGCCGTTTCCCTCTTCTTCTGCATGGTTTTATGGGATAACGTAAAAGTCACATTTCATTTTGGTTCAATAAATCCAATATTAATGAATCACAATAATCCAATAGCAGATCATTTTACTTATTTCACGTTTTCCTTCTTTTGTTTTGGTCACAAACGTGAATCTTTCAGATAAAGAGTAAAAATATGAGACAGAAGAAAATAATATGATTAAAAAAAATCACCATAATCCAAATAATTCTACTAAAATCCATCCATCCATCCATTGTCTATCCCGCTTATTCCCTTTCGGGGTCGCAGGGGTCTGCTGGAGCCTATCCCAGCGCGTTAAGGCGAGAGGCAGGGGGATACACCCCAGATGGTCGCCAGCCAATCGTGGGGCACACACACCATTCACACACCATTCACACACCATTCACTCTCACACTCACACCTATGGGCAATTTAGAGTTTACCAATTAACCTGAGCATGTTTTGTATTGTGGGAGGAAGCCGGAGTACCCGGTGAAAACCCACGCAGACACGGGGAGAACATGCAAACTCCACACAGAAAGGCCCCAGACCCAGGCCCCAAGGCGGTCTTGAACCTGCGACCTTCTTGCTGTGAGGCAACAGTGCTACCCACCGCACCACCGTGTCGCCCTTCTACTAAAATAAAATAAGATATTTTCACATGTTTCTTCAGGCAGTTTCACTGGTTTCATATTTTCACCAACAGCAGCTTTTGACGTGTTGACTCATTAAAGTTGCTGTTTTTCTACGTGATAAACTTCTAATGACTTAAACTGTAATAATCTTCAGGCTCAGATGCTTCTTGTTTCTTCATAATTTCTTCTTTTTCTGACGTCTCGTGTGTGTCTGCGTCTCGCTGAATTTCCCAGGATCCGTCACAATACAGTGATGATGTATTCAAGCGCTGATGTATGGGGGGGTGACCCCTTTGTCCCCCCCGCGCCGGCTAATTATTTGACAGATTGAGTCCTGTTGTGTTTGTGGACGCGCCTCCCTCCCCCCACGAAGAGGCCACTTGCAGAAATAAATTCCTCTGTAGCCCCCCCTCTTTTCCTTTGTAAGCAGATTACATTTTTGCAGCAGATTTGGGGTCTGTGGTTTTTTGTTTTTCTCTTCAGGACAGCAGTCAGCGCCACGTTAAAAAGATTTTCTCAAGCAGAAATATTTAATCTTCTCAGGGAAAATAAAGCGAGAAAAAACAGAAGGACAAAAAGCAGCTAATCATCCACAGGTCGCCCCCCCCAGGACCCTCCTCCATACACGTATCTGTAAAAAACAAAAAGTGCAGAAAGGAAGATTATAGCACTGATGGAATAAATCTGCATGTTTAATTATGACGGTTCCCACATTCCCAGTGACTGGACCTGCGTGTGTGCAAAATGTTAAAGAGTTAAAAACATTATAAAACATTAAAGAACGAGAACAGGGGATTTTTACTGCAAATATAGACGTGGTCAGATATACTGATGTATGTGCTTTAGGAGAAATGTGAGGTGAAAAGACAATAATATGCAAAAACTAGTAAAAATTACTAGATCAAATTTAATGAATGAACAATGAACATCTTTTTTATTATAATATGATTATGAGGTTCCCACATTTACGCTGCTTCTCATCCATGAGGCCAATGACTGGGTCTCATTTATATATATAATATATATAATATATATAATATACTCATATACACATCAGGGTGAAAGTTCTGGTTTAGAAACTAGTTAAAGTATAAAAGTTGAAGTAATCATTCTATTCTAAATGTGTTGAGGCATTAATGAGTTAAAATCTGTTAAATATAAAACAGGTGATTTTTAGGTAAAACAACCTTTAACTGCAAATGTGAGAAAGATAAAAAAATGTGTTTTTTTGTCCTTTTAAAGGTATTTTGACAGTGAAAAATGTCTTGATCGGTTATAACGATATGATGTTATTTAGGATAAAAAAAAGACTAAATGTGAGGTAAATAAGACAAAAATATGCAATAACAAGTAAAAATGAGTAGATAAAATTTCACAAATATGATATATATAAGTTAATGAGATAAAATCTATTAAATAAAACAGTAAAGAATTAGAACACGTGATCTTTAGGTAAAATCAACTTTTCAATGAAAGAATAAATGTGTTTTGTTGTGTTAACCATATTAAATGCAGCTTGTTGCTGTAAGTGAAGCTGGTTCCATCATTTACATCATGAAGAACAAACACAGACCTGAACATTTCCTGGAAACTTCAAAATAAAAGCAGTTCCTTTGACAACAGAAAATAGGGTGTTTTCAATATATTCTCTAGTTCGTATATAGTTTACTACAAAAATAATGGCCCCATTATTGTAATATTCAGCATCAGCATCAGCATCAGTAGCATCAGCATCAGCAGCACCATCAGCATCAGTAGCATCAGCATCAGCAGCACCATTAGCATCAGTAGCATCAGCATCAGTAGCATCATTAGCATCAGTAGCATTAGCATCAGTAGCATCAGCATCATGTTACTGACATTTATATTTTTGCCTTTTATTCCATGTTTTTTGTCTTTATCTCATATGTTTGTAATTTATTTAAATCTTGTGGGATTTTATCTCATATTTTTTATCTGTGTAGTTCATATATTTGTTGTCTTTCCTCATATTTTTGTCTTTTTATGTCAAACTTGTGTAGAAAACCAGCTCAAACTGAGCAGAATCAAGAGAAAGTCCTAAAATACCCAACACCTCCTGGTGCAGCAGCATCTCTGGAGCTTTGACTCAAGAAGGTTAAACCCTGAAAAATCTCCAGCCCTCCCTCAGAAGCTGCAGCACATCTGCTCTTCACCAACATCTGGCCACAACCGCAGACTCAGCTCCTGATTGGTCAGTTTTTTAACGGGGCTGCAGTGATTAATCTGCCAGGTTCCGTGATCTCAGGAGCTGCTCGACCTCCTGCTCCGTCCTCGTTTGTACCAGGTCAACGAGTTAGGAGGAAACCTGGTGTTCTCTGGAGCCTGAGACCACCTAGAACCAGGTCTCATCACCACCCGGAACCAGGTCTCATCACCACCTGGCACCAGGTCTCATCACCACCCGGAACCAGGTCTCATCACCACCCGGAACCAGGTCTCATCACCACCTGGCACCAGGTCTCATCACCACCTAGAACCAGGTCTCATCACCACCTGGAACCAGGTCTCATCACCACCTGGAACCAGGTCTCATCACCACCTGGAACCAGGTCTCATCACCACCTGGAACCAGGTCTCATCACCACCTAGAACCAGGTCTCATCACCACCTAGAACCAGGTCTCATCACCACCCGGAACCAGGTCTCATCACCACCCGGAACCAGGTCTCATCACCACCTAGAACCAGGTCTCATCACCACCTAGAACCAGGTCTCATCACCACCTAGAACCAGGTCTCATCACCACCCGGAACCAGGTCTCATCACCACCTAGAACCAGGTCTCATCACCACCCGGAACCAGGTCTCATCACCACCTAGAACCAGGTCTCATCACCACCCGGAACCAGGTCTCATCACCACCCGGAACCAGGTCTCATCACCACCTAGAACCAGGTCTCATCACCACCTAGAACCAGGTCTCATCACCACCTAGAACCAGGTCTCATCACCACCCGGAACCAGGTCTCATCACCACCTAGAACCAGGTCTCATCACCACCCGGAACCAGGTCTCATCACCACCCGGAACCAGGTCTCATCACCACCTAGAACCAGGTCTCATCACCACCCAAGACCAGGTCTCATCACCACTGGAACCAGGTCTCATCACCACCCGGAACCAGGTCTTATCACCACCCAGAACCAGGTCTCATCACCACCTAGAACCAGGTCTCATCACCACCCGGAACCAGGTCTCATCACCACCTAGAACCAGGTCTCGTCACCACTGGAACCAGGTCTCATCACCACCCGGAACCAGGTCTCATCACCACCCGGAACCAGTTCTCATCACCACCTAGAACCAGGTCTCATCACCACCCAAGACCAGGTCTCATCACCACTGGAACCAGGTCTCATCACCACCCAAGACCAGCTCTCATCACCACCCGGAACCAGGTCTCATCACCACCCGGAGCCAGGTCTCATCACCACTGGAACCAGGTCTCATCACCACCTGGAACCATCCATCTCAGACCACTAGAGACCTTCAATAAGGACCTAGAATCAGGTTGATACTGAACCCACTCCAGACCTCCAGGACCAGGACTGTCCCCCCAGGGTCAAAGACCTTCACAAGCATCAATGATCTCTCTGGTCTCTACCGTGTGTACTGGTCTTTCTCAGTTAGACCTGAGGAATTGATCCCAGAGGACGTCTCTACGATGCTTCCTGATCAGATTGACAGGTTTGCACCTCCCACTCAGCTGGACTGACTGGTTTAGTTTTTTAGGTTTGAGCTGAATGTTGGAGTCACTGGTGCTTGTGAAGGTCTTTGACCCTGGTTGGATGGTCCTGGTCCTGGTCCTGGTCCTGGTCCTGGTCCTGGTCCTGGAGGTCTGGTGTAGGTTCAGGTCTTTGTTCCAACTCTGTAGTACCAACCTGATTCTACTCATCAACCACTAGACCCGTGATGAGGCCTTCATGAGTAGGTTTGGAACAAAAACCTGGACCAGAACCAGACCAGGACCAGGACTTCCTGCCCATGGACCTTCACAAGAACCAGTGGCACCAGGTCCAACATCCACAGGTTGATGTCAGTCCAGAGCTGAAGCAGAGAATGAAAATAAAGCTGGAAAATATTAAAAATATAAAAAATCCTTTAACTTTAAAATCGATTAAAGATTTAAAATATTAGTTAATCTGATAATAAATGTTGTTTTAAAAATACTTCACATGATTCTCAGTGTAACTGATATATTTTAAGTAGAAAATCATCAGTATTTTTACTGTGTAGGTTGTGTTCTTACAGGTTATTTTCTTTAAATGAGTCAAATCCTTTAATTTATTTTAAAAATGGTTCAAATATGTAAAAAAAAATATTGATTATTGAAATGATTCATTCATCAATAGTTGTTTGGTTCATGGTGTAAAAGGAGCAACAGTCCACAAGCACTTATGAAGAAGTGTGTGTGTGTGTGTGTGTGTGTGTGTGTGTGTGTGTGTGTGTGATGATTCTCTGTGGATGTTTGGTTTCAGCTAATGGTTGAAGTGTCAGCTCATATGTCTGTGTCACAGTGGCCAAGGCAGCGAGTGTGTGTGTGTGTGTGTGTGTGTGTGTGTGTGTGTGTGTGTGTGTGTGTGTGTGTGTGTGTGTGTGTGTGTGTGTGTGTGTGGGTCAGCATATGGCCCAGCACCATTGTCCTTGGCCGCTGAGCCAGAAGTGATGCAATTTGTTGGCGTGTTCCCGTCATTTCACAAACTGCCGTCGTCCCGTCGAGGCTCAACAACAACAACAGAAGATGTGAAGGGCGGCCAACAACACACACACACACACACACACACACACACTCACACACACACACACTCAGCAGGGACGACTGAGCTCTAACAATATTCATTAAAGCTTTTTTTTTTGAAGAAATGTGCAGAGGAAGCAGCTGAAACTGGATAAAAAAACATGAAAGAAGCTGAAAAAGCTGCAAAAATAGAGAAAAGGACACAAACTCACTCAGCTCCTTTTGTCAGTAAAACACCTGAAGACTCAAACTTCGTTTAGTTCATTCAGCAGGTTTAGATTTTAGATTTTCAGCTCATATATTGGGAGGTAAAGGCTCTTATATTTAACAGATTGAACTGGTTCAAACACGTAAACTAAAAATCTCTGAGGATTCTGTGTCATTATTTTTACTTTTATAGTTGTTTCGATTTTAAACTAGAACTTTCACACTTTTACTTGAGCAAACACGTTGACGCTTTATAAAAGCTGAAATATTTCAACTTGACTCTGACTCGGCTGCAGCGCCTCAGTGTCTCTTTTCTTTTCTTTTAAATCCCTTCATAAAAAATCATGCAACATCCTATTATACTTTTCCTTTTCCAGCCAAAGGCTGAGCACAAGCTGCCCGTGTTTAATTAAGTCTCAGGATCTTCAAAGCACACGAGCAGTGAAACATCAAATCCACTTTCTGATCCTTTTGTGTGGCGTTTGCTCATAGTTGACCTCACCTTCTGTTGGACATCCTGCTCACAAAGAGGATTTATCTGGGAGGAAAGCACATTCCCTGCACCCAGCTCCGCTTCTCTGGGTTCTTCAGTCTTCTATAACAGACACTAAATCACTAGATGCAGCGATTAGTGATTAATCAATTAGTTTCCTTCTATTATTATTACTATTATAATCAGCAACATTATGTTCAACAGTGTTTAAGTGTTTAACAGCGTTCAACAGCGTTTAACAGTGTTTAACAGTTTTTAGCAGTGTTCAACAACATTTAACAACAGTGTTTAAAAGTGTTTAACAGCGTTTAACAACAGTGTTTAAAAGTGTTTAACAGCGTTTAACAGTGTTTAACAGCGTTTAACAGTTTTCAACAGCGTTTAACAGTGTCTAAAAGTGTTTAACAGTGTTTGACAGCGTTTAACAGCGTTTAACAGTGTTTAACAGTGTTTAACAGTGTTTAACAGCGTTCAACAGCATTTAACAACGTTTAACAGCGTTTAACGGCGTTTAACAGTTTTAAACAGTGTTTAATACTGTTCAACAGCGTTTAAAAGTGTTTAACAGTGTTTAACAGTGTTTAACAGTGTTTAACACTGTTCAACAGCGTTTAAAAGTGTTTAACAGCGTTTAACAGCGTTTAACAGCGTTTAACAGCGTTTAACAGTGTTTCACAGTGTTTAACAGCATTTAAAAGTGTTTAACAGCGTTTAACAGTGTTTAACAGTGTTTAACAGTGTTTAACAGTGTTTAACACTGTTCAACAGCGTTTAAAAGTGTTTAACAGCGTTTAACAGCGTTTAACAGCGTTTAACAGCGTTTAACAGTGTTTCACAGTGTTTAACAGCATTTAAAAGTGTTTAACAGCGTTTAACAGTGTTTAACAGTGTTTAACAGTGTTTAACACTGTTCAACAGCGTTTAAAAGTGTTCAACAGTGTTTAACAGTGTTTAACAGTGTTCAACATTTAACAGTGTTTTCACTTCTGTGTTTGACTCTCGCTTTAAACGCAGTGACCTGACCTTGGTTTTTCTACGACAAATCGCGGCCGTTTCACTAACGATCGGGTTCGAGATTGTTTCGACTCACTTGTAAAAAGCTGCGTTTAAGAGCCGTATTTATTGTTCCATTTGCACATTATGCAAGTGTGTGTTGGAGAGAGAGGGCTAATCGTTATTAATTAGGGTCATTGTTTTAGAGAGTGTGTGTGTGGGTGTGTGTGTGTGTGTGTGTGTGCCCTGCAGCGTTCCCCTCATCACCTTGTCTTCCTGTGATGTATTAGTGTGGTGCTGAAGCTGCATCAGGGTGAAGTGGAGCCTCATAAACGCGTCTGATCACGGCCTTTTAATGGCTCCGCCGCCGCTTTTACACGTTTTTTTTTTTTTTTTTGGCTTATTCCCCTGGTTTGTAGGTTAATGCATTTTCAAGCAGCCACCAGACAACACTCATCCACAATGAGGCCGCATCACCAGCAAATTCACAGCAGCCGTTTCATGTCAGGTTATTGTTATTTATTATTAGAGATTCTGCAGCTGCTGATGTGAAGCAGAAAATATGCAATAATTTACCACTTTATTACGTTTATATTCTTAATCAGACGCTCATTTATTGACCTGTGGTGGATGTTTAAGAAAATATTTTATATTATTCTGATGATTGATTCATTAATTACTGGTTTAAAAGTCATTTTTTCCATTTATTATAATAAAAATCAATATTTTGATAAATTTTTTTGACACAAAAAAGAATGAAAAATGTGATTTGTTGAGCACTTTTACAACTTTAATTGTTAATTCTACATCTACTGATGTGCAATTAACTAGAAAACATACAATAACATGAGCAATTTACCACTGAATACGTTTATGTGTTTATTCACCTGTGTGGATTACTGAGAAAATGTTTTATTTATTCTGATTCTGCAAAATCTCTGAGGAAAAATGATCACAACTCATTTGGACTTTTTTTTATTACTTTTCTACATTAAACACTTTTCCTTGAGTAAAAAGCCTGAGTTATTTAATTATTATTTTTATCTATTTCTACCTCAGTAAAATTGAAGTTTAATGAATTCCTGCTCGTTTCCAGCAGGTTAAGTTTGTTTTTATTAGTTTATTAGAATCTAAAGGTGAATTTTCACGTCGTTTATCAGGTTCTTTTTTCTTATTTTATTTTTTTTTTTTAAAGAGGTTCATGAACTCAGTCAGGATGAAAAAACTGCAGCAAACTAAAATGAATAAATCATATTCAGCTACTTCAAAGGTTTATCGTGTCATTTGTGCAGCTTTACACCTGAATGTAAATGAGACCAACGACTAATGCATGAGACATAAAAGAAATGTTATCAAGAGGAATCAATGGAGAGAACTTGAAACACCACGAATACATTTACAAACAGTCCAATAATTAGGGCGCGCGGCTCATATTCTGCAGCTTCATTATTTCTGCACCATATCTGAGATCTTTTCTCTACAATAATGGCGTCTTCAGAGGAGACGAGATGAGTGTAAACGCTGCTGTTTTTGATATGCAGAGAGGAGCATTGAGGCTGTGCTGCGTCGGCCTCAGACAACAGCACATGCAAATGGCTTAGAATAAAACTGATAAAACATGAAACTGTCATGAATCGTTGCAGCTCTATTCGCCACAAGAAAACCTCACATTGCACCTTTAACCAGAAAATAATCAGCCTTAAGAATCTGGAACCATTTTCATCTTAAAAATGACTCAAATCGATGAATCAATGTTTGACTAGTTTGAAAAAATAATGTGATAGTTGATAATAATTGATTGATCATTAATCGCCGCAGATCTATTAGTTTTACTATAAATAAACATCCAACTATTTTAATAGTTCATTAATCAATCAAATGTAAATTGACAACTTGATTACTAAAAAAAAAATGATGTAAAATAATAAAATTTGAGAATTTGGAACCACATAATCTGCACTTTTTCTTTTAAAATTCGATCTAATCGATGATCAAAATCATTGGTGATTATTGGTGAATTAACTGAATAAAACACATTCATCCATGTGAGTTAGAGAAAGTTTGAACTGAAGCTGCAACTACTGAATATTTTCATAGTTGATTTGATTATTTGAAAATGCAGACGATGCATGTAAACAAATAAAAATAAAAAATTAGAAAAATAAAAAGTTGGCTGAGGTGAAACTAATAAAAGGAGCCGTAATAAAGACGCTGGCAGCATCAGACGCTCAGAGCGCGTCAGAGCTGAGTTTATGTGCATGACATCACCAGCCCCCCCCGCCTCTATGACATCACCAGCCCCCCACAGCCTCTATGACATCACCAGCCCCCCCCTCCATGACATCATCAGGCCCCCCCCCGACTCCATGACATCATCAGCCCCCCCACAGCCTCCATGACATCATCAGCCCCCCCCCTCCTCTATGACATCATCAGCCCCCCTCGCCTCTATGACATCATCAGCCCCCCCGCCGCCTCCATGACATCACCAGCCAATCAATATGTATTTATGAGATATGGGGTCTGGTTGATGTTGTGGTGACACGGTGGTCAGTGGGTTGAGGTGGCCCCTCACAGGTTCGAGTCCCTGGTCTGGTTCTGTTCTCCTGGGGTTCCATGTTCTCATGTGTCTCTGTGGGTTCTGTCCACGTTCTAAAGCTCCTCAGTCTAAAACAGCCTGAGACTCTAAACCACCTGTAGGTGTGTGCTAGCTACTGATTGGCTGCTACCTGTCTGGGTGGCTCCGCCCTCTCACCCGTGATGTCCAGGGATTGGCTAGAGCAGACCATGTGATGCTAATCAGGTATAGAAGAAGACTGAATATGATCCATGTTAACAAAACAGCAAGATTTACTATGACTTTTATGGTTTTTCAAAATAAAAGTCATCAACTTTTAAAGTTAGGATTTGTGGGGATGAAATCTACTCACGTGTCTCTACCTGACAATTTATATTTAAAACGTAAAAGGTTCCAGCTTCTCTTCTCTGATTATTCACAATGAGATGTGCTCAATAATTCAGTTTACAAATTACATTTTCATAATATCATTTACAAATAAAGTTCACAGGATACGTTGAAGGCATCTTAGACTATTAGTGGAACCTAAAACCTTTTAATTTTTCCTTCTTTCCTCCTGTGTTTGAACGTTTTGCAGCGTTCAGGCCTCTGGCCTCATGTTCATCACAAACCAGTGTTTAAAGCAGCCGTGTGGAAAACATTGAGCTAAAAACACCCAAAAATGATTAATCTGGCACCGACCATGAAACCAATTTAGTTTAATGGAAACAGTTGATCGGAGTGATTAGTTATGTTGGTGATCAGGTTGATAGATTAGTGATTAGTTTAATTAGTGCAGAGACCAAAATACACAGGAAGAATTAAATAATTATAAAAGAACAAACAAGAATTCACCAACAGCAAAAGTTTCTGAAATGAACGAGACGCTGAGGTTAAAGTCTGATGAAGAGGAGGATGAAGAGGATGAAGAGGAGGATGGAGAAGGTGCATGAAGCTGAAGAATCAAACATCTTCTCTACTCATTTCCATAGAATGTCGCTGCCACCTAGTGAGGAGGAGAAAACAAGAAACCACTGATGAAGATGAAGATGAAGATGATAACACAGGTCAACTCTCTACTTCAGTGTTTTTGTATCACAACTACTACTTTATCTTTATTTTACTAAAATATATAATATATAAATTCTTTTATTTTGAAGGACATGCAGTTTATGAGGTCACATGACCAGTCAGCGTCATTGTCTCACAACCAAAGGTTGAATTTTAATCTGAATTTTGAAGAATATTTTTTTTTACATTTAATTAATTGTTGATGGTTTCATTTTTTCTAATTTGTTAAATAGATGAGTTTTATATAACATCAATATACAAATATGTAAAATTCCTACTTCAACAACGTGATGGAGTCACACTGACTAACAGCATCAAACCTGACACTGCGGTTACAACATTTTCTATCATAATAAATTCATTGATTTGAGTCATTGTTAAGAAGAAATTGTTCAATTCTCTGAATCTGATTATTTTCTGTTCAACTAACCATCAACTAATCGATTAATCGATTAATCGTTGCAGCGTCTTCATTCTTCTTACTTTGTAAATGTTGGTTTTATCGCTGTTCTTCAGGGTTCTGAGACCAGGTCCCGTGTTGTGGCCTCGGGGACCAGCGGGTCCTCCAGGACCAGGTCTGGCTGTCAGGCTCTGATTAATGACCCGGCTGATCCGCGTCCAGCAGCACTGGAGGAGCAGGTATCAGACCACAGCAGCACGGCTGCAGATAAGGATTCACTGTCAGCGCTGCAGACTGCAGCTGGGGGGGCAGCGTGTTTGGTGGTAAACTCATTCCCCACCAGACCAGATATGATCTTCTCATCAGCAGCTGCTAGCATGCTAGCATGCTAACATGCCAACATGAATGAGCTGTGAAGCTGTAACTGGTGAGTATTGATCTGTGGAACGAGGTGTCACGTCATTTTTTTTCTTTCCTGGTGAGAGGAGCTTTAATTTGCTCAGAGATCGTCGTCGAGTTCCATCAGATGAACGCTGAGCGAGATCTGAGCGGCGTTTACAAGAAGAAGAGAAACGAGAACGAGATGAAGAACGAGGCCTGATCATCCTCCTGTCAGGGGTCAGAGGTCGACCTGCTGCTTCACCCAGAAAATACCAGAAAATACCAGAAAATACCAGAAAATACCAGAAAATGGACGGTTTCTCCTTAAAAAACAACTCAAGTTAATCATCCATCCATCCATCCATTGTCTATCCCGCTTATTCCTTTTCAGGGTCGCAGGGGTCTGCTGGAGCCTATCCCAGCGCATTTTATGGCGAGAGGCAGGGATACACCCCCAGATGGTCGCCAGCCAATCGTGGGGCACACACACCATTCACACACCATTCACTCTCACACTCACACCTATGGGCAATTTAGAGTTTACCAATTAACCTGAGCATGTTTTGTATTGTGGGAGGAAGCCGGAGTACCCGGTGAAAACCCACGCAGACACGGGGAGAACATGCAAACTCCACACAGAAAGGTCCCAGACCCAGGCCCCAAGGCGGTCTTGAACCTGCGACCTTCTTGCTGTGAGGCAACAGTGCTACCCACTGCTCCACCGTGTCGCCCTCAAGTTAATCAATTGATCAAAATAGTTGTTAATAAAAAACTGACATGTGTCAATTCACAAATAATTGATCCAAATAAAGCTGCAACAATTTGTCAATTAATGAATTAGTTTCACATTAACAATGACTTTGATAATCGATTTGAGTCATTTTTAATAAGAAAATCTCTTTGTGTGATTTACTGTGACTTTTTTGTTTTTTTCAAAATAAAAGTCAACAACTTTTTAATGTTTTTATATGAGGGGAATAAAATCTACTCAGATGTCTTTAACAGACAATTCTGACTTCATCAGAGAAAACTACAATCAGACAAAATCACACCAGGTGAAGGATTTTTCAGCCAAATGTTCAGACAAACAGATTCAAAGACTCATAAAGCTGCAGGTTTTAAATAAAAATGTGCAGAAATAATAAAGGAACATGAAGAGTTGTTGGAGTGTGACACCTGCTGTTCATCAGGGGAAACACAAGTAGAAACTCATCACTTTAACTTTGACTTTGGTTTAAAGACGTCGAGCTGCAATAACCTCACAGAATAAAGTGGATCTGGGTTCGAGAACAGAAGCTGTGATGAATGAATTTGACCTTTTCAAAAAAGAATCTTTGAGCAAAATGAACCCAATTTCTCAGCTGCAGATTTGATGCCAGAAATTCACTTTTCAGCTAATGGGAAAAAACACTGACAACGTTTAAGTGTTAAAAATCATATAAAAATATACATAACATTATATGAGAATATATATATATACACATCTCACTCCTGTCAGTTGATTATTTGCCTTTGTGATGTCATAAATTGTGTTTACAGGCCACTGACCCTCATCCTAATGGACACATGTACTGTATATTAATTGGCTACAGGGCTTTTATTTTGAAGGGCACCTATCAGACAAGGACATTGTCAAAAGTCAAAAGAAGAATTCTGACTTTTTCCTTATAAATAAAACAGTAAAAAGTCAGATTATTCACTCTAAATTACCTAAAACAGATTGCACCAGGCTTTGAGACTGAAATGATTTAAGATAATTTTGCTTTAAAATATGGAGAAATATTCTATTTCCATTACTAAAAAATAAAAGTCTCACTGTGGAGGACACACAGATCCTCTCTTCTCAAATAGGTGATAAGTGCAATTTCCCAGCATGCATCACACCCTCCAGAGACGTTTTTTTAGTCTCCTTCACTTCCGGTCACAAGTTTATTTACATAAACCTCAAATCAAGTTTTTTTTTCCCAGAGACTTTTCCCTGAATCCAAATTTTCCCACTTTGCTGATACAGGAAATGGACATTCTGTGCCACATGACACATTTGACCAATCACAGCTGTATCAGGAAAAGGTGACAATTTTTTAAACAAATACAAGATACAAAGATTTAATCCTTTCAAAATAAAGTTTAAACGCTGCTGTATCAGAACTCAAATCATTTAACTGAACAATACAACAACAGCAAATAGAAAGTCTCATTGTAAAAATCAACCTAAATTCCTCCTCATATTTTACATCCAATGAGGAAGTCTTTTTCCTTTTATTATTGTGGAGCATCTGATCAGAGACTTAATAATGCAATTAAAACTTGTCTTTTTGTTGTTTTTCCTACACAGAATACATTTATCCTGTGACTCATTTTACAGAAATAAATGATTTCCAGCCTGTTTCCATGGGACATAAATACTGATGTGTCGCTGTTACATCGTTTTTCCACCAGAGGGCGACAACGAGTTTATTTCATTAATGTAAAAACTCTTTGTTCAGTTTGAGACAATTATAAAACTGAACATTAAAAACCTGGTAACAGACAGATGAACTCTAAAAAGGGTTTGAAAAATTAAAAACACATGATATTAACAAGTTTTATTTCCAAGGTGGATTAAATATTAAAATGTTCATTCTGTTTCAAGTTGCATTTTAACATTTGGTGTCAAAAAACACACAAAATTGTGTATTTTGTAAAAAATAAATGATTCAAATGGACTTTTAAATGACAAGAAACCATGAACACAAAATGTACATTTTAAGACCTGATAAATGATTCTTAAAACTGGATTTATATATTTATAAATAAGTCTTTGACTTTCTTTTCCTGACAAACATAATCTGTCAATGACCTGAATATAAAATATAAATAAAGTAGAGAAATAGTTTAATATTATTAACTATTAAGCATCAATATTTGTATTTCATATGTGTAAAGTTTCCATTCATTCACATATTTGTTGTATTGTTTTTTATATTTGTCATGAACCATCTCTTATATATATATATATATATATATAGTTAATGAAAACTGTGAAGTATTTTATTTTGAAAAGCCACCTGAAGCGTTGAATCGGGGCCATGTGTAAAGTGTGAGTGAGTAAAGCGTGTGACGGCTGGTTGTTGTTGGTCCGTGACCTGGAGCGACCTCTGACAGCATGGAGCTGATGAACACATGATGTCACTTCCTGTTCCAGACAAACAGCTGATTGTTTGAGCCTCACGTTCTCTCTGCTTGAAGTTCTGAACTCGCTGGTTCTGACGGGTTCTGTCCCCTGCGTCTCTGTAAATCTGAGTTTTTTGATGCTGTTTATTGGTGATATTTTCATCTCTGGCTGGTAAACAAGTCCATGCAGATGTGTGGGTGATTCCATCAACATCTGGCAGCAGCAGCAACATCTGCAGCAGCAGCAGAATAAAGCAGCTGTTTGTTCAGCAGCTGCAACAATATCAGGATTCATGTTGGTGACCAGCGTTTAGACCTGAAAGTCTGCACTGAACAACTCACTGTCAGTATTAAATCATCGCTGTTATCAGTGATGTTACAGTCAAATCAAACCAGTCCACTGCTGCATTCACAGTGTTTAATGACCCATTACACAACAGTGAATTCTATTCTGGGATTTGACTTGTATTTATAGCATTAAGTGAATAACTGTAAAAAATAGTTTTGTCCTTACATGGTTAATTTCTTTTTTTTTATTTGTATTAAATCTTATATCATATTTCTTTTTATCTCATATTTGCAGCATATTTCTTGATTTTTAATCTAATATCTTTGTCCTTTTATGTCATATTACCTTTTATTTTCTTTTAATAATTTAATATTTGTGACTTTTTATCAACATTTGTGTTTACATCTTGTAATTTATATTTTTATTTCATGCTTAGGATTTATATTGTCAAATATGTTTATATATATATATATATATATATATATATATATATATATATATATATATTACTCTATATTAATTAGATTATCTTATCTCTTGAACTTTTGATGAGGCAAATCATATATTTTTTATATATTTGTGACTTATTTTTGTCCTTTATCTTCTATTTTCCTTTATAATATATACATTTTATTTGTGACTTTTAATGTCATATTTTTCACTTATCTTACTTTTATCTTTTTACAATCTCATAATTGTTCTTATCTCATATTTGTGACTTTTTACCATATTTTTGTTTTTTACATCTTGATATTTGATATTTTTATCTCATGCTTGGGATTTATATCTATATATATATATATATACATATATATGTGTGTATATATATACATATATATATATATATGCTTTACAATCTTATTGTAAATATTATTATTACATAGACTTCTAACTATTGATTAATGTAGTGTATCAGCCAGTAAAATAGGATTAACAGATAATTCCTCCAGTTATTGGACTAATTGATGGATTCTGACTTTGGTGTTTTTTGCAGCTTCTTCTGATTGGTTGTTCGTAGCCCCCCAGCGTGTGCTGACCGCAGATGAAGGCCCGTTTTATTCTCGCTGAGGTGGGAGTCCTGTCCAGCGGTGGACATTCCTGCCGTGGTTCCGACGCGTCTCCCGTGTTTGTCCCACAGCTCGTGTCCACGTCTCCATTGTTCGTCCTCGACCTTCCAACAGACCTCCGAGTCTTCTTGTCCCCGGGGGGTCACGGGGGTCGCGGCCCACTCGCCGAATTCCTGCCCCTCCCCTCCAGAGCGGCCGTGGGCCTCGAGGCGGCGAACAGAAGTCGCCCTGTCACCACGACGACAGGAAACCGGCGGCCATCTTGGCTGCGCGGAGCTTCTGCTCGCCGACGCGTTGAAGATTCCTCAGTGAAGGAGTTCAGATGAAGGCCTCGCTGCAGCTTCTACCTGGGTTTATCTCCTGTGGGTCACTGTGGAAATCAACAGGAGAAATGGAGAAAACTCAGAGTTATACAGACGTGTCAGTTAAATCCAGAAATCTGAGACCAGGCCTCAATATGACCCTAGAAGACCAGTAGTAAACATTCTATAAATAGATCTAACAGTTATTATAGTATATTATATTATTACACATAATATAATATACTATAATAACTGTTAGATATTATATTATATTATATTATATTATTACACATAATTGCTTCTCCATTCAAATAGTGTCTGAATAATTATAATTAGGCTGAAACAACATGTGACTCCTATAGGTGGTTAAACTATGAATTTTACATATTTGCACATTATTGATATAGGGAAACAAAACAAACATAAAAAGCTTCAACATAAAAATTGAATATAACGTTAAATGTTTATTCATCTCAGATCGTGAGTTGAATTCTTCTAAAATCCTGCATAAAGTCGACCTTTGGTTGTGAGACGATGCTCACATGTTGAAGGGACAGGTCATGTGACCTCATAAATTGTATGTCCTTCAAAATAAAAGCCCCATAGATTTTATATCACAGCTTTTTTGGAAAATTCATGATGAAGAAATTGTTGCCATGGAAACACTATGAAATAAAGAGTTAACAGGTGATGATTTTCTGTTAAAATACATGTGAATTATTTTATTTCAGCTGTAGAAACTAATTGTCTTTTATTTCCCTTTCCTCTGAAATTTATTCAGTCTCCTTCATCACTTGTGTGATTTTTCTGCTGCAGTTTAACACAAGTTGTTTTTTTTTCTTGACTTTCTGACTTGAAAACAAGAAGTTTCAGCCACAACAAGAAGACGACTGTTCCAAAAATATTAATATTCTGATGCTGCGTTGGTGTTTTCTAACACAACTGATGCTGCAACAGAAGCTGCTTTGTTCAGGGCTGCACATCTGAGCCGCTCTGCTCATTCACGTCTTTAGTTTGGCCATTTATGTCATATATGTCGCTCTCACCTTTAACCAGAAGCTTCATGTTTCCACTTCACACTTGTGGAAATTACTTTATAATAATATTTAGTTGCAGGAAATTTCAATCAAAAATGTTGTGGAAAAAATATATATATATAAATATAACGTTTGGTTGACTACTTCATGTAGCAGCTGATAACTAACTGCAATAAAAGTTATAGATTCTTTTATAATAGTAATAAAATAATATAGTAACAGATGTTTTTATGTTATTGTGTTGATAATAGTTTATTTTATGTTATTGTTGATATTTGTTGGTAATTGTATTTTTTGTGAAATCTTAGTCTCATATTTAGTATTTTTTATCTCATGCTTGTGACTTATATGATGAATATATTTAATCATTTCTTCTTACTTTTTTATCTCTGAGTCAACAACTTGTTTTTTGTCATTTTGGCCAAATGCGAATAAAGAAAAGTCAAACATTGGTTCATCCCCAGAAACACTGGAACCTGCAGCGTCACTTTTTATTTCTGTCCTGAGCGTTTTTCTTTGTCCCAGTGAAACCTTCCTCGGTGTGAAGCGTTGAGGACTCGTGTGGACGGACGTGTGGACCAACAAAGGCGTCACAGAGTGCCGCCGCCGCCGCCGCCGCCGCCGCCGCCAGCCTCGGCCTGAGTTCAGCTCATAGATGAGCCGTTGTCACGGCGACGGGCGAGGCGGATGATGGAGGGAGGAGGAACAATGGGAGCGCGGGGCGGCTGACACAGAAATGCCTGGAGGGGGGCCAGAGAAGACCACCTGACCCCGCCCCCCGCCGGCCCCGCCCCCCGACCCACGCCGCCTTCAAAGACGGCCCCCCCCGGAGCCTCAAACCGTCACCCAGCGCCTCAGCCTCACTCCGCTCCTTGGAACCTGTCGACGAGGACTAGCCAGAAGCAGGACCAGGACCCGCACCAGGAACCAGGACCTCCACCGCCCAGACCTCACTCAGAATCAACATGGCGACGGCGAGCGGCTCAGGACAGGGCGGCGCCTTCGGGTTGGGCCGCAAGAAGAAGAACCCCACGCTGATGGACTCCATCAGCAAGTTCTTTGGAGGAGACAAGAAGAAACGCAGCAAGGTGAGTCCTGGAGGGCCGGGTCCTGGTCCTGGTCCTGGTCCTGGTCCTGGTCCTGGTCCTGGTCCTGGTCCTGGTCCTGGAGCTAAGCCTGGTCCTGGTCCCGGTCCAGGTCTGCTAAATCCAATTTCAATATAATCTCCCTAAATTAATAATTAATTAATAATTATGATGGTCCTTTTCACTTCACAAATTTCAGCTTCATTTAAAACTCATAAAAATAAAACTTCAACCTTTTAAAATCTTCCTAAAGTAAAAAAAAAAATCTGTGATATTTCTCATTAAAGTAAAGACGATATTTGAGTGAAACCTGTTTTATTTCATGACATTTTTGTGCTCATTCTTCACTTTTCAAAAATACATCTGATGCATTTTTACTTGAATCCAACTAAAGTAAAGTAACGTAAAGTAAAGTAAAGTAAAGTAAAGTAAAGTAAAGTAAAGTAAAGTAAAGTAACGTAAAGTAAAGTAAAGTAAAGTAACGTAAACTCGTGCTGATAATTAACAGGACAAACCTGATCAGGTTTTTAATCTTTGATTTTTTGCAGCTTTTTAATATTTAGTTAATTTAAGTTCAGAATGTTGCTAAAAACCAGATGAATTAACAGAATAAACGCGTTAAACAGGTGAAACAATTAAAACGTGTTTTTAGATAAACTCATTATTTTTTATGCAGACGACGCCTTTTTTTATATTTCAGTGGTTTTCATTTCCGTTTGGATTTTTTCTTCAACTGTGTCTATGAACCAGATTTCTCTGGATAAAGAACATTTATTTTCAGTTTTATGCTTAATAAACAAGAAAAGAGTGATTTGAACATGATGAACAGAAACAGTTTCAGCTGCTTTCGCTTTTAATTCACCAAAAAAAGACGGAACATTTTCACCATCGTTAAATCTCTTAAATCCTGCATGTTTCTGTTCAGTTTTTATTTAATAGGCGTTGTCCATTTATTTAGCTTCTTTCTCACTTTATAATTTAATAAATAAAATATTTGAAGTTTATATCAGTAAATTATCAGTAAATTAAATATATGAAGCTGCTGCAGGAAAAGATAATTTCACCCTGGTACAATATCAGTGACAGACAATTATAGTAATATAATTATTATATATCATGTCTTATTATATTATTATACATATTGCATTATAAATCTCTAAACTTCCTTTTAAGTCTTAAGATTAAGTTTTATTTCAATGTGCACTGCAAAAAATGATGTATGTGTATTAATACTAATTACTCCAATATGGAGTAAATTACCTTGAATTTTTTATTCCATTGGCAGATTGTTTTTCCTTGGTTTTGGTCAGAACCATTTTTTTGTGAATTTTGTACATGATCAAAAATTCAACTTTCTTTTTCAAAGAATTTACGATAAAAAAAAAATTATTAAAAATGATGAGATAAAAATACAACATTAAGGTAAAAAAGTCTAAGTTTTAAATCTTATTCTAAGAAAACAAGACTAAATTGAAGAAAATATATCATTTTATATGACATTTTATTATATATTTGACTTTAGATCTCAGATTTTATCATATATCTAAAAGTAAATTTCGTAAATATGCAAGTAATATTTTTGCAAATTTTACCTTTTTTAAATTTAATGACATATTTTTGTTCACTTCTTATCTCATATTAATAAGTTTTGATCAGCAACAACTGTTAAATTTAGCTGAATGATCTTTATCATCATAATCTTCTGATTATTGGAGTAAACGAGGTGAAGGTCATTTTTCAGTCCGTTTGTTCTCTGACCTCGCTGTGTGTGTGTGTGTGTGTGTGTGTGTGTGTGTGTGTGTGTATGTGGGGTCAGGGGTCATTCCGGGGTCACCTGTCCACCTCCCCCCAGCAGTCGTCTCGCCGCCGAACCAACGAAAACGCCGTGGTTCATTTCTTCAGGAGCATCGTGAGTGTTTTACTTTAGTATTTTTAATTCATATTTGACTTTTCTTTTCTCATGTAATTTTTAATAATTATAACTTTTTATCTCATTTCATTTTGTGACCTTTTATTTTTTGTTTTTCTCCTTTTATATTTACTTATATTTTGTCTTTCTACTATATTTTGTGAATTTTGGTCAGATATCATATATATTTTTTTTATTTATTTCATTTTATGACCTTTTCTTGTATTTTTTATCATATATCTTTTTTTTCTTTCAATCTCATATTTGTCTTTATATCTTAAGATTTTTTACACATTTTTGTTTAATATTTTTGTCTTTTTACCTCATATATAACATGTATTTTATCCATCCATCCATCCATCCATTGTCTATCCCGCTTATTCCCTTTCGGGGTCGCAGGGGTCTGCTGGAGCCTATCCCAGCGCGTTAAGGCGAGAGGCAGGGATACACCCCAGATGGTCGCCAGCCAATCGTGGGGCACACACACCATTCACACACCATTCACTCTCACACTCACACCTATGGGCAATTTAGAGTTTACCAATTAACCTGAGCATGTTTTTTGTATTGTGGGAGGAAACCGGAGTACCCGGTGAAAACCCACGCAGACACGGGGAGAACATGCAAACTCCACACAGAAAGGCCCCAGACCCAGGCCCCAAGGCGGTCTTGAACCTGCGACCTTCTTGCTGTGAGGCAACAGTGCTACCCACCGCACCACCGTGTACATGTATTTTAAATTCATATATTTTTTGCATATTTATCTCTAACATACATATTTTTTAACCTCATATTTTACATATTTTTGACCCTTTATCTCATATTTTTTGTCCTTTTGACTTATTGTTATCTACTATTTGTATACATACATGACATTTTGAAGTATAATCCTATATATATATATATGTATTATCCTGTATATATTTATAATCCTGTATATAATCCTGTATATGTATAATCCTGTATATAATCCTGTATATATATATAATCCTGTATATATTTATAATCCTGTATATAATCCTGTATATGTATAATCCTGTATATAATCCCATGTCTAATCCTCTGACTGTTGGATCCCAGCAGCAGGAGAAGCTGTTTCCTTCTTCAGATTCATTCCGTCCTGATAAATGTCACATTCCCTCCTCTATTGTGTTTAATTCATTGCTGTGATGTTGTTTCTCAGGTTTCTTCTCCTCTAGCTCCTCCTAAATCCAGGGTGAGTTTTTGTCGTTTTTGACCGTGTGATTTTGTTGTTCAGGCCCAGAAACGATGGAAATGTGACTGATCACAGCAACTTTGTGTTTCTACATTTAATGCGTTTTATGAAGGATTTTATGGACGCGTCACGAGGCTTTAAAGATGCTGACGTACGTTAGAACAGCAGAATGCTAACATTAGCATGCTAACAGGAAGTAGCTGTAGATAAATAGGCGATGACATCACAGCTTCAGTCCTGGTTCGACCTGATCCTCAGATCCTCATTTCACCGTTTGTTTCTCTTTCAGTGGAGAGACGTCCTGGGTTTGGTACGTTTACTGTTACTCTGTCATGTGTCAGAGGACTGTCCAACATCTGTCTCCTGATGTGTCCAACATCTGTCTCCTGACATGTTCTCTGTCCAACATCTGTCTCCTGACATGTTCTCTGTCCAACATCTGTCTCCTGATGCATCCAACATCTGTTTCCTTGCATGTCCTCTGTCCTTCATATGTCTACTAATGTGTCCTCTATCCAACATCTGTCCCCAACATCTGTCTTTCTGTCCCTTTCCTCACTTTGTCCCTGGTGATAAAATCGTCATTTAAGCACATTCTGTGGAACCGTCTAATCCAGCTCAGGTTCTTTTATCCTCAGTGAAACGTCTTTGTTGACCTGTCCATGTCCTCGTCTCCTCTGCTTTAATCAGAGCGGCTCGTTGCTGCTGGACGACTTTCACACCGCTCAGCTCTTTATGAACCACAGCCGGTAATCATCTTCTCTGAGGAACACCCTCATCTTCTTCTTCTTCCTCTGTAACCCGTCCATCCCTCAGATGACTCAGCAGTTTTTTCTCTGTAACACGTCCATCCCTCAGATGACTCAGCAGTTTTTTCTCTGTAACCGTCCATCCCTCAGATGACTCAGCAGTTTCCTCTGAATCTTCTCCATCATCGTCCTCATCCATTCAGTCCATTTTCTCTCCTGAAGGTTTCAGGTTGTCTGAGTCTTGGTGTTTTTCCTCCTTTCATGTTCCATGTTTCTCTCTAACAGCTGGAAGAACACAAACATCTGGTTTCCTTCTCTTTTAACATTAATATTATATCAGCATGAATATGTTTGTAAATGTGTTTTTTCACAATAGTTTTAGTGTCTCATCCTGTGAAGAGAAAAAGGGGAATGGAAACGAGTTAAAGGTTGTGGTTCCAGGTTCCAGTTCTCAGGTCCTAGGTCTTATGTTTCCGGTCCTAGGTCCTAGGTTTCAGGTTCCAGGTCTTAGGTTCTATGTCTCAAGTCTCAGGTTTCAAGTCTAAGGTCTAGGGTCCTAAGTCCTAGGTCCTAGGTCTTAAGTTTCAGGTTTATGGTCCTAGATCTCAGGTCTAATGTCTCAGGTTTCAGATCTAAGATCCTAGGCCCTAGGTCTCATGTTTCAGGTTCCAGGTCTTAGGTTCTATGTCTCAAGTCTCAGGTTTCAAGTCTAAGGTGTAAGGTCCTAGGTCCTAGGTCTCAGGTCTCATCTTGTTCTAGGCCTCTTCGCCGCGTGCTGAGAGCACAAAGTCGCCGCTCAGACGCCGTAGAGACCAGAGCACGCTGTCCAGAATCTTCAACCTGGTGAGCTGCCCCCCTCTAGACCTGCTCCCCCCTCTAGACCTGCTCCCCCCTCTAGACCTGCTCCCCCCTCTAGACCTCCTAACCCCTCAGATCCTCCTCACGTCTTTGTCCATTAAACTCAACCGTTGTTTCTGTCTGTGTTTGAAATACAACAGTGAGGCTCTGCTCAGAGACCAGTGAGTACGGAACCAAACGTCAAGACTTTCACTTCCGTCCGTCACGTTTCATCATGTTTCATCACATTTCAGCTACATCTTCTCCTCCTTGTTCTTCCTATTCCTGTTCTCCTTCTTCTCCTTCTTTCCCATCTCGTCCTCTAACACCTCCATCCATCACATGACTGAATCTTCTCAGCAGCTCCATCATCTCTTCATCATCAGAAGCTCCATCAACGCTTTCACCATAATGAACTAACGGCTGAAAATCAGCGTTTTAAACACATTTAAAACACATCGAGGTTTTTATTTACAGTCTGAATCCCACTAAAATGTGAAAGTATTTGACAATCACGTCTCACATGAACCTCATGGCCGTTTCCTCTGAAAACTTCATCACCCAGAAGCAGAATAGATGTTCTTCTACTTCTGCTCTCCTTCTTCTCGTCTCCTTCGTTTTTTGTTCTTACTCAAACATCCCATGTTCTCCTTCTCGTCTCCAGGGAGAAACCAAGTCCCCTCCTAAACGCTGGAGCACCATCTTCTAAACTGTCGGCTGAGGACGAGACCACAGATCCAACGATGGGACGAGACCAAGGAGGAGGAGGAGGAGGAGGAGGAGGAGGAGATCCAGATCTACAGGCGGTGGACTCACAACCTCAACCAGCGTCCTGCTAACCCACTAACGCCAAGCTTCGGTCTGTGGTGGATCACCTGCTCCCGCGCCACGTTTCACTTCACCTGAGTCGATGTTTCAGCTGCTCTGAGGTTTCAGCAGCTTTGTTCACTGTTAGACGTCGTCCTGTCTGGTCTGGTGGCGCTAGCTTCCCTCGTCTGTCTCGTGTCTGATTTTCCTTCACGACAGATGTTCTTTTTTTTCTTTTTGTCTCCCGTCTCCTGTTTGTGATTCTCGGCGCTTTCTAGAAACTCACCTGTCCATCGTGTTTTTGGTTTTTGTGTCTGGACAGAGAGAGGATCTTGTTGCTTTTTGAGTAAAACAAACGTTGCAAAGAAAACGCATCTGAATAAATAGTGTATGAACTCTAATGTTGTGTCTGTCGCAGGTTTTTATTCCTTAATCAACATGTTCCATGTGTAGGTCTGTGAAGAGACACGTGTAAAATGCCCTTTTTTTAAATGCACTCTTTTCTTTTCTTTCTGTCTCTGCATCTTAAATTAAGTTTGAAGTTTGGATGTTATTCGTGTTTCATGATAGAAAACAGGTTTGCTTGTTTCCTGAAGGTCGGATCGTAAGTGGATTTAAAGGTGAAAGTGGCTGAAGCGGCGTTAAGGACTCAGTTTAAAGTTTTCCAGATGTTCCGAGGTTCTGAATTTGTCGGTTTTATTCTGTTAAATAACATTTCCTGTGGTTTTGACGCCGTTGCTGATGTGCTGGTGCTACAGATGCTTAGAAAACACCAAATGTTGAGTTTCCTCTTAATGTAAAACTGCTTTTTCATGTTCAACCTAACTGGAAATAAACGTCCTTGGTCTTCTCTTAGTTAAGATTCACTTTGACTGTTTATTGTCTTTTATTACAACGCACTGAAAAACACTCATAAAACATCCTGAAATGAAAGTTCTGCTGAAATTAATTCATCAATAACTTAACCCAGGATTAAAATAGTTGGTAAATGCAGCTCTACTTCACTGGCTATTTAAGAAGTTGGATTTGACATTTGAGAATGAGATTTTTCTTGTGAAATAAAACAAATTAAAAGGGTGCATTTTATAAACCAATCAGTAAATTGATTAATCATTTCAATCATCTGTAGTTTATCAAAATAGTCATTCGATGCAGCCTCAGCATTTTGTGTAAAAAATCCATTTTAAAATAAAAGTCCAGGGTAACAGGGTTAGGGTTTGAATTAACCTGTTAATTAGTCAGTTAATTAACCTGTTAATTAGTCAGTTAATTAATCTGTTAATTAGTCAGTTAATTAACCTGTTAATTAGTCAGTTAATTAACCTGTTAATTAGTCAGTTAATTAGTCAGGGTCCAGACTGAGCCTCTGTGACAGCAACTGTTCATATTTATTCAGAATGATCTGTGTCTCAAACCGCAGCAGATCCTGCATATCTGATATTATCAGCCACATATCCCAGAATGCACTTTGATCTACTTTTTAGCACATCTGGGTCATCACAGAGCTGCTTTTTTATTATTGCCGTCGTGAAAACACGTGCGAGCTGAAAATAGCAGAAGTTAAATACAGAAACGTGTGATGAGAGCTTTAGTTTCTGGAATGTTCTGATGTTAATTTTAATCGAGCCATGTTGTTGAAATAAAGATTTTAAATTCATTTAATGTGCAAATCAACTTTATTCAGGCTGATAAATTACATTCACAACACTGATGGATATTCACAGTTCACAGCATAACATGAGACTGCACAACATCTTTTTACCTTAAAATAAAAAATACACACAAACGTGTAGATAAGTGCACGAAGGAGCGAAAAAAAAAAAAAAAAGCAGCTGCTCAAAGCCAAAGTGGACTTTTTAAAGTCGTTTTCTATGGTTCAGCTTGTGCAGTTGGGGAGGAAAAACATGTGGATGGTTGGTTTGATGAAGACGTTCCACCTTCATCCAGGATCCAGTCCAACAGAACTGACCGATGGTTCGAGTCCACGTCCACTTACACACCAACAGTTTCAGGGTTGTTCACATCCATCCTGAGTTCTGTGGAATTAAATTAAAAAGGCTCCTGGATGATCGATGAAACGCCTTCAAACTAAACAAGTCCAGTTTATTTTCTCCACAACTCTACAGATGTTTTATGTCCACACCAATAAAATGCTGCGTGTTTCTCTGCACTGTTTTAGTCTTTCATTCACATTAAACCTCAGTTTTTGAAGTTTTCTGTCACCAGAGGAGGTTTCACCAGTCATGTGATGACGTGAAAACCTCAGTTTCTTCTTCTTTGTGTTGAAGGCAGCCGGCACTGCTGCCACCTGCAGGACTCGTCCTTTATTGCACTTTCTTACTACGTGGTCTTCTTCCCTTCATCGTCACCCTGTTTCTACGATGATTTTCAGGGAATTCTCTCCCAACGAATTCAATCTCTGCTGCTGCCTGATCCACGCTTGTCTTTTAAAGACAGAATTTACACAAAAAAGTAAAACATGAACCACAATTTGTTGTTGTGATGTAAACAGGAAGTTGTATCCACAGAGACGTGTGATTGGTTAAAGGTCCTTCCTGTTGAGTGCCGTCGCCACCTGCTGGTTTGACAGGTGCATCACATGCTCTGATGTGATCAGACTTTTTTTTTAAACCACTGGTGGTGATAACGGTTTGTTTTTCAGCGTCTCAGTTCCTGTTGAAGCTCTCGCTCGCCTCCTCTTTAAAAACATGGCCGCCGGCGTCCAGCTCCTGCGTCTGAGTCCTCAACTCGTCCACGATGCCGGACACGGTGCCCAGCAGCCCGCCCATCTCCCCGTGGAAGTCCACCTCCTCCACCTTCACCTGCCCCCCCATGGCCAGGAAGGCCTCGCCCTCGTCGAAGCCGTAGCCGAAGCCGCCGTCGTCCACCGCGGCGCCGTCGGCCTGGTTCCCACCGGCCGAGGTCGACCCGGAGGCGAGGCGCTGGCAGCGGGCCTGGTGGCGCAGGAAGCTGTCCCTCCAGATGACCTTCTTACCACACAGGCCGCACTCGAAGGGGCGGAGCCCGCCGTGCGTCTTCAGGTGCTTGGTCAGGTGATGCTTCATCTTGAAGGACTTGGTGCACACGGGGCAGCCGAACGGCCGCAGGTTCAGGTGCTGCATCTTCACGTGGCGGTCGCGCATGCTCTTCAGCGTGTACGCCTTGCCGCAGTGGCAGAAGTGCACTTTGCCCGTGTAGGGGGCGGCGGCGAGCGACACGGAGGACGACGAGGACGGGAGGGGCGGCGAGGGTGGCGGAGGAGGAGGAGGTGGGAAGGCGGAACCAGCGGCGGGGGAGGGGGACAGCTGGCGGCTGGAGGTGGGGGTCAGCGAGCCGCCTGGCCACGCCCCCTCAGGGCCCGGCGTGAAGTCGGGCGACGGTGGCACCAGAGGCCTCTGGGAAACCTGCCCCGTGCCGTCCTCGATCTCGTCGTACGTTGTCTCCACCGCGAAGCAGCCGAAGTCCACGTCCTCCTCCTCCTCCTCCTCTTCCTCCTCCTCCTCGCCACCCTTCGCCTCTGGCTGCGACCACGCCGCTGTCGGCCACGCCCGCACTGACGGACCCGGGACGCCGCTGAGCGCAGAGGACGGGACGGACGCCGCCTTCTCCCTCGAAGCCTCGACGCCGACCTTACCTGCTGCGTGTCGAGCTGCGTCCTCGTTGGACAGCGGGTGGAAATCTGAAAAAACAAAGTTAAATTTAGTCTTTTATTCATTTAAAACATAGAAAAAAAGAACTTTTCTGCTGATTTTCATCATTTTCAGGATGTAATTCACTGTCACTGCTTCACATGACCAACAAAATATCGTCAATCAATCAATCAGCCGTTTGATTTTTGTCACTCTGGACAAAAAAATACATTTTAAGTGTTGTTAAATGAATATTTAAATGTTAGTTGCTTTTTTCTAATAAAGTGACATTAAATGATGATTCATTTTTTTTATCTCACCACAGTGTCCCATCTGTACAAAGCTTTGCTTCTTATCTTCTTCTTCTCCGACTCCCTCGTCTGCCTCGATCTCTCTTTTCTCCGCCTTCCTCTTCTCGTCCAGACTCTCGCCGCCGTCCCTGTTCCTGTCGCCGCCCGGCGCCGCCCCCCGCTGCTGCGTCCTGACCTTCTGTTTCAACAGGTCGGCGCCAGGGAGGCGGCCGCCGTGGCCGGGCGGCCACGCCTCGTCGCCGCCTCCGTAGTCGCCGTAGCCGGGCAGCGAGTCCAGCTGGGAGTCGGCCAGGTGCTGGGCCGACGGGGGCCGCGGCCGCCCCCAGCGGGGGAACTGCTGCGGGCGCCGCCACGTGGCCAGCGGTGGCAGCGCGTCGGGCTTCCTGTCCTTCCTGCGCCCCTCCCTCTCCAGGTAGAGGCAGTCCGTGCTGCTGGGCGACTGCTGGCGGGACGCCGCGCCGGGGGGGTTAGCCGCCTCCCCCGCCCCTCCCCCTGCCCCCACCGCCGGGGCCACCTCCGCCGGGGGTCGCGACCTCTTCAGGATCTCCGTGCACTTGTCCACGATGTGCCACATCTGGAGGAAGCTGGCCACCGTGACGTAGTTGACGATGTCGTCGTGCACGATAGTCAGCTGACCCGTGTAGGCGGAGCTTAGGACGCTCTCGAACGCCACGGGGTCCATGACGGAGGGCAGCGACACCGTCGTCACGTTCTTCAGCAGAACCTGTCGACCAGAACCAAGACGGAGAATTTGAGATATAAATGAGATTAAATAAATAGAAAGATAAACGGTTTCGAAAAGGAGTAGAAAGAAGTCAAATATTTATTCATTCATATATATATATATGTGAAAAATGATGAAAAAATCTAAATAACATCAACATTTTAGCATTAACAGTGCAATAATATAATAATGCTAATAATAGTAAATGAAATAATGACCATAACAACAACAAAAGATAATGGACTGACCACAGCAAGAGGCCCCATCATTCATAATATGGTGTAAAATGTTGTTTAAAGCTGAAGATTGAACCTAAAATGTCTTTTTTTGTCAGAACAGAAGTTGGAACCAGAGAATTTGGACATTTTATCATTAAAAAACGGAGCCCACCTGGTCATGGAAGTAGGGCGAGGAGGCCGCCAGGACGCAGCGATGGGCCCTGAACACCTGACCCTGCACCTGGATGGACAGGTCACACAGCCGGCCCTCCTCCCGCTGCCGGTTCAGGTTGTCCAGCACGGCGGTCCGGGCGGCGGGGAAACACACCTGGACCGTCAGACCGGCCGGAACCACGGAGCTGCAGCTGGGATCCATGCTCACACCTGGAGAGGAGACCTGATGTTGGCTGGGACTTTGTTTGAACTCAACATCACTGTTTATGATAAACACATTCTAAATTTTAAAAAAGAGGACAATTAAGGACAAATATTTCACAATTTACATACATGAATATAATTCTTCTGCACTTATTGGATTAGTTAAACAACAAAAAAAATCAACTTGGTTCAACTTCTGTTGTGAGAAATTAAATCTCTTGATTTTTAGTTTAAACTGCAGGAAGCTTTTATTCTACGTTAAAAGGAAAAAAAATGGTTCTAAACCACTGATTGCATCTTTGTTAGTAATATTGAGGTATTTGAAACGCTTTTTAAATAATTTATTGTAAACATTTATCTGAAAAGAAACTAAAGCTGCAAATAAATGTGGAGTATAATGTCCAATATAAGGTAAGTAGTTTACAATAAACCTTTACAACAGTCATTTTAGTTATATACATGTAAACAGGTGTCAATAAAGATTAAATATTGTGATTGGTAACACTAGGTTTAGCTACAGTTTCATATCAATGTGGCTATAATGACTATAATAAATAATAAAGACATTCATTATAAACGTCATGTATGCATCTAATCCACAGTTGTCATATAGCACTTAGCTACAGTTAGCTTTCTAATGTTAAAGCGTTATGTTAAAATATATAAAATGGATCGTTAAAGTGAAGCTGTGTTAACTAGATAAATTCTTGCTGCATCACAACACTTGTCATGTTTTATCTTCGCATTAACACTAATTTATTCTTCGTTTGTTAGCGTGTAGCTAACCAGTTAGCAAGCTAGCTAGCTAGCACTTATCTTAGTTACTTTACCTTTGTTGTGTCGGCACGTCGAGCTTTTTTTTTAACTTGTATACGTGACGTTGTTTTATTTGCAGCACGTTCTTATTGGTGAACACCACGTGTGAGCTGCCATCTCTCTGTTAGTGTAAATAATAATAATAATAAACTGAAACAAACATGCTAAAGCTAACAGCAGCTCGCCCGCAGGCGTTGCTGATGCTAGCTGGAAAACAGCATAGCGTGTCCACGGAGAGGGGCGGGAGGAGGAGAGTGGCGGGTGTTTGGTGCGGGAGTCGGGTAGATTATTCTAAAAACGCCGCCACGCGCGACTCACAGCCCCGCAGCAGCGGGCTGAACGTGCGGTGATGCGACGTCATTGACTGAGGCGGCGGGTCGTGAGCAACCTGTGTTGACAGTTGACGTCGATGGCCACGCCCCCCCGGAGCCCGTTAAAGGGACCGCGCGATGAAGCTGGACCGGCCGCCATCTTGTGTCGGGCCGCTCGCTCCATTAGAGCGTTAAAGCTACACTGGACACAAACATAAACCCAACACTTTTGTTTAAGCTCCCACTTTTTAACGTGATGAACTAAATTGTTTAAACGTTTTCTACATGCATAAAAAACAATTTCTCTAAAATAGTGTTCACAAAGGAGTGGGCCAACATCCCACAATCGACAACCTGATCAATTCTATAAGGATGTGTTGCAATGCAATATAGAGATAACATTCTGCAGATAGTAATGTTACAACTATACACACACACGTGATTACAATTTAAGAATCTTCACATAAGCAAAAGCACAAACATCATAAAGTGATTACGCTTTAATACAATGAATTACATTTCAGTGACATTTAAATGAAAAGCTGCAATTTCTGCAATATTCAATCATCCTGTATCAAAGCTCTAATACAATGTGAAACAAACCAAACCGTTTGTGAATCGGTCAAACTTTTAGCCGGTTACGATATTTTTTGTGTGCGGAACTGGCCCGTCACAATATGGCCGCAGCTGAGGGACGCCTCGCGTGGTTAAAGGGACAGTGACACTAAAACGTTCCGCGCGCGACGCTTCCAGCGGCGACAGAACATCCGTCAAATCACGTTTTTCTAACCGTTAGAATCTGATATTTGGATCCGAACCGGAACCATTAATAATATTAATAATAACACAGTTCATCAGCTGGAGCCGCTCACGCTCTCTTTCTCTCTCCCACGCACACACACACACACACACACACGCACGCACATAACGTTACACACACACACTGACGCACACACCGTTTTACCGCAGTGCTCCTGCAGCATCTCTACACCGTCAGAGCCGCCGCAAAACCACGCAAACTGCGCACAGGACGGGTCTGGTTGGAGGGGATTTTTATACATATATATGTTTGCTCCGTGTTTTATTCTGTTTGATTATTTTTGGAAATGTCCGCAAAACCGAAGCGACTGATCCTGGATTCCTTAAATAGGCGAAAATCTCCAGCGTGAGTCAGGTCATCGCAGGGGGCGACTGGTCGTTCTTTATTTCCCCAGGAAGAGGCGACACATCCCGGAGGAGAAGAGGAGGAGGAGGAGGCCTGCAGGCCTGCGACAGTAGGAGCACATTGGAGCAGAACCACCTGCATTCAGCCTGCACACATAGATGCGTTAATCCGCACTGAGCATGTACATGTCGCCTGGTGCATGCAGGAGTCAGCCATGATGCACAGGAGATAAACACATCTAATACATATGAATTAGATGTGAGATCCCAGCATCTTCAGGGAAAACATAATCAAATCTCAGGGTGAGAGCGCTGGGAATCACTGTGAGCGCACACATCTGATGGTTTGATGGTTTCCAGCAAGACAGAGACAAATCAAGGGTTTGAAGCTGCAATAAATGCAGGAACGCTGCAGATTGAACCAAAGAACTGAGGCTTGAGCGGTTCCAGGGCACATTGAGGGGTATAGTATTATAATATTAATATTAACCTGCACTTAACTCATTATCTTTAGAATAAACAGGATCCAAAAAGCAAAAAACCCTCAGGTGCTCGGTTCATGAGCGTCAGGAGGTCACGTTGAACATTTCAGAGACTCAGTGTTAACGTCTGGACTTTTTGAAGCTTCGTCCAGTAAAACATCTTCGCTCAGCATCTGGTGACATGACAGCGTTGGGCCTGCTGCTGTTCTCCCTTTGCTGCGCCTTGGTTGGTGAGTACGGCTGCAGATTTTTACTCTTATCCGTGATCAGTGGCGTGCAAAAACTTTCTGAAGGGCAGTGAGGGCACATATAAACGCATTTTAGCTTCCACGAGGGGACTTAAACACACATTTTAGCTACTAAGAGGGGACTTTAATATAAATTCTACCTCCCAAGAGGACACTTAAACATTCAGTTCTCTCGAGGGCTTTTAATATACTACTTGCTTCCAAGAAGGAACTTTATGCACATTTTACCTCCCAGGAAAGTACTTTAACACATTTTTTAACTTCCATGAGGGCATTTTACCACATGTCTTAGCTCTGTAGAGGGTACTTTA